>ML777229.1:547892-617404 GCA_009831015.1 Picea engelmannii | reverse complement strand
AGTTTCTGAAAGTCTTCTAATTGTTTCTTTAAGCTTACAATTGTCTTTTCACAACTAACCAATTCACTTCTTAGTTTTCTTTGCGTGTCTTTGAGCTTGCTATTTTCAATCTCAACATGCTTCAATTTTTTAAGATTGTCATCTTCTTGTTGAATAATTTTTTCTTTATGATTTTCTTCTTCTTCATTGGAATTTTCTTCTTCAGTGTCATTTCTTTCAATACTTGGATGAGGACATTCAAATTCAATGTGACCTACTCCTTCACAATTAAAGCAAAAGAACTGACCTCTATTTTCTTCTTTGAAATTTGAGATGTTGTAATCTTCTTCAACTTCTTCTTCTTCTTCTGCTTCTTCCCTTGCATAAAGTTCTTGTAGCTTGCCCCAAAGATCTTTTGCTGATGCACATGATCCCACCTTGGATTTCACTGAATCTGTCAATCCATATAGGATGGTATCTATTTCTAGTTTGTTGTTCCTTTTTGCTTCCTTCTGAGTTGCAGTCTTTGGTTTCTTCAAAGCATTGTATCCTGAAGCAACTGAGATCCAAACATCTACCCCAAGATCTTTCAAGTAAATTTACATTCTATTTTTCCAGTATTCAAATTTGCTTCCATCAAATAGTGGAATCCCATTTGGAATGTTTCCTTCCATTTTTGCATAGGATCTTCCTTCCAGTGGTTAAACTGTACTGAAGGTAACCCACTCTGATACCAATTGTTGATATTGAGAGGGGGGTGAATCAGTATCAAGTACAATTTAAAAACCTTTTTCAACTTATACTTAAAACATTCAATTATATCCAATGAGCAATGAACAATAGTATAAGAGTTACACCAATACACCACAATACACCATGCACCATATATGAGAAATAATCAATAGTTTTTGTTCAAGGGAAGTAATGACTTCCAAAGGTAGCTACAGCTTCCAAATGTAAATGGAGGGATAAACCTCCAAGAGGAAGATACAATCCTCCAATATCAAGAGAGATTTGAACTCTCCAGCCTTTCCCCTTCCTTCCACCCAAGAATATATGAAAGATGATAAAACTTTACATTAAATCATCACCATCAACCAATCATCACATAGAACCTGATAATGCTTCCTGAGACTTCTTCAATTTCTGCAATTATTCAATTCTTGGAGTAATTTGATCCTATAGATAATATTACTCAATGTATTCTCTAAAACTCCTCCAATTTTCACTCCTTGAATCCTCCCCAAAAAGAGGTTATAGAAAGAATGGTAGACTTTATTCAATTCTAGTTTATTCAAAAGACCCAACTTGTATATCATGCCCCACACTCAATATTTAACATCCGATTCTGAAACTCATATACAAGAAACTATCATTTGTACTATTTCAAATGGAGGTGGTCCCACTTCATTTGGATTCTTTATGAAGAAGTTATGATAGTTTTACCTGGAACACCTGTTTATTGACTAGCTTCATGACTGGTCACAAACCCTGTCTTTCATAGAGTGTATATCCATAATTATAGAGAATCAAGAACTGAAATTTTTACCAGAGGTACCTTGATATGTCTTCTCAATACCATAGCAATTTCACCATCTGAACCATTCTAGAAAAACCTTTATAGAAAAAATGGTAAGATGACCTGAGAACACATCACCAAAAGACTTCGTCCTCCCTTGAAATCCAACCTTCTTTTACTTCTTATTCCCTCTGAAATTTGACTTGTATCAAATGAATGTATAATGATGTTTATTTATACCATTTACATCACTTCCTTTTAACATTAAGGACGACCTCACACTTTCTTATTTTGTAATTCTTTTCTTTAATTATCTTTAGGGCCTACATGTACAATTCACTTTGTCATCTTCAAAAATTCATTTCTCCTCAACCATGAGGATCCACGTGACGTGACACATACCACCGGAAACAAAATGATTTATACTATCCATCCATGGGTGATGTATCTTCAATTGCATTTTCCTTCATGTCCAAATACCTTCATCAGTCTTGCGGTCCAAAACCCATGACTAGGGTTGACATCAATAAAAACAACCAATCTTCCAACATATACAATCCACCAATATCAAGAGAGAGTTGAATTCTCCATCCTTGCCCCTTCCTTCCACCCAAGAATATATCAGAGATAATAAAAATTTACTTTAAATCATCACCATCAACCAATCATCACATAGAACCTAATAATACTTCCTGAGAGTTCTTCAATTTCTGCAATTCCTCAATTCTTGGAGTACTCTGAGCCTGTAGATAATATTACTCAATGTGTTCTCTAAAACTCCTCCAATTTTCACTCCCTGAATCCTCCCCAAAAGGAGGTTATAGAAAGAATGGTAGACTTTATTCAATTATGGTCTATTCGGGAGAGTGAACTTGCATAGAATGCCCCACACTCAATAATTGACATTCGATTATGAAACTCACACACAAGAAACTAAAGTCCGTATTATTTCCAATGAAATTTGTCCCACTTCATTTGGATTATCGATGAAGAATTTATGATTGTTTTACCCGGAAAACTTGTTTATTGACTAGCTTCAGGAATGGTCACAAACCCTATCTTCCACAGAGTGTATCTTCATAATTATAGTGAATCAAGAGATGAAATTTTTACCAAAGGTACCTTGATATCTCTTCCCAATACCATAGCCATTGCACCATATGAATCATTCTATAAAACACATTATAGAAAAAATGGTAAGATGACCTGAAAATAACATACCTTAGAACACATCACCAAAATACTTCATTTTCCCTTGAAATTCGGCCTTCTTTTCTTCTTATTACCTCTAAAATTTGACTTGTATCAAATGAATGTATAATGATGTTTATTTATACCATTTATGTCACTTCCTTTTAACATTAGGGCCGACCTGACACTTTCTTGTTTTATAATTATTTTCTTTAATTATCTTCAGGGCCTACATGTACCTCCTTCTTCAATTCACTTTGTCATCTTCAAAAATTCATTTCTCCTCAACCATGAGGATCCATGTGACATGTCACATACCACCGGAAACAACATGATGTATACTATCTATCCATGGGTGTTGTATTTGCATGTGCATTTTCCTTCATGTCCAAATACCTTCATCAATCTTGCGGTCCAAAACCCATGACTAGGGTTGACATCAATGACAACAACCAATCTTCCAACAATATATACCAAGGAGACCTTTTCATTTGGAAGAATTGTGTATTTGTGAATTCACATGATTTATAAGGAGGTTTCCCCCTCAAAGAGGCTTATTCTATGAATTTAACTCTTTTTCAAGGTGTCGAGTAGTTTTTATGAGGTTTTTATGCTATTTGGATATTTGGTTCTTAACAATATATTTATTTTAGATTTCTTTATTTATTTTTGTTGTTGTAGATGGATTTCCTTAAATTCATGTAGAACCTTGTTTCTCTGCACTTCCATTCTTCTCATCTACACACCACTAATTCTTCTTTCTAAGTATGTTCCAGCCAAGTCCAACTTGACTATTAAGCATTTCCATATAGTATTCCATATTGAAAAATACTCTGACTCAGGAAAGCATGGCCCAACTTTAACCTGCTATAATTATTCATGTACATTGGAATGGTGTAATTTCTATCCTTCCACCTTCTAACATTTCAATATTTTCTACCTACTTAACCCTTTATAAATATAGCAATTTTCTTTTGAATCCATGTTCATTTGCTCAATACTAAATTCCTTCCAATGGAATGTTATATTTTTCTATTGACAATTAGAAGTGAAATTGACCCTTCATTATTCCTTCGTTACTTTCACTTGTATCAGACTTCTAATATAGACTCTTATAACATAAGTTATTTCTTTCTTTGGGTAACTATAGATCCAAGTAGCTAATCCATATATTAACCATTCCTTCTTCTTGTATTCATATTCTTTCACATAAATATGATTCATCCACTCTATGAGTCAAACCTCACCTCTTAATACCCTTTATTTTCTTTTGCAACAAGTGTTTCCACCTTCATCACATCCCTACCTCCAAGGCTATGGAGTCCTCCTTAACTAATTCTACGTGAAATGGAATTCTTCACATACTAGCTTCGTGTTCATGTGAGAATCTCTATTGATTCTCCTTTCAATCAATTCAGAGTCTATATCATCAGAATACTAATATTTCTTTCCTCTTCCTGAGTCATTTTCCAACCTTTCATTACCTACATTGCATCTCTACACATCTCTCTCCATCTCTTTGATGCTTCATCCAACTGTATAATATTGACAAGGTTCCCTTTCCAATGGACCCTAGGATTAATCTAGAACAGACCCACACAATATCATTCTGTAATATTATCCTCTGTCTAGCAATCCCTTAACACAACACTCTCTGTTGAAGTGCTCCTCTTCTTATTAAAAATGCCTTGTTAATAAGTTGAGCCCTTTTTTACTTTTCCAAGATATTTCACTTCAAATGTTCCCCTATACATATACACAAGATATATAATTAGTTTAAATACTCTTCCTTACCTAACAATCACCTCTTAAACTTGCCTCAATAATCTGGGAAAGTTTCTCCAAATTTTGACATTATTTGGAAAAATATTCACATCGAGTAGTTACATGGTTCATTGAATACAATTTCATTTTTTATTGCAACTTGATTGTAACATCCCCACTATAATCCCCAGTTTAATTTGGCTTATGTAGATATAATGTGTGGTTACGAAAAAAGTGATGTATATGCAAAATGTATTTCTACTTTTTAATAATAATCTGTGATGCCAGTTGCTAAGGGGCATGGATAGAGATGGGGACTAAATTAATCCACAAGAGAGAGGAGGTTATAAGAGAATGGGTCTAAGGAGGGATTACCCATGTATATTAATTCACTCACATTCCTGAAATTTATTATGATTATGTATTAACCTTCTAATTTCTGATTGAGTGTTCCCAAATCCAATCATTGAATTCATGTAAGAGAGTGGGTGTGACAAGTCACATCCCATAGTTATTGGAAGCATGGGAGTTGAGTACAATTAGCTTGGGGAAGTGTGTGAGTCAGTAAATACAACCAAAGGAGAGGAAATGTTTATGTTAGCTACAACAAATTTAGACATTCAATTGTTTTGCATGAGAAGCAAGTAGAGAGAAAGACAGACAACTTGGAGCTAGAACATTCATGGAGGGTGAATTTTGGAGCATGATGGAGCACATTTGGAGCATATTTGGAGCAGAAGACTAAAGATCCAAGTTATGAGGACTAAAGAGTGGACTCCTAAGTGATTTTCATTATAACAACAAGTCTTTGTTGTTTTTTTATTGGTAGTTTCCCTACCAACAAGTTCCCTTGAGTTCCCAGGTGAGAGATTCTTGGTTAACTATGCTAGAAATACCTTGATAAAAAAAAATAGGACACTAGAGGGACCGAAATCAGTGAATGGTTACATTCCTTGGGTTGAGAATATTGAGAGGAAGGGAAGGGATGGAAAATCGAGATAGTTGTAGGATAATACTAGTGGGTTGTGAGTTTTATTAGTTGTGAGTGGATAATGAGAGACCACTCTCTTTTGTGTATTGTTGTCCCTAGATCAGGAGTAACTTGTTGTTGAGTTTTGGAATAGAAATTATAGGGTTGGGTGGAACGTCCATCCCAAGCAGTTGGTTGCACAATAGAATTAAAAGATAAGTCTTTTATATGTTTATGTGTTGTATTTATGAGTTGAATTGTGGTACATGAACTTTGTGTAAATTGGGAATCATTTATATGATGTTGTGCTAAATTATTAGATTGTATTCATTTTACTTTTACATGATTTTGATGCATCAAATTAATGGTATGAGCAAGTAGTGAAATATGTATGTAATTCGTAGTTGGGAATCTATAGGAAAATAATTAGTTAGCATAATTTTCATTTTTAAGAGTGTTTTGCACCATAATGTTCCTCGGTTGGGATAGGAGATGATACATTATGGTATCAGAGTGTTTGGTTCAAACATAGGGATTTTATGGGCCTGAACTAGTGTGAGTTTGAGAAATTCATTGCTATAGATTTTGTCTGTGAAAAATTTGGTGAAAATTACAGAAAAAACAAAGTGAAATCCCCAAATTCATGAGAAAAATCTAAGTTTAAATGAATCATGACTATCTAAGACAGGTTCAATGGAGTAGATATGAATATTTGTAGAGTTAAATTTTACTTGGAATGTCAAATTTCATGTTCAAATGATTTTTGAAGAGTTGTAGGAAGTTTGATGAATTGACAGTCGAGATCGTGTTTGATCTCGTGATCAATGACCCAAATTCACGTTGATAAATTTAAAAATTCATAAGGTTTCAGATGTTTGAAAGGTTGAATAGATCAACAAACGAGATTCATTTTCGATGGTTGGGAAGTGGGAGCAGATCAATGGTCTAGATTAGCTTCATTTATTTGGGAGTTGTATTCGATCGACGGTCAAGATCATCCTGGATTAGAGACCAATGGTCCAAATTCATCGAGATTTTAGTAAAAAATTCTCCAAGTGTTGGAGTTAGCCAAAGGAAATCATAAATGGGTCAATGTGTAGGTGTTGATCAGATTTGTTGAACTATTTTTAGTCACCAATAGAAAACATTGATTGTTGGGTGTCAGTTGGATTCACGATTTGTTTTTTGTTTCCAAAGGAAATGGTCGATGGGCCGATGGTTGTTGGACATATTGTCATTGATGTCAACAGTCAATGTGATGATTTTTTGTTATGATGAAATATAATTGTGATTAAACATAGATGATATTGTCATTGATGTCAACAGTATATCAGTTAGCAGAAAATGTCAAACAATATGTAGAGCTCGAAAGTGTAAGCTTAGGAGGAGGAGCGAACAATATGCAGAGATCAAAGCTTGGTATCAAAAGCGTAATCTCAGGAGAAGAAGTGAACATTATGAATATCAAATATCAGAAGGGAAAACATAGTACAAAAGTGAATGAATATCAAAGCTCAAAAGGAAGAGCACATTGCAGAAGTATCATCAGGATCGATGGAAATATTGAGAAGTTGACCAATGCACAGGAAAAGGTGAGAAGCCTCAACAGTCATCCGATCAAGAAATTGATGGGGTCAATCATTTGATATAATAGACATCAGTCATATGAATGACCGTGGGATTGAGGACCATTGGAGGATCGTGGTTGTTAGATCTGCAAGCTAGATCAATGATAGGGATAGATTGTAAAGATCAGGAGGAGAATTAAACGAATCGCTAGTTCCAATCCCGAAATTGGTCTACATCGTCAGATCTCATAGACTCGAATATCGACGACTGTGGTTGATCCAACAAATGATCAGATTAAGTCGGATTGTGTTGTGGCCATTAGATGTGAAATTACTAGATCAACTGTAACACCCCCACGGTGGGCATGAATGAAATAAAATTTTAATCATGTTCCTGAGCCAAATCCACTCTTTGATTCCCTACTATGGTCCTACTACTTGATCCATAGGAAAATTTAACCCCAACTTCAGAACCCACATAAGGTGCAAGCCTTACATCCCCATGTGACCACAACCATGTGAACACACACCTAAACGTCAAAGGGTGGTAGTTACGGATCACAACTTCAGAATTCCAATGCATGGGTCACCTTGAACTCTCCATATCTCGAATCTCGAACTCTGATTTAGAACCTAGCTCCACATCTAGTTCCTCTCTTAACTCTTTCCCATGTGACCACTGGTGCGACCAAAGGTATAAACCACAAAGGATTCTTTCAAAATTTATGTTTCGATGATGTAAAGGAGTCAAACCCTTGCCCTTCAGACTACCAATTCTGGACTTGCGATGGGGATTAACTTGGGTTAGCTCCCTTCCTTGGAATTTTCCCATGTGACCCTTCATCGTGACCTAGGACCAATATTTTGGGTGCATCGCGTTTTTGATTTCATGGATTTGAAACGCAATCCATAGCTATCTCCTTGAAATCCCGAAGTCTGAACTCCAAGGTTCCTTTCCTAGATCAGCGGTCCAAGTCTCTCCTCAATCAATGGTTGTGATCAAATCGCACTTTCACCTATTACGAGTTCTTAGAACTCCCTCCATTGACTTCCTCTATGTTGCAAGTCAGTGAAATGGTGAACTCTCACTACGTGTCCTCCTGATGGATGGTTGCGATGATGTCGGTCCTCCCCCTTTTCAAACCTCCAACTCTCGAAGATCCGACGGCTTCAAAACCTCTGTTAACCAATAGCCCAAATTAAGTGGGTGATTTTCCTTCATGACCTTGGGAAGGTATTCACTTTAGTTTTCCTAATGACAAAATCTATGAAACCGTGACCAAGATAAATTGATGACTCACATGTCTCTTTCTATCCAACGACCTAGATTCAATTGGGATTTCTCCATCCACAAATTTGGAAAGCTCATCCAACTCCTCCTCCTTGAAATATCAAAGTCCGAAACTCTGAAATTCTTCCATTCTACAGGTCAACGACTTTGAGCCTCCCATAGATCAATGGCCCAGATTTTGTCGGGACTTTGCATTTCGCGAGTCCTTAAAAATCCACCCACTAACTCTTCCAATGTGTGAGTCAGTGAAATGTTGATCACCCTCCACATGTCCCTTCTGATGGATGGCTTCGATTACTATGGGGATTTCAAGACTTTGACAAGTCTATTTTCCCACCTACACAAGGGTTAATATCGACAGTCAAGGTAGCTCCTGATGGATCTTGGAACCTACAGTCCCGATTCCATCGCTACTTGAGAAGGATGAAAGGGTCAAGGCATTAACACATGCACTCCTCCTCTAGATCCATTGGTCTTGGCAGACCTAGGACAGTTCTGAAAGGATCTCGTCCATTTGTCTACCAAATGAAAGGATACTCCCTTTCGAGAATCAGACTCGCTATTCTTTCTAAGCTTAGGTAACGAAATTCAATTTCTTGGAGCTTCTAACTACCACTATTCCAAAACCTTTGATGGCTAACTCCTTATTGCATAGGGTTTCTAGACCCAAATCACATGAACCTTTAGATGGTTCTTGGGAATTTATTCCTAATTTTAGTCAGGTTTATGGATAAAGGCTTGGGTACCTTTCAACATCCCTAGGCTACTGACTTGAACGAAGTGCCTTCCTAACTCACCAAGTTATGAGCTACAACACCGAGGCAGGGTAATCTCACGGGTTTACTATAGAAATCTCCATACCAAGGAGCTTACTCCGACTCTGAGACATGATGCAATTCACTGAGGAAGGTGCCATTAGGAATTAAACCCGAACACTAAGAGAATTAGGAAAGTGGAACAATTCTCAGTGAAAATAGACGCATGCCCCAGACTTACTCATTTTGCACAGAAAACAACTATGGCATATAATTATAAACATGCATTCATTATTTATAATTTAAATTACCAGGAAATCATAACATATAGAAACCATTTAGGGGCATATAAACATGAGCATGTATCCATGATATTCAATTCAAAATACAAGGCATAAAACACTTATCAAAACCATTAGGCATGATGCGACTACTGAGAGGGGTGCTCGTTTCCACCCAACCATAGGCTCAGTCACTTGCAATGGATTTATCACTGGCCAACCCCGAGCTTAGGCCATGATGCTTTGAGACTCAATCTCATACTTCCAACTAAATCGATGTTGGGGACGAAGGTTACTCTCCTTCTCCCAATGCAAGAATAGATGAGGACGAAGGTTAATCTCCTTCTCCTGATTATATCTCTATTCTTGATGATCAGAACTCATTGATTTTTCTTTCCATCCTTTCTCAGACCTGAGAGTTTCTTCTCTCATCTCTACATTCCCCCCTCGCTACCCCCTTGTCCACCATGCTTCCCTTCTTTCCCTCAGCAAGGTTTTGTGTGGCTCGAATCCCCCCGTCTGTGGTCAAGTCCGGAAGCCATGCCATGGGCAGTCTGCCCCATCCCTCATTACTATTGAGGAGGCCCTTCCCACCTACCAGCCTGACAAGAATTCAATTATGGGTAGAGGGTTGTTTTGATATTGAGAAACATTAACTCCAGTATGATACTAGTTCGATGGAGGTTATCACAACCGTTCTGAGTTCCCTCCACAACCATTTTCATTAGCAATCGTGGCCTCTCTTTCTTAGCACATCCCCCCTCTTAGCACTCATGGAATACACTTTCATTATCCGTCAAAATCACAGGATTTACATTCATCAACCTTTATACAAAGGTCCACCAAATTAAACATTCACACTTTGAGTTTGCCATAGTTCCTGGCCAATAAAGTTATATTTACAGACTAGGGGAAACAGGGTGTTACAATTCCCTCCCCCTTAAAGGAATCATCGTCCTCGATTTTCTATCTACCAATATGATATGTATGTACATGAGTTAAAAAATTAGGAAATGCATGCCTCATGGCATCTTCCATTTCCCACGTAGCCTCATCTGAGGCAAAGTGTTTCCATTGCACCTTGACATGTGAAATGGTTCGATTCCTCAGTGATGTTTCATTCCTATCTAGTATGCATTGGGGTTCTGGCAAGAATTATCCCTTCGGTTCCACCTGGATCATAGACCATTCAATTATAGGATTAGCATCATTTACATATTTTTTTAATAATGAAACATGAAAAACATTATGTGCCTTTACAGTGGGAGGAAGTGCTAGCCTATAGGCTACATGCCCCACTCTATCTAAGACTTCAAAGGTTCCACAATACTGAGGTGACAACTTGGCACTAGCTCCCATACTCAAGGAACTCTTCTGGGGTCTAATTCTGAGATAGACATGGTATCTGAATTTGAACTCTCGGGGAATTCTCTTTCTATCGGTGTAAATTTTATGTCAGTCCTGAGCAATTTTCAGATTTTGCCTTATCTACACTACTGGTCATTCCATTTATTTCAGCATGTTGGGTCTGATTGTAATTCTGTTCAATGGATTATTCCATCTAATTGGGATCTCGCATTGTCTACCTTAGAGGGCTTCAAAGGGGCGTTGTAGGCAAACTCTACCAATGGCAGGTAGTCTTCCCACTTCTTAGGCTGATGCATTACGTGCATTCTTAGCATGTCTTCTACTATTTGGGTTACTCTTTATGTTTTTCCATCATTTTGAGGGTGATAGTCTATGTTGAACAACAATTTAGTCTCCAGACCAGCCATCAAGGATTTCCAAAAGTTTGAAGTAAATTTTGTGTCTCTATCAGACACGATTTCCTTAGGCATGCCATGTAGTCTGAATATCTCTTTGATGAATATGTTGGAAATATATATTGCCTTGCAAGTCAATTTGATGGGAATGAAGTGAGAGGACTTGCTTAATTTTTACACCACTACCATGATGGTGTCACTATGTCTGGTCAATGTTGGTAATTCGGTGATGAAATCCATGGAGATGGTTTCCCATTTCCATTTCGGGATTGGTAGAGGTTGTAATAATCCCGATGGGTGTTTCTATTCTTCTTTGACTTATTGGCATTCTATAGATTTGGCTAAATAATCAGCTATGTCTTTCTTCAATCCAGGCCAATAGAATTGTTTCCTAGTGGTTGTGATCATCTTCTGATATCCTGGGTGACTAGTATATGGTATTTTATGTAGTTCATCCATTATGAACCTCTTCAAGTCATCACAATCTAGAATATACAATCTATTTATGTAAGTTAGCAGACCTCCATCTAGCATCTGGTAACCTTCATACTTTAGCCCTACGGGTTCTTGTTCCAGGTACGAGGTCACAGTCTGGAAGAATGCGTCTGTTTCTTGTGCATTCCTGACACTTTCCTTAACATTCATCTCCTAGGTGCTCACCACTTCCAGATGAATTGTTTTCATACTTATAGCTAAGGGCATTGACCACCTTATTTTCCTTTCCTTTGATATGTTTGATTTCAAAATAAAAATCGCTAAGGAGGGCCATCCACCTAGCTTGTCTAGCATTGAGTTTTGGTTAGTCAAACAATTGTCACAAGCCATAGTGGTCTGTCATAAGTACAAATTTCCTACCTAGGAGGTAATGCCTCCAAATTTTCAAGCCGTGCACTATGGCGACCAGCTCCAGATCATGGGTCACATAGTTGATCTCATTCTTATTTAATTTCTAGGACATATAGAAAATTACACGTTCTTCTTGCATGAGGACTCCTCCGAGTCCTTCCTTGTAGGCGTCTGTACACACAAGGAAATCATCATCCGAGTTTGCAATCTTTAGTAGAGGTGCATGGGTCAGGAGTTATTCTAGTTCATGAAATATTTCTTCGCATTTTGACGTCCAAATGAATTTAATCCCCTTTTTCTGAAGGGAAGTGATTGGATAGGCAATCTTGGAAAACCCTTTTATGAATATTCTATAGTATCCTGCTAAGCCCATGAAGGACCTAATATTAGATACATCTTTCGGGGTAGGCCATTCCATAATGGATCTGATCTTGTCAGGGTCTACTGCCACCCCTTCCTTAGATATGCCATGGCCTATGTAGTGTACTTGCTTCTAAAAGAAATCACACTTGCGAAACTTAGTGTAGAGTTGATGCTCCCTTAGTACTTGAAGTACGAGTCTAAGATGTTCTTCGTGCTCCTCCCTATTCTTGGAGTAGATTAGGATATCATCAATAAAAACCAATACAAATTTGTCTATAAATTTGTTGAGTACATTTTTCATCAAGCACATAAAAGTGGCAGGGGCATTAGTTAACCCAAATGGCACCACCACAAATTTGTAGTGACCATACCTCGTCCTGAAGGTTGTTTTGTGGATATATTCATCCCTAATCCGGACTTGATGGTAGCTCGATATTAGGTCGATATTTGAGAAGATGGATGCACCTCCCAATTGGTTGAATAGGTCATCGATTCTTGGTAAGGGGTACTTTTTCTTTATGGTTTCCTTAATGAGTTGTCTGTAATCTAGGCACAGTCGGAGTGTGCCATCTTTCTTTTTCACAAACAGGATGTGCACTCCCCATAGAGATACACTGGGTTGGATGTAGCCTTTGTCCATCATCTCCTTTATTTGTAGCTTGATCTCAACAAGATCTGGCGTGCTCATTTTGTATTGTGCTCTAGATGTTGGTACCGCTCCTGGTGTAAGTTCTATTGAGAAGTCAATATCCCTTCTTGGAGGTATACCTGGTACTTCTTATGGGAATATGTCCTTCTATTCTCTTAATATGGGATGGTCCTCTAGGTTTGGTTTGTCATATTCAACGGAGTCCAATACCTGTATTGCATATAAGGAACACCCTTTTCTACAATACTTCTTCATATGAAGGGCTTATATTTGTCTCACTAAGATAGGCTTCTGAATCCCTTGGAGGGTCATTTTTCTCCCATCTTCATTTACACATTCTAAAGTTTTATGGTAATAGTCCATTTTAGACTTATGAACAGCCAACCAGTCCATACCAATCAACAAGTCATAAGATCCCATTGGAAGTATGTTAAGGGTCGCTTGGGTGGGCAATCCACCCATGATGAATTGGCAGGATGGTATAGCCTATGCCACCTTTATTTTGGTCCCAGTGGCTAGTTGTACCAACCATGGTTTAACATGTCTAGTTGGTTGCAGTTTACACTTATCGACAGTATGAGGGGCTACATAACTCAAGTTAGAACCTAGGTCAATTAAAATATAAATTGGATGGTTGGCGATCATACCATCTAGCTCCACTACTGAAGCTTGATGGTCGTCTTGATTATTGTCCAGAGCTGCATAGATTCGTGGCATGCTCCTAGCCATGTCATTGATGGTGGTACCTTCTTGGATATTGTAGACTCACTTATTGTTTTGTTGCCTATGTAGGCAGTCTCTCAATATGTGATTTCCTCCACAACCCCAACATTTTAAGGGTTCCTTCTTTAGGTTATCGGTCTTTGTTGGGACTGTCTGAAAAGGTTTATTTCCACTTTGAGAGGGGACATTTTGCTATTATACACTTCTAGCTGGAAGACTCCCAATAGAATATTTTCCATAGTTCTTAACTCTTGAGGAGTTAAACCTCTTCTTGTGGAATCCCAAACTATTATTTTTCTTCCAATCCTCGTGGGGTCTTGTCTTGCTCCTAAACTGTTAATAACAATACTTTGCCTTCTAAATAGACTCTTATAAGGTCACTGGTTCATAGAACTAAATCCTATCTCGATAGGTCTGAGGTAACCCACTGATGAACTGCTTCATTTTTTCTTTTTCATCTTTTATGTAGGGTACATACCTCAGTAGTTCAAGGAATTTATTGATAAGTTAGTCTATGGTGAGTTGTCCACGCCAGAGTTCATAGAATTCTTTAGTTTACCCATCCATGTATTTTTCTCACAAATACTGCCTTCTGAAGTATTTCTCAAACTGTTTCCATGACAATTCCTTCTCATGGACTCCTTTCACATTCCTAAGGTATTCCCACCATATGGAATCCTTTCCATTCAGGTTGAAGATGGCTATTTGAGCCTTCAACTTTTTGGAGTAGTCATGGACTCTGAAATAATTCTTTAAACCAAGCAGCAAAGCTTCCGCCTCTTATCCATTATTTATCTCTCCATCAAAAGAGGGCGGTTTGGATTTCTTGAACTCTTCAGGACCATTGCTTTTGGAATGCTTCCATTTCTTTCCTTTCTTCTAAGAATGCGAGTTGGCCCTGCTACTAGAAGACCCTTCGGAGTTATCGGTTTCCTTTCTAGAAGACTCTCTTGATGAGTGTCTCCTACCTCTAGGTTGGGCCTTCTTCATGGTACTTATCCCAGTGGGGTCACTTATGGAGTCATGCTTTTGGTTCTCAGGTGGACTCTAACCTCTCTTCTTGTGTCATTGGTCCACATGACTAGTTGAGGGTTCATGTTGCAATTACCTCTATATGTCGGTGAAGATCTGTAGAAAGATTGCATTAATTTCTATTTGTTTCTCTCGCTCCTTTATCAGTCTCTCATTGTCATCCTTGAAACTCTGTAGCTTGGCCCTGAGACTCCTCACATTCTCTGCTAGATTAGGATGGGTCTCTACCGCCCTCCTTTCATTAGATTCCTCATCTCTATTGTGGGATCCATCCCCCACTTTATGGCACGTCATCATATTTTTGTATTGCAGTTTTCCCATGATTCACTGACTATTCAAGTGTTTCCAAAAAAACACATATAGTTAGCTAACATTCTACTAGTTTGTGAACAATACATGGTTTAAAAATTCTTAATGTACACACACAGTAGAAGGTTTCATTCCTTAATAATATTCTTAAATCAGACATCTTAAGAAAGAGGTATGGTAGGTTGTCTCTCCTTGGAAAGTACCCATATAGGGTTATTTAAGCGACTCGTCCATGAGCCCAAGCAGGCCAAGTGTTGTAACCATGCTCTGATACCATTTTGTAACACAACCATAGTGGGCATGAATACAATAAAATTTTAATCATGTTCCTGAGCCAAATCCCCTCTTTGATTCCCTACCAGGGTCCTGTTGCTTGATCCACAGGCCCATTGAACCCCGACTGCGTGACCCGGACAAGGCGCAAGCCTTACAACCCCATGTGACAATAACCTTGTGACCACACACCTAAACGTTAAAGGGTGCTAGTCGCAGATCACAACTTTGGAATTCCAATGCATGAGTCACCCCAGAATTTCCATCTCTTGAATCTAGAACTCCGATTTAGAACCCATATCCATAGCTAGTTCCTCTCTTAACTCTTTCCCATGTGACCACTGGCATGACCACAGGTCTAACCCACAAAGGGAACTTTTGGAATTCGTGTTTCGACAGTGTAAAGGAGTCAAACCCTTACCCTTCAAGCTCTCGATTCCTGACTTGCAATGGGGCTTAACTTGGGTTAGCTCTCTTCCTTGGAATTTTCCCATGTGACTCTTTGTCATGACTTAGGACCAATCTTTTGGGTGTGTCGTGTTTCGCGTTTCATAGATTTGAAATTAAACCCAACACTTTCTGCTTGAAATTTCATAGTCTGAACTCTGAGGTTCCTCACCCAGATCAACGGTCCAAGTCTCTCCTCAATCAATGGTTGTGATCAAATCGTGCTTTCACCTGTCATGAGTTCTTAGACCTCCCTCCGTTGACTTCCTCTATGTTGCAAGTCAGCGAAATGTTGAACTCTCACTACGTGTCCTCCTGATGGACGATTGGGATGATGTTAGTCCTCCACCTTTTCAAAACTCTGACTCTCGAAGATCCGATGGCTCTAAACCCTTTGCTAACCAATGACCTAAATTAAGTCGATGATTTTCATTCATGACTTTGGGAAGGTCTTCACTTCCATTTTCCCGATGACCAAATCTCTAAAACCGTGACCAAGCTAAATCGACGGCTCACACGTATCTTTCTATCCAACAACCTAGATTCAATCGGGATTTCACCACTCACGAAGTTGGAAAACTCATCCAACTCTTCCTTATTGAAATCCCAAACTCCAAAAATCCAAAATTCTTCCATTCTACAAATCAACGGCTCTGAGCCTCCCACAAATCAAAGGCCCATATTTTTCTGGGACTTCGTGTTTCACGAGTCCTTAAAACTCCGCCCCTTGAATCTTTTGATGTGTGAGTCATAGAAATGTTGATCTCCCTCCACGTGTCCCTTCTGATGGATGACTCTAATTACTCTGGGGATTTCAAGACTTTGACGAGTCCATTTTCCCACCTACACAAGGGTTAATATCGATAGTCAAGGTAGCTCCCAATGGATCCTGGAATCTACGATCCCGATTCCATCACTACTTGTGAAGGATGAAAGGGTTGAGGCATTAATGCCTATGCTCCTCCTCTAGATCCATTGGTCCTGGCAGACCTAGGACACTTCCGAAAGGATCTCGTCTGTTTGTCTACCAAACAAAAGGATACTCCCTTTCGATAATCGTACTCACTATTCTTTCTAAACTTAGGTAACGAAATTCAATTTCTCGAAGCTTCTAACTCTCACTACTCCGAAACCTTCGAGGGATAACTCCTTCTTGCACATGGTTTCTAGACCCAGATCACATGAACCTTCAGATGGTTCTTGGGCATTTATTCCTAATTTTAGTCAGGTTTCGGGATAAGGTCTTGGGTACCTTTCCACATCCCTAGGCTACTAACCTGAACGAAGTGCCTTCCTAACTCACCGAGTTATGAGCTACAACACTAGAGCAGGGTAATCTCATGGGTTTACCATAGCGGTAACGATATCGAGGAGCTTACTTCAAATTTGTGACATGATGCAATTGCCTGGGGAAGTTTCCATCGGGGAATTAAACCCGAACACCAAGAAAATCAGGCAGGTGGGACGATTCTCAGTGAAAACAGACTCATACCTCGGACTTACTCATTTTTCATAGAAAACAACTATGGCATATAAGGATACACATGCATTCATTATTTATAATCTAAATTACCAGGAAATCACAGCATACAGAAACCATTTAGGGGCGTATAAACATGATCATGTATCCATGATATTCAATTCAAAATACAACGCATAAAACACTTATCAGAACCACTAGGTGTGATGTGACTGCTGAGAGGGGTGCTCGTTTCCACCCAACCCTCAGTCACTCCTAATGGATTTATCACTGGCCACCCCCGAGCTTAGGACACGATGCTCTGAGACTCAATCTCATGCTTCCAACTCAATGAAACTTGGGGATGAAGGTTACTCTCCTTCTCCCAATACAGGAATAGATGAGGATGAAGTTTACTCTCCTTCTCCTGGCTCTGTCTCTATTCCCGGTGATCAGAACTTATTGTTTTTCCTTTCCATCCTTCCTTGGACCCGATAATTTTTTCTCTCATCTCTACATTCTCCCCTCGCTACCCACTTGTCCATCACGCTTCCCATCTTTCCCTTGACAAGGTTGCGTGTGGCTCGAATCCCACTGTCCATGGTCAGGTCTTGAAGCCATGCCATGGGCAATCTGCCCCACCCCTCATTACTCTTGACAAGGCCCTTCCCACCTACCATCCTAATGAGAATTCAATTCTGGGCAGAGGGTTGTTCTGATCTTGAGCAACATTAACTCCAGTATGATACTGGTTTAGTGGAGGTTATCGCAACCATTCTGGGTTCCCTCCACCACATTTTTCATTAGCAATCGTGGCCTCTCTTTTTTAGCACATTACCCCTCTCAACAGTCATGCAATATATTTTCATTATCCATCAAAATAATAGGATTTACATTCATCGAAGTTTATACAAAGGTTCACCAAATTAAACATTCACACTTTGAGTTTTCCATAGTTCCTGGCCAATAAAGTTATATCTATAGACTAGGGAAACAGGTTGTTACATCAACAAAAATGATAGACCATATAAATATCACTCTAGTTCCAATCCTGCAATTATTCAGGACCATATGATCTTATAGCTTTGAATATCGACGATTGTTTTTGACTAAAAAATAACAAACAACTTCAAATTGCGGAGTTTGGGTGATGAGTTAAATCACTCGCAAGTTGTGGTTCTGCAATCATCCTTGATCGTGGATCAACTTCAAGAGTCTTCATGACCGTTGGATCATCTTAAGTGGAAGGACATGATAAGAAAGGGCTGAGATTTGATATCTTGATCATATGAATATCCGTCAGTCGTGGGATCAATTTAGGTAGAAGAATAGGATAAGCAGGGCAAAAGTCTTGGGAATTCTATTATCTAAATACCCATCAGTCGTCAGATCATTTTCAAGTGGAAGGATAGAATATGATATAATAGAAGCATCGAGATATCGATCTAATATCATGATCAACGGACAACATTTTGTTTGGGTATAAATATGTGAGGAGGTTATGCTCCAGAGAAATCTCACTTCAAGAATTCAGTTTGATATTTGAAATACCCAAAGACCGAAAATCCAAAATGAATATGAACCATCGGATTTGGAGAGAATGTGATGACTGCTATATCAGGAAAACCACATCAGCACACCATGTCATCAAACCACGTCATCATGGACATGTGGCAGACCATGTCAGTAAAGCACTTATACAAGGACATGTGGCAGACCACGTCAGTAGACCACGTCTACAAGGACATTTGGTAGACCACATAAGAACACCACATTAGAAAGTACACATGGAATAATCAAATGATGACAAGTGTCAAGAGGAAATTGGCTCATGCCATGTCAACAAGTGACGTAAGAAAGTTACGTCACTCTGGGAGAATTACTTTGGGATTTTTACCACCAAGAAATGTCAAAAGTATCGAAGGACTAAGTTCTAAAGTCACTCTCAGTCGTCGATATGAGATACATTTAAGATACTATTTTGACCATTAGATCAGGGATATCTACATAAGCAGACCACGTTAGTAGAACACGTTAGCAAGGACACGTGGTGCAATAAGAGAATGACAAGTGTCAAGTTGAAATCAACATTTTAGGTACGTGTAAATCACAAATCTAAGTGACACATGGCAGTTACTCTACTCGTGCCATGTCATCAAGTAACGTTAGCAATTTACATCACTCCAGGAGTTTTACTTTGGGAGTTTTACCATAAGAACTTACCCAAAGTCCCGAAGTCCTGAATTTTGTAGTCACGAAGTGGATGTGAGTCGTCGGATCTAAATATCACTTTGGGTACATTCTCAACCATTGATCTAAATATAGTGGAAGGATAGTGTAAGTAAAATATTCAAAGTACCGAAGTGAATGAGAACCATTCAATGTGAAAATAAAACATGATCATCTGATCTACTTTGGTGAAAGATACTTCAAAAGGTCGAAAGACTGCAGAGGTTGAAAGTTCCGAACACCGAAGTTTCGATGTGAACGAGAATCATTCATCATGCAAACAATAGATCAACTGTCTGATCTACTTTGGAGAAATTTACTTCGAAATATTTGAAATATTATAAAGACCTGAAGTCTCGAAGGATGAAAATCCAAAGTCACTCGCAGTCATTGATCCGTAAGGGACACATGTCAGTGGATTTTCAGCTCCGCAAGATTGACGTACAAAGGAGAGAAGGGGTTCAGATTTGAAATCTCCAAAGTTCAGAGACTTGGAGGAGATCTCAACCATTGATTGAGAAAGGGGACACAGGACCATTGATCTAGTTTTCGATTGAGAAGGATGATCTAGTTTTCAATTGAGAAGGACATCTGTCAATGGATCATTGACTCCAGATGATTGACGTATGGAGGAAAGCAAGGTTTGATATTTGAAACTCCCGAAGCCCAGATCACGAAGTAAATCACAGCCGTAGATTTAGGAATGCTAGATCTGATCCACAGACTTGAGAGGATAGATCTAAACCATCAGTTCAGGTGCACTGTCAAGATCGTGAGATCGACAGTCTCGACGCATTGTAGGGATTTAAGGTGCACAAACTTTAATAAGTTGAGGGTGAGCCACAATCAAAACCATGGTTTTGGATAAAGGACACGTGGAGGCTTGAGGTAAATTGTGAGGTAAAAAGTATTTTGATTCAAACCACCTTTGGACACATCCGCAATCATGTGGTCACGTGAGGTCACCGTCGTTGGTCATATGGTAAGGAGATTTAAAAGGAAGAATGTAATGTGTCTCTTAAATTGATAAGCCTATGGTTCTACGCCTATGATCATATGAACATGGTTTGAAGGAAGTGTTGATTTTTGTAATCACAAAGAAGAAGGAAATCGATCCATAACTTAGATCAATTTATGAAAGTAAAGGGGATTCCAGGTGTCAAGTTGAAGACCTAGAATGATGATCTCTAGTGGTCCCAAAAGTTATTGTAAATGAACAAGTTAGTTATAACTTGTTGCACAAGTCGACCCAATAACTTAAACAAGTTTTTAACATAAGAAACTATAAATACAACCATGATTGGTTCACTGGATGGGTGCTTGTGCAAGTAGATGAGCTTGTGGAAAAAATAGGCTCGTTGAGAAAGAGCGACCTGTGGAGAAAAAATGAACGGGATGGGGACCTGATGTCTATGCGAATATCAGAGGGAATAATAAGTGAAGAAGGCACAAATATCAATGGAAAGATAAAGTGAAGAAGGTGTGAATTTCAGTCAGAAGATGAAGTGCAATGGTGAGTTTTTCTGGTATACCTATGATCATGAAATAGAGTTGATTCAATAATGGATCACTGCTACTAGAGTTGAATTAATATATGAACTCTAGTTGGATAGATTGTGTCCTATCAACAAGCTGAGTCTTGCTTGAGAGTTGGTGCTCTCTTGAGAGTTGGTGCACTCCTAGGAGTTGGTGCTCCTTACTTTAGTTGGTGCTGAACAAAATAGTTGGTGCTGGGAAAATCCTTATTACTATATTCACATATATATACATATACATTATACAAAATATTATATAAACATCTAATATCTCTTGTCCATTGTGATTATGATTTAATTGTTCTTAATCTGTTCAATTCTGTTTTAACTGCTAACTTGTAAGAAGAAAAGTTAGAAAAGTCCACACACTAATTCACCCCCCCGGCCCCGCCCTCTTAGTGTGGGAAATGTGTTCATCAATGGTCAAGAGTTGGCCGATTTGGTGAGGTATTCAGGTCATTCAAGAGAAATGATCAATGGTCAATGGAAGAAATAGGGTGCTAATGTGTCATTCCATGTCAACATCCATGTGTCATATCATGTCAGCAGTTGCCACATCATCCCAAAAGTGGTCGATGTATGATGGCCGGGATGACTGAATTGAGGAAGTGTTTTTGAGAGTCAACAGGGATCATCGATGATTGATGGTCAAGTTGTACGATTTGGAAATGTGTTACAAGTGGTTTCCAAGAGAAATGGCCAACGGTTGATGGGTTAATAGCTAGGTGTTGAAAAAATTGGTGAGTGGTTTCATTCTCCAATGAAAAACATCGATGGCCAACTACCTATGGTCATGTCGGTTGGTTTATCAACATAGTGCGAATCAATTTCCAAAGGAATGGGCCAATGGACGATGGTCGGGTCAACCGTTTGGGAAAAGTGTTGTGCGCACCCAAAGGAAAGTGTCAATCAAAGAATCATTGATGGAGTTTAGATTAACGACTAAGATATAACCTTATTTGATATCAACTAATTATATTTAAATGGATATTACAGTAGTAAAATAACTAATTTTATATGAAAATATTCAAATTTTTCATATTTTTGAAGGTCATTAACTTGCAGGGTGTTGGCCCTTGACCAATTTTTGAGGAACACTTGGTCATATTTTACTGTTTTTAGGACTTCAATAGCCTCTCGAAGATGGAGCACCAGACAAAGAAAATATCATGGGATATTGGCCCACTTTTGGGCCCCTTTTTGGGTTTTGGGTCAATGTAATGGGAAAGGGATGTCGGCTTGTGGGTTTACCCACACCTAGGCCCACTTTTGTATGTATAAATAGATGTCTAGGTGAAGTAAGTAGAAGACAATAGTGTATCTATGTGATGTAAGATAAGTTCTAGTAGTGATCTATGCATGACTGTAGAAGGGTTACAAAGCTAAGTGAAAGTTATTATAGAGATTATAGAAGGCTTTGTGCTACAATGCAAGGAAGAAGGATCTAGCGAGCTGCACAGATCTTATGTCCTCTGTGCAGAACGATTTTTGGGGACTGTGTGCTATAACCAATTGAAGACATTAATAAAGAATAAGAGTTGGTGGATGTATCCCTAGGGTGGGGATGAACCACGTACATGCTGTGTTGATTTTCTCTGTGTGATGTATCGATGTGTTTCTATATGATGAATGTTAGATAGATCTGATGTTTCTTTGAGCCTAATCATGTGAATGAATGCTATATATGACCCATGTGGATGTGCTTAGTGCTTGAACCTACTAGATCTAATGTTTCCTTTTATGTTAAGTATTATTAGATGATGGATCTGGTTGCATACTGTGATACTCTGTAATTAGGGTATGTATGCACTGTTACTAAGAACTGAATATTGATGAATATTAACTACTAAGTGCTCTATTAAGTGTTATAATGATAGATTTGTTTCCCAGCTAAGGTTGCAGACATCTGAGTCCTGCAACCACCCCTGCCTCTACCTCGGGTGATACTTCACCTGCTTCGTAGGTGTTGCTGAAAGGGCCAGTAGTTAGGGTTTTGTTGGTGCGTTGTTGTAACATTGAACTCTGGGTCTGCCCCTGTGCCAACAAATGGTTCCGTTGTTGGGACCTAAAACTATGATTGCTGGGAACTAAGAAAGAAGAGGCTTGGTGCAAATATTCATCCTGAAACTTGGAATCTATGTGCATGGACCTGTGCCCTAGTGCATAGTAATCCACTTGATCTGATAAGCTATGTACTAAATAAGGAAGGAAAAATCTGAAGAAAAGAAGTCAGATATGAATGCTTTGTGCTCTAAGAAAGGTTAAAGTGGAAGTTTCTGAAGAAAAGAGGTCAGATCTATAGAAAGAGGTAAGATCTATAAGCTCTGTTATCTGATAGAGGTACGAACAACTAAAAGTTTTTAGATCTCGAAGATTTATGCTCTGTAAAAGTAAGGTAAGTGAAGATTTTGGGTTCTAAAATATGGATCTAGGTATGCCTGATAGAGTTTTTCCTAGCTTGGAAACCAGGGCATCGTTTGATGAAAGAAGGTTTGATATGAATAGATCTGGTAAGAATAATGATATATATGTTATACCTATGCATAGAAAGAATGTTTGGACTAACCAATGGATGTAGGATCCTAGAAAGAGTTTTCATAGGCTAGCTACCATGATTCTAGTGCACAGTACAGAAGAGGTTGGGGATCATTTGCAAGAAAGAGAGGATTAACCCTATGTTATAGTTGTAGAAAACCAGGCCATCTAGCTAAGGAATGCCCGGGTGAAAGACCTAGTTGTCTCTTTTGCAAATATTTGGACCATGAAGTGTTGGATTGCCCTATAATGATTTCTAAGCTTGAAAGAATGAATCTGAATGAAGAAAACCCTAAGACAGCTCTAGAAATAGCCAAATCTTAGAAAGAATCTGAGAAAGTATTACTACAGATGAAAGAGACCTTGAATGACCGCCGACATTTTAGGTTATCAGAGATCTTTAAAGAAAAAGAATGCATCGAAGCAAGACTAGGGGACTTCAACATTGAACATATTCTTGATGAAGAAACACAAGTGAACATTATGCCAGAAAGAACCTAAGAAGTTATAGGGAAGCCTGCCATGATTCCTTCACTAGGAGGAATAGGACTATTCAAAGGAAAATTGGTCATGTTATGAGGAAAACTCCCTCAGATACCTATGACAGTCAATGGAACTTCGACTGAAGAACATTTTGAGATTATTAAATTTATTGAGGACAACGCCCCATTCACTATGTTACTTGGGAAACCTTGGATTAAAAGAGATCGATCCAGAAAGAAATAAGAAGAAAAAGTTTTAGAACAATAGAGACAAGAGTTAATAGATTTCATGACCAGAAGGATTGCATAGTTGATTAAAGAACAAGAGAACAGATCAAAGCCACTTATTGTTAGAGACCCACATGTCAAAGATGAAAGAATCTCAAAAGGCTCACAGAAGATCGAAGAACATGTCTCAGAAAAAGAAAAATTACTACCCCTAGGTCTTAGGAGAGAATCTCAGCAGTGCGAAGTACCTATGTTCAAGGAAAATAAGAATCAAAATGGAAAGAGAATACCAGAGACGAAGGTCATTGGAAAAAATGATAGGAAACTAAGTAAAAGGAGAGATAATATCAACAGACTACAAAATATTCCATAGGGAAGCTCGTAGAATGGGAAACTTGCAGAAATTGAACTTCGCCAAGATATCAGACCAGCGATATAGGCCACTTCACCGAGGTGGAGCAATATAGACGTTGGAAGTTGATATAACTATTCATCTGCCACTCCGAACGGGTCAAAAAGCATTGATAGTTCACCACTAGACCATCAGACCACACCATAACAGACAGAACATGATTTAATGGTGCCTCATACCCATTGCAAGCAGACCATTGCTAACTTTCTTACTTAGTTCGCGGCACCATGCACCGAGAATACCTTTTGCTAACTAATAACTTGAGCCCACAGCCTGAGATTATTTTGCACTGTGATCATCGCCTTGTTCTCATACCCTCCACTATAGTTTCTAAATCTAGTTCACACCTAATATAATCGACCCCGAGCTTGTATGTCGGACAAGCTCAGTGCAGTAGAGAAAGTATTCGAAGAAGTTCTTATTGACTTAATGGCTGAGAGAGTCATGTAAGAAAGAAGGATGTCTGTAGGTGTGCAAGATTAATCAACAGGAGGATTCCAAGCTTCTCCCTCAACTTCTCGTGGAGCAGGACCTTCCAAAATAGAGACAAGAACTAAGCACAAAGATGACATTGCGAACGCCAAGATTATTCCACACATTTTACAGACCTACCTACTACCTCTGAGCGATAGAATTAACCACGACATTGTACCCAGAGAGTTTGAGTATAATTTTATCACCGCATACCTTCCGAAAGGGGTGCGTGTAGTTTGAGCTGATCAAGACAAGCTCATAGTATTGAAGTTTAGTGACTTCAACCTAGGCAACAAGAAAGTCTAAAGCATTCTTTCCCCACACAAGTATCTAACAAAGATGAAGGGAAATAAATCAAATATCGTCCCGCAATCTTGGACCCAGAACCTCGTGCAGTCTACATTGTTGAATTTTATGAAGATCCCTCACTTTGGCAGACACCAAGAGGTGAATGCATGCATAAAGTTGCTTCTATATTGCTACCACAGAGGATAATTATGGCTAAACCAATGCATCATTGTGGATCCGACCTTGATCAATAGGATCACAGGGCTTAGCATGCAAGGCCCTGACCCATAGGAGTTCTACCCTTGAAATACCTCTAACTGAGCATTAGCGTAGAGAATTAAGGAAACCTATGTCGATGTTGAGAAGGGCACGTGAGGCTACAAGGTAGCCTCTATCTAGAGTGGCATAGTGCACCTTGTCTATCAGCTGATCGAGGGAAAGTTAGTTCGTAAGAATAGACCAACTCAAGTAACTGGATTCGTGGTGAACTTCACAGGGAAGTGCGCAGAGGGATTACAGATGAACTGGGTGCAATACCTTGTCAATCAACTAGAGATTGATTGCAGAGAAGCCTAAGACCAAGGGTATGACTTCCAATTTAGTTGGCTTCTCATACTGATCGCTTTCATTGCCTGGGAGCTACCAGAAGGTGCCACCTTCCCAGATATAGAACCCTTCGAACCACTGGCTGTGAAGTTTTGTATGTTGTGGTATTCTAGCGGCATGAGAAAACAGTGGCCTACTACAACCAATTGAAGATCAAAATCCAGACTACACCACACATCACCCTGAACACACTTTACAGGTTTAGACCCTTGATGAAGTTCAATGAGGACCGCCACTTCACCTACATTACAACACGCGTCGATGAGCATAAAAAAAAACTCCAGTCATATTACAAATTGACAGAAAATGACTTGGAGGAGCTTACCAAGGAATGGTCGACAGACCTCCTTGTTCCAGTTGTTACCCATGATTTTGGTCAATCTTGATGGTGTATTGATGATGGTGTACTCAGGCTCCTCATAAGAACTTTATCTTGAGAAAAGTGACATTCATCTCTTCCTAGAAAACTTACTTTTGAAGAGAGTTCGCAGGTTGCTAATATCCTAGGGTGCGAGAATGACCCATTCTCTCAGGCTGCCTTTAGCTAGGGTGTGAACTTCTCGCACTGTGCTACATAGATAGGGTGAGAAATTGTTCTAAAGCTTGGAAAAAAGATGAAGTCTCGATGGTTCTAGAAGGGAATATTATAGAAGAATGGGTTGGCATTCGAATGGTTATCCTTTTACTAGTTTCCCTTATATTGTGGGATCATTCTTATCCAAGTAACCATCTCATTCTCTCCTATATATTGATGGAATTTTCATGGAAAAGGTTAAGCAAGATTCATTGGAGAATTGGTGAAAGAATTGTGTGAAGGACCTGGCTTGAACAGGAGCTTGGAGACTCTAGAAAGACTATCAAGAGGGATTTGATATTCTTCATACAAGGATCGAGCAAGTGTGTGTGTTGGAACCAAGAGCCACCGAAAGGAAGCTTGCAACATCAAGGCGATCAGGTTGTATCTTCTACTTTCGATTAATATGATACAGTGACATGTCCTTTTCCCATAAATTCATTCTCACTTTATTGTGTAATTCCTTGATCATACACATAAGTTGATAGTTGAATATATTTTTCTATCTTCACTTTGGTTGGTTTGTGTTGTCTTGGTCTTGACTTCACAAGAGCACTGGAGCGAAGTGGGAGCAACAGAGACCCTAGGAAGTGATACAAAGGTATGTTACTTGTTCCTCCCTACTAGCTAATTCAATGGTCATAACTTAGGGAAAGAGTCATGTCCTGTCCTGTCTTGTTCTAGATAAAGGTTATTCTAGGGAGATCTATTAGTGTCTGCACCTACCGATTAGTTCGATAACAAAATTGGTGACTCCGCTGGGGATATAACCCATTTTATTTGTGGTTTTTGGTGCTTTCCTTGGCCATTTTCTCTTGCCTTACCTTTCTCCATTCATATCAATCTCTGAGTCTTCAGGATACCCTAATAGACCCTCTGGGTCCAGAGGCCTCTTCAAAATTTTTGTCCTTTTCCAAAAATTTGCTTCGTTTTAGACATTCTCGCACTGCACTCCAAAGTGACCTGCGACAATATATTGAGTTCACATCCTACTTTTAGGTCCAGTGCAAGGTTCTCGCACTCTGCTCAAAGCTGGCCTGCGAAAATGACCCATTCTCGCACTATGTAATACTGTTAGCCTGCAAACCCTCTTTTCAAAATTTTGGATTTGAGTTTTTTGCATTTTCAGCTGCCCAGATCAGTATAGGTGCTCGAAAAGAGCTTCTTGGACTCTTGGTTGATGTTTTCTTGTATTCATTTTTGTGCACGAATAGTCTTAGGAAATCAAAGGCTCTTCCTGTCCATTTTTCTTGACTTTCGTTTCTTGACTTTTCTCTGCAAATATATACTCCCTGATTTCAGAATCTGAGTGTGCTTGTTTGGTTAAGAACCGGTGATCGGTTGAAAGTTGAGCTTCTTTGTCTTTATCATTTGCTCATTATTTGGAAGATCACTTTTCTCATGCAATTGAAAAGGCTAGTTTGGTCTTCTTGTTATTTTTTGTTTCCATTGAAAGATTGGTTTGGGTTTTTGTCTATTGATTGTTCATTAGATTTTGGTTTTCTTCACTCTCACCATCATGGTGTAAGTCCTTTTTGAAAAGTGAACAACGTTTTTATTTCAAAAGCATTTTCGTCTTCGAAATTATTGAAAATCAATTGTTGAAATTATTGAAAAAGAAACAATAGAGAATTGTTATTTTTGCGTGATTTGTTACAATTGCATTTTAAAGGAAATTGTGTCTTGTAGTTCAAGTTTGATCCGGAAAACTTCTCTTTCCCTCCCGTACATAGGGTTCATTGAATGAAAATTGATATATTTCATTTCTATGCATTGTTGGGTCAGAGTCTCATACAACATCAGTTTCATCTCCGCTTCCTTTGAGTAATGATATCCCTTAATAACACTGAGCAATCGTAAAATTTAACTAGTAACTCTTTTCTAGGGCTCTATTACACCAACATTTAGCTAGGCTAACGCTTTGGAATAGGAAGAGAGATACACTCTCCAAAGCACAAAACACACAACAACATCTTGTGTTAAGGAGTGTCAAATTCCATTTACAACATCTTGTCCTTGGAAGCCCTTCTCACATAAGGGTCAAACACGAGGTCGCATTGATATTGATAGAGTTACTCACCCTGCTTTGTTGATACCGGTGTAGAGATTGCACGTATTACGGGGGTCACTTGGAGGTATACCCACAATGATGAGTGGAATCCTTTTGAGTTTATTTTGGGCTAGATACCCTGCCCTTGCGTGTGTATCGGACTATCGACTATCCCCCCAGGATTTATTTTTGTCAGTGGTAACCTTAGCGGCCTATCTTTCTAGGGTCTTACAGAAGGTGACTGTGAAGGGGAAAGTCTTCACGGTACCTGGAATCGACGTTGTCCAAACTCACTCGGGCTCCTTGGAGGGTATACCCACGATTATGTGTGGGAGATTGCACCAGGGTGTAAGTCTGTTAAGTAGGTTGTCAGCGTAACTTTTCCACCCTAGCCCAGCCCCTGCTCGTCTCATTGTTGCGACGTTGGATTTCATCACCAACTAGTGACTTCGGAATTAGAAGGTATTGTTTGCTTGGTGTTGTTTCCTAGATTTTGTTTACTAGCACATGTTGTTTGTTTACCAAAGTTGACCATACAATTTTCTTCGTAAGTTTGTCACTCGTTTACAGTAGCTCCTCCATGTCATTCACGTAGAATGCAGGGTTTATCTCTAGAGCATCTGGAAGGTTCTCAACCCTTTCCTACAAGTTCACCTGAGGGCTCTCCTTAGCAGAGTTAAGTCCAAGACGTTACCACACCACAAGTGGAATGAACTGACTCTCTAGAACATTTCTGAATTACCAATACTCGAGAGGACTTTCAACTTCACCCCAATTCTGAGCAACAGTTTATGCAACTGAATTCTTCCAAAGACTTAGTTGTTGTGTCTTCTGGCTCACCAGTTGGACCCTTTCCAGGCAGAGAAGGCCAAGATCCTTTCTGGTCTACGGGCGTTTTTCGACAGGACCTTTTTGGTCCAGGATCACCTGTGATTTCCGAAATCTCTAGCCCAGAGACAATATCATTTACTACCGCCTATTACTTTCCTAGTATGGATGCCCCACGATCTGACCACATATTGACCATCCCTATAGAAATGGCCCGTCATACCGATACTATGAGTGTTCTCACCGATATTACCGCAGTTAGTCTCGCCCCTATCAACACACCGTGAACGCCCAGTGTTACCCCAACACTACCACCTGGATACCGTGCATTGAATGCTTCCATTCCCACTCCTACACAAACCCCATCTGGCTCTCCTGCTGGTCCCTCTTCTTCTGGGCATTCTCTTCCCGGTTTTATTCCGATACTCCCTCAATTTCCTTTTGGAGGACATCTCTCGTCCTCCACTGGCAGTCTTAATCCTAGTGGCACTATTTCGTCATTCACACCAAATTACCAGATTCCCGTCGGTGGACAATATCACCAAGGTGGTATGACTCAACCCCCTCTCAGCAGGAAAATTCCTATTGGAACGCAAATCCCAATTGGAACATAGCCCCCAATTGGAGCACTGCCCCCAATTGGAACACCACCTTCGATAGGAGGATCGATCCCACCTTATGGACAAAACATACCTCCATCCTTGGCCTAGTATTGGAATCATCTGATACAACATCCTCCTTAATCGACTTGGGGGCAACAGTTTCGGACTGCATCTGTGATACCCCCTAGTATAGGCCAACCATATCCAAGTACCTTTAATCCCATTAGGGGATCGAATGCTCAAACTCACGTTTCTGTTCCAGGATACAATCCCATGAGCTACTATCCTCTCCAACCACCATTGAATCTGCCTGGTTCTTCACATTATATGCAGTCTACTTATGGTCCTATTGGTTTGCCAATGGGGCTTACTCCCCAAAGCCACCAGTACCCATAGTCCTCTTCATCTCAAATAACCGAGCCTTGACACAATTCTTCGACCCCCCCCAAAGGGCATCGTTCAAAAATTGGCTTTCAATCCTCATGGTCATGCTACCCAGAACTACAACATTATTGAATATCTGGCCCAAGCACCTTCTGCGATGTCAGCCCTCAAAGTCCTTCAAAGTTTTCCCACACAATGGAAGACACTGTTGAAAGCTATTGGTGGAATCGACCCGATGGATACGAATTTAATAATTTTTGACTTGGAAGATCACATTCCAAGGTTACCCCCTCAACTCACATTCCAGATCCAAGTGATTGTCTTTGACAAAAACATTTGTCGCACCGTTATCGATGAGGGTGCCTCAATGTGTGTCATGTCTCTTACTTGTTGGAAATCCATTGGCTCTCACTCTTTGAACGAATCCCAGAACACTCTCAAAGCCTTCAATGGCTCCGGTTTTAAGCCCTACAGTTTCCTTCCTTTGTTGCCCATCACGTTAGAAGGAAAAACGGTCCAAGTCGAAGTGGAAGTCTTTGATGCTCCCCTTGATTACAATCTTCTGCTGGGCTGCAGCTGGATCGATTGCATGCGCGTAGTTGTGTCGACACTTTTCCGTGTGGTTTGTTTCCCACATCAAGGGAAGGTAGTCATTGTCAACCAATTAGCCTTCTTTAATTCCGATACCCATATTGGCAACGTATCGTTCATCGCTAAAACCCCATCGAGTTATGAGAACGTCGGTGTAGGCCTTCTCAAAGACTCTTCGTTAATGGGTACTTTCCCCATTCCACCACCCGATGTTCCACACTCGTCCGTTGCTTCAATCAACATGATCTCTACCTTGATTCATGAACTTGATGCATCTCATGACCCATGGATAGTACCTGAACCTAGATATTATCTTTGTTACGGTGATGAAATGTCGTTAAGCCCAATCGAATACGCCTATCAAGCCATTTAATCGGCAACACCTTCTACCCCCTCTCTTGGTGAGTTGCCTCCTGATCCCTTCCATGTCATTTTTCCCATAGACAAGATGATCATGTCTGTCTTGGAGGACACCCCTTGGGATGATGGACATCATCGTTCCATCTTCTTCCTGGAGAAACATACCCTTGAGAGATATCAATGGATCTCGACCCCGTCGACTGTTGTCATCATCTCCACTGTTCCCGAGTCCGCACACGATGTGTTTTTTGAAGGGAACTTAAGCAATATCTCGCTCAATATTCCCCTCAACATATCCGTCAAACCTGGGATTCTTGAAAATGTCCATATCAGAGCTTCGTCTTCTTCTGACAAAATCATCACCTACACATCCCTTTTCAAGGAGTTTCATGACATCTTCTCCTGGAGCTATGAAGAAATGTTAGGTATCGACCCTGCCATTATGATACATGAGATCAAGACATACCCCGACGCTAAACTTGTCCGGCAATGCCTTCTTCCCATTCACCCACGTAAAGCAGCTACTATCAAGCTTGAAGTCGAGAAACTTCTTAAAGTCGGCTTTATTTACCCGGTGGCTCTCACTGACTGGGTTTCCAATCTTGTCCTGATCAACAAGAAACAAGGCACAATTCATGTATGTGTTGATTATAGGGATATCAACAAAGCTTGTCCCAAAGACAACTTTCCTACCCCTTTCATCGATCAGATTGTCAGCGATTGTGTCGGAAGTGAAATCTTCTCTCTGATGGATGGTTTCTCTGGGTATAATCAAATCAAAATTGTTCTCAAGGATCAACATAAGACTTCTTTTATTTGTCCTTGGGGCACTTTTTCCTATCGAAAACTCTCTTTCAGTCTCAAGAACGCTGGCACAACTTTTCAACGCACTATGTCTTATGCTTTCCGTGATATCAAGCACATCGTTCAACCATATCTGGATGATTTACTCGCTCACTCAATGCGTCGAGTCGATCATCCAACCCACCTACGAGCCATTTTCGTCCGCTGTCGGTTCTACTGTATACGTTTGAATCCTCATAAGTGCATTTTTTGCATGGAATCCGACCGACTTCTAGGTTTTATTGTTTCGCATCAAGGAATCTAGGTGGATCCTTTAAAAGTTGAGGTAATTCTTAATCTCTCTCCTCCTTCTACACTTCGCCAGTTACAAAGTTTGCAGGGGAAAGAAAACTTTCTTCATTGTTTTATCCCAAATTACGCCGAGATAACTCATGGATTTACGTGGCTATTAAAAAAGGGGTTTGAGTTCGTATGGGATACCATCGCCAACAACGCTTTCGAAGCCTTGAAATTGTCCCTAATGCATGCTCCTCTTCTCTTTCCCCCCGATTACGGTCGCGATTATTTCCTCTACCTTGCTGCCTTGGATTATACCATTGGTATGGTTCTTGTCCAAGAGGATGATGCTAACAATGAACATGTTATCTACTACTTGAGTCGAAGTCTAACGCCTACTGAAATCAAGTATTTACATGTCAAAAAACTGGCCTTGGCTGCTATCCAAGCCATCCAATGATTTTGGCACTATATCCTCTCGCGCAAAACTATAGTGATTTCTAACTGCAACCCTATGAAACACATTCTCACATGTCAATTGCTAGGGGGAAAATACTCCAAATGGATCTTGATACTCTAGGAGTTTGACTTGGAACGTGAACGCACCAAGTCCAAGAAGTCCTTAGTGTTTGTTGAGTTGATATGCGACTTTCCCTATTCTGAAATGGAAAATGTAGAAGCCGATTCATTACCAGATGAATCCCTTTTCCTCATCAGCTCTAATGATCTTTGGTATGGTGATATCATCATATATCTCCAAACCTAGACTTTCTGGCCAACTTTGTCTAGTACTGACCGATGTCGAATACGCTACCAAGCCTATCAATATATTATCCTCGGGGATACTCTTCATCGTCAGGGGATTGACTCTGTTTTTTGACACTGCCTCACGTTCGACGAAGCCGAGAAAGCTCTGAATGACTGCCATTTTGGCGCATGTGGTGGTCATATGTCTGGGTATGCTACTGCCCAGAAAATCTTACGAGCAGGGTATTTTTGGCCTTCTTTATTTAACGACTGCATAATCACCATTCAAAAATGCCATGCTTGCCAGACCTACAATTAGAAGATACGGTCACATCCCGCTCCTCTTCACCCTATGGTCTCCATTGGTCCGTTTGCGAAATGGGGCACCGATTTCATGACATGTCACCCCCACTCGGTTGTGGGGCATGGATACATTATTGTAGCCATAGATTACTTTATGAAATGGGTCGAGGCGATGCCAACATTTGACAACACTGGAAAGACCGCAACATTATTCATTTTTAATCACATCATAGCTCATTTTGGTGTTCCCCAGGCTATCATCACTGATCATGGTAGCCATTTTAGAAACTTCATGATGTCTGAACTTACTGAAAAGTTGGGTCTTCGCCATGAAAACTCAACACCCTATTACCCACAAGCCAACGGCCAAGTCAAAGAAATTAACAAAGTTCTCATAACTATGCTCCGACGAATGATAGGGATTCACAAAACAAGTTGGCACACAATGTTGTTTTCAACATTATGGGCTTATCGGACATCTGTCAAGTCCGATACTAGGTTTACACCTTTCCAGTTAGTCTATGGTTTGGAAGCCATTCTCCCGATTGAATGCAAGATACCCTCTTTAAAACTAGCTGTTGAACTCCTACTAAACACTTCTACTGAGGAAGAACGTCTATTGTATCTTATGCAATTAGATGAAACCTGACACGATGCTACCCTAGTCATGGAATATTAGAAAAAACATGTCAAGGCCAAATACGACAAACATGTCAAGCCTCGTGTTTTCTCCGAAGGAGATCTCGTTCTCCTCTATGAACAAGATCGAGATATGCTAGGAGCTGGAAAATTCGAAGCCATGTGGCGAGTTCCTTATATCGTTAGACAATGTTTGGAAAAAGGGGCTTATGAGTTAGTAGATTACGATGGTATCCCTTTGAGTGAACCCAGGAATGGGTTGTACTTGAAGAAGTACTATGCATAAAATCACCTGTGCACGAGTACTTGTATTTTTATTGTATCATACTTCTTGTGTGTTACTGTAGATTTCTTTCGTCGTTATCTGGTCTTTGACCTTATGTGACATTGTGTTTGATTTCCAGATGTCAGAGTCTTCGCTACCCTATATTGGATTCGATGATGGAGCTAGTCGTAGTACTCAGAACCTTGCTTCTGCTGCATGGGCAATTTACGCCCCTACAAACGAACTTGTCTCCTTACAAGGTGTGTGTCTCGACCGTGCGACCAACAATATTGTAGAGTATAACGCCATTATCGAATTGTTGATTGATGCTATCTTGCTTGGAATCCGTCATTTGGTTGTGCGACTCGATTCACAGATTGTAGTACTGCAGTTAAGTAATGTCTCTACTATTCGAAGTCCTACTTTGTTACGGGTGTATTTGCGAATTCGCCTCTTGGAACATTATTTTGATTATATTGAATATAAACATATTCCTAGATGTCTAAATACATTAACTGATGCATTGGCTAACTATGTATTAGACAGGAATTTAGATCATTTATAAATCAATCACATCAATTTTCACACAACACAAGATAAACCAGTAGAAGTTGTATGTATTTATAAAGATCAAAAGAATTTTTACAAAAAAGTTATGTCCAAAGACCAAAATGTCAAAATATGAAGCTCATAGCTTGTACAAAGTGACGTCATGGATGACGTTCACGGTAACACACAACTGCCCAGGAAACCCTATGGAGCAGTCGACCAATGGACTCTAACACTCCTACTGTATGATGCTGATATCGTCGTGGAACCTCTCCAAAAGGCATAACTGGAATATCTATTGTCAAACCCTCTAGGTTTTGTTCCACCGATTCATAATCATTGGCGTCCCATCGTGGCACTAGTGCCACCTCTCCTCTTCGTTAAATAGGAGAAGTACCAGGAGGTTGATAAGGTCCCACATCTATGTCATCAAAAATGAATTTTGTATTTAGTCTTTGGACGAACATATAAATTTTTTTTGCATATGATAAAATTAACAAAAACATTTAAAAAGAAAAAAATGTGTACTTCTTACCAAGTTCCCCCCACTGAGCACCCTCGGGTAGGACCAAGTTCGGATCTCCTCGAAAATCCAACCCGGCATAAGAATAATCGTCGACCATCAACATCTGTGGTCGCAACCAGTCAAAGAAGGTATCATCATATTTGATGGTTGGTCCCACTACATTCCGGGCCATGAGCTGACACCATCTCAGCATTCTTAGATCTATTGAGGCTGGTAAATTCCACTCAACCTGCAGCCTCAGTAATGGAACCCTCTCGAGAAAGAAGGACACCAACAAAGACCCGTACCTGAATTGCTTCAGGTTACCTCGCCTGCATTTGGTCAACTGCCTCTTCATGCTACGAAGCACTACATCTACCCAATTAAAAACCTGAGGCTCAGTACACTCTATGGCATAATGAAAGTAGCTCTGAAGAGCCATGTGAGGAGCAAAGATCCTAGCCATATGAGAAATGGTGAACAAAATAGTGCGGAGGGTCAAATCCCACACTCCCCAAATGGAAAATTTTCCTTTTCTCCTCTCTCCCTCTAGAACACAATGTAAGCAACAGTACTCACTCATGGGCAACCCACCACCTCTGCTACCAGTCAGGTTCATGTGGTACCCACACCATGACAGTCCTTTCAAGAAGTAAATGTCCTCGATATCCAAGGACAATGTGTGGACCCCTACATGGAATACTTGTTGATCGGGATCCCACATATGCACAAGGTACTCCAATAATCTGACTTGGGCCCTCATGCCCAGGATACGAAAGTACTTCAGAAGGCCATAGTTTCACAAAGCGACAATGGTGGGAAGATGATTTCCATCAATGGAATTATCTTCTTCATGCTCCCTTTCGCGCCATTCCAGAACCATTGTGATGGCCAAATACCTGCATAAGAAGCACAAGAAGAAGATTAATAACTTTATTCACAATTTGGTATCTTTCCATTGAGAAAATTTAAAAAAAAAAACTTTTACACTTTGCAGTTCTCGCAGGTGCCCTTTAGGCACAGTCTGAGGTTCTCATAGGTGCCTTTGGGCTCACCTGCGAGAATGACCCATTCTTGCAGGTCCTGTGTAGCTCACCTGCGAGAATGGCTGAGCGCAATAATAGCCCCCAAAACCAACTCAAAAATGTGATTTTGCCAATGAAAATGAAAAATTAAACCATGAAAAGGTAGAGGACAAAGTGCCTACCTCACTGCCACTGACATTTTGTCGAATGGATGCTCGTAAATCCCGCAATCTGACTCCAAATTTCGAGGGTAAAAGAGGGGTTTTTGGGATCAAATAGTGGTAAAGTTAAAATGATATGGTAAAAGCGTTTTTACTCCTTTATATTCACTTTTACCATGTTATTGAATTTTTATAATTATTTATTTATTAAAACCTAATCCCTAATGCCCTTTTGAGTGCAACTTTTGCAGGCGTAACGCCTTCGATGTTCATATACAGGGATGCAGACATATTTTTTCTTCTTCATCACATGCTTTGATTGTTTTTTATGGGTTTTGTACAAAACCTTGAGCTTGGTCTTTGTCTATTCTCATGCTCGAAAATACATGAGAACGCGATCGAGCATACTTTTATCACTTTTTTCGGGCTCGACATGGTTATACAAAAAAGGAAACCCCTTGGAGTTCTCTTTAAGCTCTTTTCAGACTCTCTAAATATGAAAAGATAGTCGAGCGACCTTGCTATTTTCATGCTCGATAAAGTATTTGAAGAAAGCATCTGGTGGGCGATAATTTATCTCTTTTTCGGTCTCATCAGACTATTTTACGAAAAAGGAACTGAGAGAGTTCTCTTTTAAGTGTTTTTCCAGACTCTATAATCATGAAAAACCTTCAAGTTTTCTATCTTTGGACTCGTTAAACAAACATCGACAGACCCATAATGGGACCAAACCACTCCTTCCTAGGGTTCATTAAACATACTCCGAAGGACTTATCCGAAGGATAAGCTTATATCAACAAGCATATGTTATCCTCCTTAAGCTTGCGTAAAAATAAAGAGGTACTCGCCAGAAATGGTGGGAGAAAATTTGGGAAAGGGATATGTTCTCATCTTCATATTGATTGGCAGTACGCGTCGCTCTTGAACATGACACCCCCTATTCATTATTTGAAGCCGATTTGGGAAATCCATTTGTCTCTCATTCGATTTACTACAAGGTCATACCCTGTGTCGTCTCTGAGTCAATGCTGCCAAATCATTGGTCATGTCATTCATATGTTCAAGAGAAGTTCATCCAAAACCTCTATTGAGTCGGCCATCTGTAGTTGTCCATTCTCTCCATGTCGGCCTTCCCTATGTCCCATCCAACTTACATCATACACTATTTCACCTTCAAAACCTATTACTCATTTCATGTCATTGATGGGGGATACATCAAGGCCCTCCTGTGATGAGTTTTGTTCCGTCGAATTTAGCTCATTATCCCGAAACAAGACTTAGAAATTATTTGTTACCTTGGAACTTGCATGCCTCAATGGCAGGTTTCCTTTCTTTTGATAATGGGTTTACATCATTGACCCCTGATCGAAAGATTTCGTCGGATGTTCAGCCTCAACTCATTCATTCACATTCGATGGATTGTACTAGAGTAACTTGGGATTCATTGACATTAATGGTGATTTCCCTCACACTTGTTAACGGTTTCATCAATGGCCGGTAATCAAGTGGTTTCTGCCATGTTCGACTTCAACACATGTAATCACATGGTTAGATTCGTACTTTTGGGTGACGAGATTGAAGACCCTGGATATCATCTTTTTGTCCAGGTTGCAATGGAATATGTATAATTTGCGACACATAGATCCACTTTGTATGTCTCGTGGCTATGTTGTCTCAATTTGAATTTTCTTGCATAGATCCACAGTGTATTCCTGGTGGCTATGCTATATTTTGACAGCATGGATCCATAGTGTATGATTGGTGGCCATGACCTATGTCTATAATTTCATCCATATGTGATTTGAGTATGGGAATGCCTACCACAGAATTAATATATATGATATTCTGCAGATGCTTGGTTGTTCGCAAGTTTTCGATTAGGTGTGCTCCTGGTTTCCGACACACACATGCAGTTTACAAATTCTTTCGGCTGTCACTGATTCCGGCCTCATACTTTGGGGGGAATTCTGTTACCCATGATTTTGGTCAATCTTGATGGTGTATTGATGATGGTGTACTCAGGCTCCTCATAATAACTTTCTCCTGAGAAAAGTGACACTCATCTCTTCCCAGAAAACTTACTTTTGAAGAGAGTTTGCAGGCTGCTAATATCCTAGGGTGCGAGAATGACCCATTCTTGCAGGCTTCCTTCAGCTAGGGTGCAAAATTCTCGCACTGTACTACATAGCTAGGGTGTGAACTTGTTCTAAAGCTTGGAAAAAGATGAAGTATCGATGGTTCTAGAAGGGAATCTTCTAGAAGAATGGGTTGGCATTCGAATGGTTATCCTTTTACTAGTTTCCCTGATATTGTGGGATCATTATTATCCAAGTAACCATCTCATTCTCTCCTATATATTGATGGAATTCTCATGGAAAAGGTTAAGCAAGATTCATTGGAGAATTGGTGAAAGAATTGTGTGAAGGAACTGGCTTGAAAAGGAGCTTGGAGACTCTAGCATGTCTATCAAGAGGGATTTTATCTTCTTCATACAAGGATCGAGCAAGTGTGTGTGTTGGAATCAAGAGCCACCGAAAGGAATCTTGCAACATCAAGGCGAACAGGTTGTATCTTCTACTTTCGATTAATATGATATAGTGGCATGTCCTTTTCCCATAAAGTAATTCTCACTTTATTGTGTAATTCCTTGATCATACACATAAGTTGACAGTTGAATATATTTTACTATCTTCACTTTGGTTGGTTTGTGTTGTCTTAGTCTTGACTTCACGAGAGCACCGAAGCGAAGCAGGAGCAACAAAGACCCTAGGAAGCGATACAAAGGTATGTTACTTGTTCCTCCCTACTAGCTAATTCAATGGTCATAACTTAGGGAAAGAGTCATGTCCTGTCCTATTTTGTTCTAGATCCAGGTGGATCTAGGGAGATATTTTAGTGTCCGCACCTACCGATTAGTCCGATAATACCAGCAGACCCCACAGAGATGTTCGATGTGGATAGCCCTGAAACTATGACGAATGCAACTAGACCAAGTAAAATGAAGAAAAATGATGAATTGCATGATGTCCATAGCACATTGGTGGAGACATCTTCGACCTCACTTGAGTAGGGAGATGATGGTGGAGAACTAGATGGCATGGAAGTTGCAAAAAACAAAGGCGAAGTTACTCCACCTAGAGATAAAGAGGCTCTGAATAAGAAAAGGAAGGTTACCTTGCCAAAGCCTTCATCCTGAAAGAAATCCAAAGCCGTCAGGGATACGTTTAAGACTACCCTCACCTCAGACGACTTTGACTTTTCAGTCACTGCGTTGAATGATGCTTCATTGGAGATCGAAAAAAAGAAAGAAGAGAAGTAGGAGGAGGTATTCAGCCAAATCAAGGATAAACTTTGAGAAGTGCAACAGGCACTACAAGCCATCCACACAATTTCTATTGCTCCTTTGACAAGTGGAACAGAATAACCAGGAGATGAGCCAGCCCAACTGCACCAGATCGCCGATAAAGTTGGAGCTCACCTTTGACGAGCTCAGGAAGAGAGAATGAAAGATACCCAAGCTTTGTTGCAGGCACATAAAGACATGCTAGAATAGTGCAGTAATGTAGAACAAGAGAAACTAGATCTTCAAGCAAAGTGGAAGGAAGAGAAAGCAACACTACAACAAGACAGGGAACAGTTTCTCGTAGAGCAACTCGAAGTATAGGAATGGGTTCATAGAGAACTTCGCTCTATGAAAATCATTGAAGTCCATATAGAAGAACGAGTTCCACAACAGGTGGCGCAACTGGAAGGAGTGATCCAACAACTTCACCAGCGCATCGCAGACTTGGAACTTCGCACTATGTGGGAGACACCTTAAGAAATAAGAGATCTAAGAGAGGCCACTTCCCGAAGCACAGTTCCCTGAATAAATTCCTTTTCCTTGGAATACAAGCAACTGAGCTCCAAAAGCTCCCAGATGTATGAAAACCTCATGGAAAATCCATAATTACAAGTGTTAGAGTCACAACTCCAACACGCACAACAATAGGTAGACACATTACAAGCACAGCTAAAGGCCTTGTCACTAGTTGAGAGAATGAAGAAGTTTCCAGAGAAATGCATAACCCAATAGAAAGTATGCACACTCCAAATTAAAGTAATGGAAGTCTCTCAATGACTTCAACCAGTGCAATAAAAGGCATGTCAATTATTCACCGAAATTGAAAACCAAGGAGTAGAACTTGAACATGTTGTGAGTATAGTAGAACAACACCTCGAAGGACCTGTCAATGATGCACTTATTCAGGAGTTCACTAATCAAGAAGAAGTAGCACTATAGCATATCAACGTATCTCGAGCCAAGCTCGAGGCATTCGAAGTGGAATTTCTCAGACCAGAGTGACTCGGGACGAGTCACAAGTGAGTGTTGGGGGCCTGTTGGCCCTTGACCAAGTTTTGAGGAACACTTGGTCATATTTGACCATTTTGGGACTTCGACAGCCTGTCAAATATGGAGCACCAGACGAAGCAAAGATCATGGGATCATGGCCCACTTTCGGGCCCCTTTTTGGGTTTTGGGACAATGTAATGGGAAAGGGATGTCGGCCCATGGGTTTACCCATGCCTAGGCCCAATTTTGTATGTATAATTAGATGTCTAGGTGAAGTAAGTAGAAGACAGTAGCCTATCTATGTGATGTAAGCTAAGTGATAGTAGTGCTCTGTGCATGACTGTAGAAGGGTTACAGGGCCAATTACAAGGTATTATAGATATTATAGAAGGCTTTGTGCTACAACAGAAGGAAGAAGGATCTGGTGAGCTGCGTAGATATTTTGTCCTATGCGCAGAAGGGTTTTTGGTGACTGTGTGTTGTAACTAATTGAAGACATTAATAAATAAGAAGAGTTGGTGGACATATTCCCAGAGTGGGGGTGAACCACATACATGTTGTGTTGCTCTGCTTTGTGTGATGTATCGATGTGTTTCTATATGATGAATGTTAGATAGATCTGATGTTGCTTTGTTCCTAATCATGTGAATGCATGTTAGATCTGACTCATGTGGATGTGCTTAGTGCTTGAACCTGCTAGATCTAATGTGTCCTTTTATGTTAAGTATTATTAGATGATGGATCTGGTTGCATACTTCGATACTCTGTAATTAGGGTACATTTATGTTGTTACTAAGAATTGAATATTGATGAATATTAACTGTTAAGTTCTCTGTTAAGTGTTAGAATCACACATTTGTGTCCCAGTTAAGGTTGCAAACATCTAAGTCTTGCAACCACCCCTACCTATACCTCGGATGAGACTTCACCTGCTTTGCAAGTGTTGCCGAAAGGGCCGTAGTTAGGGTTTTGTTGGTGCGTTGTTGGTGCGTTGAACTCTAGGTCTACCCCTATGCCAACACAGGGTGATTTTGAGGGCCCTAAACGACATTTTATCCAATAAAACCCCAAAAGAATAGAGTGTACCTTTGTTCACTCTATATCTACAAATAAAATAAAAGAACATCAAAGAGAGCTATCCAATGAGCTATTATGGGTGCAAAACAGATCTCGTATGAGAAAGTTACATCCAAAACAATAAGGGTAAAATTTTGTCGCCAAATTATGTTCAGAGGGAATAACTCCTTGCTCAAAAGTCCATTTTTGGCGTAGTAGTAATCTATGGAAATTTTATGATCCATATAAGATATTTATGGAGCCATATTTGGAATCTGGGTATGTAAAAGTGTGCAGGAAGGAAAATAATTCACTTGTAGCATACATGAATGAATTGGGTAGATTAACTTAAACTTCTTCGGACCATAACTTTCAGATCAGAGCTCTAATTTGAGAAACAAAATAGTCGTTGGAAAAGTATTGAGGAGTGGAAGACATATATCAACCCAAAATTTTCAATTAGTCACTAAAATTTTTGAGAAAGCGATAGAAGATAATTTTGTAGAAGTAAAAGAGTGGGAGTTGCAACTTGTAAATGTTGTAACTTTTTGCTCAGAACTAAGATTGAGGCATGAGTATAGGAATTGGAAAGATGTTTCAAAGAGGAATGCATCTAAGGAATCAAACTTTTATTTCATGCATCGTGTCGTTCATAAATTGGGATAAAATAATAACATGTATTCTATATGATGAAATGGTTTATTCTATGCATGTTTTAACAATAATTATTACATGTACATTTCTTGCAGAATTAGAGGTAAACGAAAGACAATTTGGTTCTTATATGAGGAATTGAGTTATGGAATATGTTTAGGGATATTCAATCCATGATTAATAGATCAAAGGTCTTCATGTCAACATATTTAATGATGATACAAATTCAAATGGAAGAAGAGGTAACCAGGAGCCTGTAACTACGAGAAGTTTGCATAGGGAAGTGCAGAGCTATAGAGAAAATAATGAAAGGATTATGAATATTATGAAGAGATAATTCAAATTCTAAATATGCTACATAATCAAGTCAACAAGGACTCTAGTACCAAGCAATAAACTAGTGCTATAAAAATGACAACATCCAGATCTCAAAGTAAAAGGGATGATCATGGAAATCATAGGTAGTTGAGAAGAATGAGAATATGTCATCATTATCCAAAGAATTCCACTAGAATAACTCATGCAAGTTCATGGCCAGAGAGCATCCTAAGTGTTTCTCCTTTCCCTAGGTGAAGGAGAAATCCTAAGGCAGATTTCTTACAAGGTGAACTTAGGAATATCAAGCTACCAAATTTCAATGGTGAGCATAGAAAAGGAGAAGAGGTTGAGGCCTAGATGTTGGAAATGAAGAAACATTTCTAGCTGCATGATTACCCCTTTTGGGTAGAATATAGATTTTCAACCTACCACTTTAAAGGAAAGGAAACCATCAAGTGGGATCAACTTAAGAGAGTGAAGCACCTTGATGAGAAAAGGATCTCATGGAGGAATTTTAAAGGATATTTACAAGAGAAATATTTTTCCAAGCATTACTATGAAAGGAAAATGAAAGAGTTCTTTGAACTTAATTTGGGAAGCATGAAAATGGAGGGATATGAGAAAAGGTTCTTTGAATTTTTGAAATATGTTGACTTCATGAATGATGAGAAGGTCAAAATATAAAGGTTTGTAAGTGGGTTTCCCTATTTCTACAGTGATAAGATTCAATATGATAACCCCGTGACTTTTGAGGAATACATAAGAAGAGAAAATAATATTTATGAGTAAAGTAGAGGAAGGATGGTTTTCCAAAAGGCTTGGAATGACAAACTAAAGGGAAAGAAAAATCAAAGGAAAAAAGGTTTTATGCCGCCTTTTTTCAAGAACAAATCCCAAGCAAATCAACAAGGTTATTCAGCCCAAAATGAACACAATATTGTAGATTCATTTGGGAAAAGGCCAAGAAAACAACCTCTACAATGTTGGGGATGTGAGGGAAATAACATATATAGGGAATGCCCTCACAAAGGAAAAAGGATGAGGATTGTCCATAACATTCCAGAGGTTGAAAAAATTGAAGAAATGAGAGGAAACATGTCAAGGATTTATGTAGCCTTGTACACCAAGAAAGAAATATATTAATCCACCATGATTGAAGTGGAAGGTAATATTGATAACCATCCCATAGAAATATTAATTGATTCTGGAGCTAGACATAGTTACATAAAGTATAACATTGTTGAAAGATTTCACTTGCAAAGGAGTAATCATAAGAAATATTTTTTACTTCAATTAGCCTTGGGGGCTAAGAGGAAAATCAATGAGTAGGTTAAAGATTGTCTGATAGAAATGAATGGACTCAGCACAAAGGTATATATGAACATCATAACACTTGGTTCATATGATTGTACAAATGGCATGTATTGGTTGGAAAAACACCATGTTGTCCTAAACTATTACAACAAGACAAATGCATGTCTTGATGAAGAAGGGAAGCAAGGCAAGGTTGAAGGCATACCAAGAGATGTAGTTGTTAGAGAGATTTCAGCTATGCAGTTGAAGAAGAGATTTAGGAAGGGATGTCATATTTTTGTAGCCCATATGGAAGAGGCAATCGGATATAAAGTGGAAAACATTAAATACCATCCAATATTGAGGGATTTTGATGTTTTTAGGGAAATACCAGGATTTCCAACAAGAGAGACATTGATTTATCTACTAATTTAGTTCCAAGAACTTCCCCAATGTCCATGACATCGTACAGAATGGGAATGCCAGAGTTGAAAGAATTGCAAATATAGCTTAAAGAGTTGTTAAATAATGGGTATACACACCCAAGTGTGTCACCTCGGGGAGCCCTAGTAATTTTTTTGAAAAAGAAAGATGGAATGTTAAGGTTGTGTATTCATTTCAGACAATTGAATAAGGTCACCATAAAGAACAAATATCATTTTCCAAGGATTGATGATTTGTTTGATTAGTTGAAAGGTGCAATAATATTTTCAAATATTAACTTGAGATCAGGTGATCATCAAGTAAGGATAAAGGAAGAGGATATCAACAAGAAAACATTTATGAAAATATATGGGAATTATGAATTCATGGTAGTACCATTTGGACTATCAAATGCCCCAACTATTTTTATGTTCCTAATGAATGGAGTTTTCAGGGAGTAACTGGACAAGTTTGTAATTGTGTTCCTAAATGAAATACTCATATACTCTAACTCAGGGGAGGAACATGAGAAACATTTAAGAATGGTTTTGCAATTTTTAAGAGAACATAAATTGTATGCTAAGCTAAGTAAGTGCATCTTTTATCAAAAGAAGATTCACTACTCGGGGACTATAATTTCAACAGAAGGGATAGAAGTTGATCCTGAGAAGATAGAGGCCATTAGAGGATGACCGGTTCCAAAGAATGTGATAGAGTTTATATAATTCATAGGTATTTTCAATTATTACCGAATATTTATAAAAGGATTTTGGGAGATTGCAATTCCAATCACTTCATTGCAAAATAACAGAGTGAAATTTGAATGGACTTCCAGGTGTTAAGAGAGATTTCAACAATTGAAAGACATATTAACAAGTGCATAAATCTTGAAGATTGCATATTTGAATGAATATTTTGATGTGTGTATTGATGCATGCAAGGAAGGAATCGATGGGGTCCTCACTCAAAAAATCATGTGGTATGTTATGAGTCCATAAAATTAAAAGAGCATGAGAGGAAATATGTTACCCATGATCTAGAGTTAGCAGAATTTGTACATGCATTCAAAATATGGAGACATTACCTCATGGGGAATAAAATAAATCTAAGGATAGACCAATGTGGTCTGAAACATTTGTTTGGACAAACCGCATTAAATGTCAGATAAACTAAGTGACTTGAATTCCTTAGTGAATATGATTTTGAAGTTAAGAATATCAAAGGAAATGAAAATCAAGTGGTTGATGCACTCAATAAGAGAGCTCATGAAGTGCATATTGCAGCCATTAGAGGTTATGATCCAATGCCTTAAAAATGATAAGAAATTAATAAATTATAGACAACTTCAAGGGGGAACCCCCCTTAACAATATATCCACTTCATATCACAATATGATTTCAGATAAGATGATCCTAATACTATATCTCCTTGATATATATATATATATATATATATGAGAAAAAGAGTTACAATTATGATGAATGGGTTCAATGAAGGGTTCTATTTGACCAACTATAAATGTAATAATTCAATATATAGGTCTTAATAAGGGTTTTTATACATACCATGGGGATTTTTCTAGGGATTAACATGACCCTCCCTTTCAAGAAAGTGTTGTCCTCAACACTTGAATAACCACAGATGCTTCTACATGAAGAACACATCTTCCTATGTCACCTCTTTCACTAGTAGGTTCTTCCATTTGACGAGGTAATCTGTAATTGTTCTATTTCTCAGCTGCTTAATTCGTTTTTCAAGGATCATTTATGGCTCTAGTGTGATTTCCCCTTCTTCATTTATCTTTGGTAAAATAGTTTGGACTGGGATCTTATTGTCGATGACCTTCTTTAAGCAAGTAACAAGGAATACTGGATGTACACATGAAGATGGAGGAAAATCAAATTTGTAAGACATGCTTCCAATCCTTTGCAAAACCTCATAGGGTCCATACTATTTGGGCGATAATTTATTGTCATTGTTTTGTTACTTAAGGGACATTTGTTTGTATGGTTTTAGCCTTAGAAATACCCAGTCCCCCACTTCAAATTCCCTTTCACTGCAATGTTGATCTGCTTGTTATTTCATCATGTTTTGTGTCATAACCAAGTTTTCCTTCAATAGATTGAGGAGATATTGTTGGTTCCCCATGTGGTCCTCCACTACTTGAACCTTTTTATTCCCTTTCAAGGGTGATGTGATGGATGGAGGATGATATCCATAAATTTCCATAAATGGGGAAATGTTTTATGAAGTATGGAAGTATGTGTTGTACCACCATTCCTCCAAGTGAAACCACTTGACCCATTGTGTATGTTTATCAAATCCAAAGAAATGAAGATATCCTTCTAGACATTTATTCACAATATTAGTTCTCCAATCATATTGAGGGTGGTAAGATGAGCTATGAGCCAATTGAGTACCCAAACAAGAAAACAAGTTGGTCCAAAAATTTCCCATGAAAATTGGGTCTCTGTTAGTTACAATAATATTGTGGAATCCATGTAGTTTTTGAACTATTTCTATGAATGTTGTTGCTACTGTAATTTATTTAAAAGCATGATAAAGAGAGAAAAAATGGTCATACTTTCTTAGTAGATCCACTACTACCCTAATGACAGTATTTCCTTCGGATTTGGGTAAAACTATAATAAAATCCATGGAAACTTCTTCCCAGCATTGGCTTGGTATAGCTAATGGTTGTAGGATACCTGGAGCCTTGATTGTCTCTCCCTTATTTTGTTGGTAGACCAAACATTCAGACACAAAATTTTGAACATCATGTTTAAGACCATCCCAGAAAAAATCCTTCTTGATCTTGTGGTATGTTTTCAAGAATCTTTAATGTCCCCCTATAGGAGAAGTGTGCAACTCTAGAAGGATCTTTTGTTTGATTTGGGAATTCTTACATAAGTATAGGCGATCATGATACCATAACAAATCATTCTTCCATACAAAATTATCTACTGAACTAGGGTCTTCATGTAGTTGTTGAATTATCTTGCATACCTTTGGATCTTGATTCCATTCTATCCTTGATTCTTCCACCCAATTAGATTACGGGATAGAAATAACACATAATGAACCTTTTGTTTCTTCTTCTTTCCTAGAAAGGGAATCTGCCACAACATTTTTTTTTCCTTTTTTGTAGATAATTTTAAAGTCATAACCCAACATATTTGTAACCCATTTTTGTTTATATTCTAAAGATAATCATTGCCGCGAGAAATACTTCAAACTTTCATGATATGTTTTTACCTTGAAGTGTCTTCCTATTAGGTAGAGGCGTCATCTTTTAACTGCATGTAGTTTGGCCAACATTAAAACTGCAACAATTCCATGGCCTGAGGCATCACACTCAACAATAAATATATTTTTAAATTCAGGTGTGGCAGAGATAGGAGTTGTACACATAGCCTCCTTAATTATTTCAAAATATTTGGTTGCTTCTTCGGTCCAAGAAAATTCTTCCTTCTTCAATAATGTTGTTATAGGTGCTGCTATTTGACCATAGTTCTTGACAAACTTGCGATAATATACTATCAATATTAAGAATTCTCAGTTTCTTCAAGGTTTTTGGAATTGACCATTCCCTCATAGCTTTAATTTTTTTAGGTTCCACTTTTACACCTTCAAGAGATACAATATAAGTCAAATATTCCACTTATTGAACTCCAAAGGAAAACTTGGAAGGATTTGAATAAAGTTGTTGATCTTCCTATAGTTGTAATACTATGTCAACATGTTGTACATTCTCTTCCAAAGATTTGTTGTAGATTAGTATGTCATAAAAAAAAACTAACACAAATTTTCTAAGGAATGGATTGAAAATAGAATTCATCAAGCTTCAAAATGTTGAAGGTGCATTAGTCAGTCCAAATGGCATAACCGAAAACTCATAATGACCTTCATGTGTTCTAAAAGTTGTTTTAGGAATGTCTTCCTACCTCATTATGATTAGATGATATCTCAAACGAAGATCCAACTTAGTAAATATTTTTTCTCTGTGTAATTCATCTAATAATTCATCAATGACATGGATAGGAAACTTTTATTTGATGGTCATTTTCTTGAGCTGTCTATAATCTAGACACATATGCCATGAACCATCATTTTTTGTGACCAACACCACTGGTGAAGAGAACAAACTTTGTCTATGTTGAATGATGTCAAACTCTAACATTTCATATATCATGCACTCAATCTCACTCTTCTATGCATATGGATACCTGTAAGGCCTAATGTTAGGTGGTACACTTCCTAGTTTCAAATGAATAGCATCGTCATGATCTTGAGCAAGTGGAAATATAATACCCTGGTTTTGAACCCCATATTAAATAATGTATTTTGTTAATGAAAGGCTAGAGTGCCCAAACAATTAAAAGAGGCTAGTGTGCCTAGGAAATGTATTTTTTTTATCATTATTAATAATAAATACATCATTGGCTACTAGATGGACAAGGACAAGAGTTATAGGGGGATATGATTCCACAAGAGAAGGAGCTTGAGGGGATACGTATTTATTTTATGTTTTATTTACCCATATTTGTTTTAATTGAGAATAACATCTACATGAGCTTCTTGGGGAGAAGGTCGTGTGGTTCCTTAATTCCAAGAAATTCATAAACCCATCGTTCTTCTGTTCTGGGGATTGGTTCTTCTTAACTTACTCACTCATTGTCCATGGTTCACACCTTTCATTGTGTTCTCTCTCCACTCATTCTTTCACCTACTCGTGTTTCCTCATTTGTGTTTTGGATTGGGAAAGGAAAACAAATTTTTGGAGAGGATTCATGGTTTTGTTGGTTATAAATATTGTTGGTGTACTCCAACCATGAATTAATGTCCGCATGTCTAAGATTGTTTGGAATGTGTTTAGTTTTTCTCATAGCTACGAATCCTCAGAGTACCATCATGGAGATTCTTGACTAGCTGCATTGGATCCCTAGAAGGATATAGATAGACCGAGGGACTATGTGGCAGAGAAGGGGGTCCATTCTCTTGGTTTGTGCAGGCTGGGTAGAAGAGAGCTTGCATAATATCTAAAGACCAAGCCCCAGTTGCAATTATAAATGTAATATGTTTTGTAGGTTGGCGAGACAAGTGATTATAAGCTAGGAGGCTTATGTGATGATTAGGCCGAAGAGATTAGATGCTAAAGGCCAATGAGCCTATTTTTGTATATTTAAATACTCATATCATTAATATTTATACATTGGTGTGTGTAGACCAACCACAATAAAAGAGAATGGGGGACTAAGCTCCACTAGGTAGGGAAAGGGATGGGGCTAAGAGGCTAGGATAAAGGGATAAGATTGAGGGATTACCTCTAAGGGAATAGTATAATATATTTCCTAAAATAATAAGGTTTGGTAAGTAACCTATGTTATATTAAGTTTCTTTGGGAAAAGGAATGAATTCCAAGTGGAGAGGAACGATCTCCAAGAGAGCCATGTGTCAATCTTGGCACATGCAGTTTTATGTGGGAAAAATTGTCATTCTTGGTGGTTCTCTGCCATTATGGTAAGGAAATCACGCATTAATGCAGTAATCGAGGACCTCCATCATCGACCTTTGATCATGAATGCACCTCTGGAACCCACAGTTATCATTGAGTTATCTTGTGTATTTCCTGTGAAGACCGACGCACTTGTATTTTCCTGAGTCGTGTTGTGTCTTAATGGTTGGATGTTGTTGCCAATATAGCTCATGGATTGATCATGGCTTGCTACCATTATTTGCATCCATACCGAGTCTTATCGTTGCCATCACATGTGAGTTAGTTGAATGCTAAAGTTGTTTTCACCTAATCCTGCTAGTGGTTAGCGGGAGCAGGAGTGAAGAGGCAAGTTGTCAGGCCTGTGGAATGAGGAGGTAGGTTGTCAGGCCTATGAGAAACTCTCTCCAGGTGAGAGAGTTTGTTGGAAAAGAAGAAGTAGGTTTTCAGTCCTATGAGAAACTCTCTCCAGGTGAGAGAGGTTGTTGGGGAAGTGATTTCTCCTGGAGGGATCCTAGCAGCAGCTATACTGCTCTAAGAATTCATGCTTTTCCTATTGTCGAATCCATGAAATGGAAGTGGAGAAGTAGAGGGACTGTTGAGAAAAGAAGGGGCACACTTCCTAGGGTGGGGCAGGCATGTGGGGAATGAGAGGTTGTAGGATGTGTGTATAAGTTGGATTCTACGATGGAATCATTCTCGACTGACTGTGTAACATCATATTGTCTTAGCCTAGCCTAGGAATCCCTTTACCCGTGTGGAGTTTAGTCCCAATATGGGGGTGACTCACTACTGAGAGTGATAAGTAGTGTGGTCTATGGATGTGAGGTTCGTGGAAGGTATACACGTAGTTGGTGGTCATCTATAAAAAGATAAGTACCATTTATATGCTCATTTACATGTTATGTATTTATACATCTTTTATATTTATGAGTTTATCTTGTATATGTTGTAAGTATAGGCTTTACTATTCTATTCTTCATTTATCTATGTATTAGCAGAATGTAAATTGTTTGTTAAGTTTTATTTGTATGATGTTCCACAATATTCTCTGAGTGGTGCATCCCAATAGGTCTATGGCTAGGTATACTACAATTTGGTTATCAAAATATCAATAAGAATGAATGTGTCTTAGAGTAGCATGGTTTGGCCTAGGTGGTCGGGGACGCTACAATATGGTATCAGAGCATGAAGGATTTTTTCATGGCATGACTAGATTTGGAGACCTGGGTATGCTAAAATATGGTATCAGAACCCATGGTTTCAACATTGAACCTAGATTGGTCCTATATGAGGACTTGAGGTAAAAATTCCACAGGGATTTGATGTACAGAGTGCCAGAGCGGTGCCGAGAGAGATCCTGGGTGGTATTGGAAATATCAAATAGAAGTGGTGGAGCAATTATCACGACGATCATGGTTCATAACCAAAGTATTGAATTTGAGTTGTATGATCTGTGCGAGGGGAGGAAGACCCTTCCTAGCCGTTAGATATGGAAAATGTGCATGACAGATAACCTCCAAGTCCTTCAAACTTCATGACTTTGGTGAAGTTTAAATTTTCTTGAGAAAAAGGAGTCAAAGCCTAAAGTTACAAAGTCCCAATGCGATTTTCATCCATAGATTACCCAGGAGGAGGAAAGTCGTGGATTTTCCCTGAGTAGTTTGACAGTTTGGAGTTTGGGGAAATTGGTCAAAGTCCATGCAAAATGGACTTCCTCCTGAAGTCCCGAAGTCCAAAACTCATTCGGACCATTCAATTAATAGGTACATGTGTATGTATATCAACCATGAAAAATTCAGCAGTTCAAAGATTCAGAGTTTGAGAGAACTAGGAGATAATGTTAAGAAAATCTCCAAAGTCCCAGAGCCCTGAATTCCTAAAGATCCAGTAAGAAGTTGTTTAGAGGTATGAAGTTCGGGAGAAACATGTTGATATGTCAAGAAATCCATCGAAGCCCGGAGCTACGAAGTGCTGAAGCGTAGGGTATGATGTGGCATGATGACATCACCAAGGGTGATGTGGACCTTTCCTAGTCATGCCATGTGTCAGTCATAATTGTACTTTTGATGACCTTGTTGGACCAATAGAAGTCTGACACATGGGGACCACATGTCACCATCTTATATGATGAAAATTGTACTATGTGGACCCTAGAAAAGTTAAGAGGTTTAGGAATTCAACATTCGAGGGATTTGTGGTGTAGTGTTGAGAAGTCTCTCGAAGTCCTAGAGTCCCAAAGTCTCAAAGTCATGAAGAACTGAAGTGATGTGGCCCACTGACATCACCTAGGGTGATGTTGACATAGTTGTTTCTTTCCACATGTCACTATGTTACATTTTTTTCAAATACCTTTCGTGTCAATTAGTATATGACACATGTCACCTATCAGATAGGGCCATGTGTGTGTTCCTTATTTTCTTCCACATAGCACCCCTTGGTGCTTAGTTACTAATGAAGACTCTAGGATTTCTCCAATTTGGTATTTGATAGGAATGAAGTGTGATGAAGGTGAATCCTGTGAAGCTTCGAAGAGAAGATTAAATCCTCACCATTGATTGAGAAATTACATGTGGTAGTAGATTTCGTAGTCCAGAGACTGGGCACTCCATAGGATTCAAGGAATAAGTAGTTGGGGTCAGGGAATCCTAAAGGACAGATTCCATATCAAGCATTGATTATAGTGGACATGTGGCACTAGATACCAAGGTCCGGAGACTTGGTACTCCATAGGAATTGAGTTGAAAGTTGCTTTGAGTCGAGAACTCTCGAAGGTTAGAGTTAATATTGATTTTTGATCAGGAGATGATACATAGAGGAAGGACAATATATCTGATAATTAGGAACTTCGGGAGATCTATAGAGAGGTTCTTTGGAAATCTCGAAGCTCGAAGCTACAGACAAAATTCTTTCCATTGATCGGGAGAGGATACGTTGCATCAGATCCCGCAATCTAGAGACTTGGCACTCCAAAAGGATTGGGATTTTGGACAATCTATAACTCTCAAAGCTCGGAGTCCCAGAGTTGATAGTGGTCATTGGTTAATGACAAGGAGTGGTCCATTGATTTGTTGTTGGTGAGTTCATCATTCTGGAATTTTGGAGGATCTGTGGAGCAGAAGTTATAACTCGTGAAGTCTATAGTCCCAGAGCTCTTGTTGACTGTATATATAAAAAGAGAATGAGGATCGTCGATCATTGTGTCCTTCGAGTATTTGGAAATTCAACGTTTGGGAGATTACATGTATATAGTTGCAAATTCTGCCAAAGCCTGAAATTCTGAAGTCACTGAATACAAAAGTGACTTGAATGTACAAAATATATTGACACGTGGAATACATCAACAGTTAATTGGGCCACATGTCACCTCTGTATTACTTCCATGTAGCACCCCAGGTGCACCATACTAAGTGAATCCTGAATTTTTGGGGGTTCAATATTCGGGGAAATTGGAGTATGAAGTTGTTATAACTTCTCAAGTGTGAAGCTCTGGAGAGCCAGTCCGAGAGTTCGCCACTTCAACATTCAAAGGAAATGAGGTGAGGTGAATGGAAAACCTATGAAGCCCAAAGTTATGGAGCCCCAAATTCCTGAAGCTATGGTTAAGCGCATATCAGTTAGGGCCTGGTTATAGCTCGAGGTCACATTGGTTTTGGGCCGAAAAGAAAAGGGACTAATGCCCAAAATTTTTTTTAAAGAAAGATAAGGGGTTAGGAATGAATCTCGTGGGTTTCATTTGGTTCAGTCAGACATTAGAAGAGGGATTGAAGACCTGTGGACCTTAAGATAGGATCCAACAAGGGTCCAAGAGCCAATTTGGCTCTTATAAAGGAGAATAATTGTACAAATATTACATCACAGAAAGGACAGTTTTCAATTGTCCATAACTTTTTTCTCAGGACTCAAAATTGAGCAAGGAAGTAGTCAATGGAAAGGTCTTGGAAAGAAGATTCTAGGATGTAACGATTACATTTAAAATAGAAAAAGTGTTATATATGTCCACAGATCGAATAAAGAAAGACAAAGACAATTCTTCATGTTACATTTGAGATATTTAAGAGGTTATTGGATCAGATGTTGGGTTCAATAAGAAGCTTGGAAAACCCTAATGAAATTATTGTTTGGGGAAGACATTCCAAGTGACAATTTTTGCACATCAAATATGAATGATAGGTGGGGAAATCCATCTGAAATAAATGATAATGCATGAACCATAGGTTCATATGGAGATACAAAGTATGGGAATAAGGAAGGTTTTATTGAACTGTTGGCACAGGGGAAGACCCAGGGTTCAACGCTTCAAGAGTGCACCAACAAAAACCTAGCTACCGAACCTTTCGGCAACACCTGTGAAGCAGATGAAGTCTCACCTGAGGTAGAAGCAGGGTTGGTTGTAGGAATCAAGTGTCTGCAACCTATCTATGACACAAACATGTGATTACAATACTCTAACAAACCACTTAGCATTTACCATTCATTAGTATTTAACCAATATTTACTTCGTAGATAAAACCCTAATTACATATCAACATAGTATTCAATTAGATCTAACACATATAATAACTTAGGATATGGAAATAGATCAGATCTAATATTCATTCACATCACTAAGCACTAAGCTATCATATCAAATTCATTTAAACACACATTAATTCACTAAGCACAAATCATATGAAGCACATAACAACCATAACACACAAAACAACCATAACACAGGATATACGTGGTTCACCCCAGCACGGGGCTACGTCCACCAACTCTTCTTATTCTATTATCTTATGTCAAGATTCTTACAGGCACCGAGCATCAAAACCCTACTCCGCAGAGGATAGGATATCTATGCGCACCTCTCCATATCCTGCTTCCCTGGGCTAGGTTACAACAAAAATCCTTCTACAGTCTGTGCACAGAGCACTACAGACAATCTACACTTAGCTTGGAAAATCACAATATACACTAAGCACAGAGCCCCTTACAATAATTGCACTTAGCACTTTGGCTTACAACAACCTTCTATCGCTCCCTTAATTTCTTTTCCTAGTTATCTATTTATACATTACAAAAGGGCCTTAACATGGGTAAACCCATGGACCGACATCCCCAAACCTATTACATAATTCGACAACCAAAATGTTCCCTAAAAAGGGGGCGAGATCTCGCGATCTCCGCTTTGATTTGTGCTCCACCTTTGACCAGCCTGTCGAAGTCCCAAAATAGGTCAAACCTGACCAACGATCTCTAAAACTTGTTCAAGGGCCAACAAGCCCCCAACACTCACCTATGACTCATCCTGAGTCACTATGATATGGGTAACTCTACCTCAAAAGCATCGAGCTTGTCTCGAGATGCTTCAACCTGCTGCTTCGTCAAGATCTCCTGCTTGGTGATATCCTAAAGAACTTCCTCATTCACAGGTCCCTCTAAGCGTTGTTCTACGGAAGTGATTGCCTATTCCATATCTGTTCCTCTACCTTCAATTTCCTCAAAAAGTAGGCAAGCTGCGTCATGGACTGGCTAGAGATTCTAAGTTACATCCATTATTTTTCTTTCTATGGCATGGACCATTTTTTGAGTTGTGCATTGTTCTTGGCATCGTTTCATCCTCTCAACTGCTGACAGGAGTTTCAACTGTTCTTATATGATTGTTGCTTGTTTCTTTGCCTCCTGGAAATGTGACTCCAGTGTCTTTAGTTCAGGGTCCTCTATGAGTTGCTCATAAGTATATGCACTACGATCACTTAGTTGTTTACATTCCAAGGCTAAGGCCTTGATTCTCACAATTACTCTCCAGGAAGTTGCTTCTCTTTGGTCTCGTATGTCTTGGAGAGTGTTTGGAACTGTTTGTAGCTCTAGTTCTTCTACTCTTTGTTGAAGTTGTTGAATGGCTTCAGCAAGCTTTGCCACTTGATATTCCATTGGGTCTTCTTCCATATGTTCCCAACATGTCACAAATCGAAGTGCTCTGTTGACTATTTCTTTGACTCCAACATGCTCCGCAAGCAGTCATTCTTTCTCCTATTGGATCTGTGCTTTATCCTCTTCGCACTTACTTTGGAGGTCTTCCTTCTCCTGTTGTGCAACATGTTGTTACTCTATCACTTCCTATTGTGCTTGATTTAGGGCCACTGTGACCTGTTCTCTTTCCTCTTGCATGCGATGAAGGGGAGATTCAACCACATCAACTATTCTGTGGAGTTGGTCAAGCTCATCTCCCAACTTTGTTTCATCTGATGGTGGGGGCGCAGTGGACACTACACGTCTGGAGTGAAGATATCGTTGTACACCTCTTAGATATTCCTCAATTCTATCATACATGGTTTCTTGCTTGGCTTCATTGCGTTGTAAGAGATCTTCTGAGGTATCTGAGATAGCAACAATGATTAGGTCGATGTCATCCATCATGAGTATAGTCTCTAACTGTGTTTTACTGGATTTGGATTTCTTCCATGATGTAGGTTTCGAGGGGGAAACCTTTATTTTCCTAGATGGCTCTACGTCATTAGGGGGATTCTGTGGAGGTGTTACTTCACCTTGCTTATGTTTATATTCATCCCTGTTGTTTTATTCTTTAACTACTCCATCATCACCTCCTCCTCCTAATGATCTAGAGTAGTTTCATCTAATACATTGTTCAGCTGTTGTGCCTCTTCTTTATTCTTCATTTTTCTACTTCCAGGTGCATCGTACTCTTTGCGAGTAACCATCATACTTTCGATTAGGTCGGGGTCAAACAATTCGGTCTGGTCTACCAGGATCAAGAACTTTGCAGGCCATTCCTTAATGATTTCTTCCATGTCCTCTTATGTAAGCTTATAATATGATTGAAGCTCTTATTTATGCTCATCTACACATGCAATGATATATATCAAATGCCTATCTGTGTGGAACTTTTCCATTGGCCTGAACCTATGAAGGGTGTTCGAAGTGATACAAGGGAAGGACTTGATAGCCCTCTTCAACTATAGGTAGTATCCATGGAACACCACGTTCGACTACCATTGTTTTCCTATATTTCTCATATACCAAATCATGGTGAACTTCGTGGCTAGTGGTTCAAATTCTTCAATGTCAGGGAAGGTCGCTCCTTCTGGCATCTCCTAAGCAATAAATGCGATGAGGATCAACAACCAACTAAAATGGAACTCATAGCCTTGATCCTAAGCTTCATGACAATCCAATTCTAACCGGTTGACTAAATAATTAGACCAGTTCATTTGGATTCCTTCCACGCATTTTCCAACGAGGTCAACGGAAAACCCTATGACCTACATGGGTTTGTTCTTCCTTACTAGCTTACTAGCACTCAACTAGTAAGCAAGGCACATTGCACCATTCTGAATGGAGGATGCCTTATAGCCCTGTGTCCCCTTTTCCACGTCATCGTAGGTATCTTTAATCCTCTATGTCAGGGCGCGATATGAATCCTTCCCTGGGTAAGAGTTCTATGGGTCTAGTCCCTGCATGCTTAATCCGATGATCCTATGGATCAACATCGGATCGATGGTGATGCATCTGTCTAGCCATAAGTAACCACCATAGAAGCACGACAACAAGATTTTAATGCACGTGTTAACCTCTTGGTGCCTTCCAAAATGTGGTATCTTCATTACATTTAGAATAATTGACTACATGATGTTCATGGTCCACGGTTGGGGAATAATCTTCAATTTATTTCCCTTCGTCTTGGTCAAGTATTTGTGAGGTGCGAGCATGCCATAGATATTATGGTCTCCTAGATTGTAGTAATTGATATTCTTGGTTAGGATCTATTCCATATGTGTTTTAACTATGCATATCCCTCTTGAGAGGTACGTCGTAATCAGGGTGTATTCGAAGTCCCTCCAGACACTTTCACAACTCACCACACCAGCTAGGGGTGGGATGTAGTTGGGCAGGATGGACGGGATTAACTTTGCATTTTCCAAGTCATCTCGATGCTTGGTTCTTTTCTCATCCACAACTCAGGATGGTCCATGTCATTGTTTCATGGAAACCTGCACAAAAGATCTAGCTAGGGCAAGTAAAAACTAAGCTTATCAAGAAAGGAAGAGATATTCGATATGGAAGAATGAGAAAATATATTCACACTACTCCAATGAGTTGATGATTGATACATTGATCATGATCAATATGATACAATGAATAAGTGGAATACACTCATATATAAGGCAAAACATTCCATAATTAAGAAAAGAAATCAAGCAGTTAGCTTTCCTTAGGAATGCATGCATGCATAATAGTGATGGTAAACATAGAAAGTCTAAAATAGAACTAGTCAGTTAACTCCCACTGAACTAGTGTGTTGAAAATAGAAATTTCTCCAACACCCCCCCTGAACATCACTATGGAGTAAAAAAATGAGTCCCGACTACTAGGCCATTTTAGGTACTCATGTACAATTGTTATTGGACTAATCGGTAGGTGCAGACACTAACAGATCTCCCTAGATCCACTTGGATCTAGAACAAAACAGGACAGGACATGACTCTTTCCCTAAGTTATGACCATTGAATTAGCTAATAGGGGGGAACAAGTAACATACCTTTGTATCGATTCCAAGGGTCTATGTTGCTCCCACTTCACTCCGGTGCTCTCGTGAGGTCAAGACCAAGACAACACAAACCAACCAAAGTGAAGATAGCAAAATCTATTCAACTGTCAACTTATGCGTATGATCAAGGAATTACACAATAAAGTGAGAATGACTTTATGGGAAAAGGACATGCCACTGTATCATATTAATTGAAAGTAGAAGATTACAACATGGTCGCCTTGATGTTGCAAGCTCCCTTTTGGTGGCTCTTGGCTCCAACACACACACTTGCTCGATCCTTGCATGAAGAAGATCAAATCCTCTTGATAGACTTGCTAGAGTCTCCAAGCTCCTATTCAAGCTAAGTCCTTCACACAATTCTTTCACCAATTCTCCAATGAATCTTGCTTAACCTTTTCCATGAGAATTCCATCAATATGTAGGAGAGAATGATATGGTTACTTGGATAAGAATGATCCCACAATATCAAGAAATCTAGTACAAGGATAACCATTTGAATGCTAACCCATTCTTCTAGAATATTCCCTTCTAGAACCATCAAGAATTCATCTTTTTCCAAGCTTTAGAGAAGGTTCGCACCCTAGCTATATAGCACAGTGTGAGAAGTTCGCAACTTGGCTTAAGGAAGCCTGCGAGAATGGGTCATTCTCGCACCCTGGGATACTAGCAACCTGTGAACTCTCTTCAAAAGTAAGTTTTCTGGAAAGAGATGAATGTCATTTTTCTCAGGAGAAAGTTCTTATGAGGAGCCTAAGTACACCATCATCAATACACCATCATGATGACCAAAATCATGGGTAACAACAATGAAACTAATGAACACCGAATAAAAGTGAGGAAAGAGGGAAAGCCACATTGGAACAAAACCCCCCTCAAAAGATAATGTATCAAAAGAAGAAAATGACTACTGCTAGGAAACTGTGTTCTTCACTGCAAGACGATCTCGCAAAGTCTGAAACTTCTTCTCACTTAAAGTCTTCATGAAGATGTAGAAATCTTTATGGATCTGATGAAGTCCTTTGGCAACCTGTGCAACCTCGTACCTCTTGATCCCATGGGCCCATCTGCACTTGAAAATATTCCTTTCTAGTGGAAGTGGAACCAGATTCCAAGTTTGGTTCTGTAGGATTGAGTCATACGCCTTCTGCTTGGTTGCTTTCCATAATGGATTTCCTACAACCATATTGTAGTTTTGTGGGTCAGTAGATTGAACCATATAGAAATGCATGGGCATCGCAGGTTTTGATGTTGAAAGTACATGAGAAGGCTCCTCATGTTGAGATCGAGTCATCCTTGAATCCAATGGATTCCTTGCAAGTTTGTTTGTTGCCTGAAGTGTGGTATGTGCCTTCTTGGGCATCTGTTGATGCTTCGGTGCTAGCTTCTTATCTGATTGTATTACCTGTTTATTTCCATGTACAGAATCTGAGTGTATGGAATCATCCCTGATGTCTGAAATTGATGGAAGAACAAGAGTATATGCATGTTGCATTAAAGGTTCATGCAAAGTAATCTCCTAATGTGTAAGTAGAATAGAGCAGTCATCGTCAGAAAACTTAGAGAATTTATACAACCTTGACTTCTGATCCACCTCACCAATTACAATGATGGAATTGTCATGCATGTTAATTATTGAAACTGAATCTGATGTAAATTCAACCCTTTTACCTTTCTGAGTGATTTGATAAACCGAGAGCAGATTCATAGAAAGCTTTGGAACACGAAAAATATTATCAAAAATACCATTGTGGAGTTCCACTCTGCCTTCTCCTGCTACTGCTACTGGAGTATCATCCCCCATGAGAATACGAGGTCTTGAGCATGGACTCAAGGAAGAAAAAACTTCCTCTTTCACTGCCATATGATGGGTTGCACCAGAATCTATAATCCATGAATAAGATGAGGAATTAATTGCAACCAGAGCATGATGATTACCTTTCTTAACCGCATGGTCTTCTTCCTTCTTCCTCTTGGATCCTTCAGGAATGAAGTCTCCAAGGTTATTCTTCTAAAGTACCTGTGTCATAATATTGATCTCCTTCTTCATGAATGTGAATTCTTCATGATTCAGTTTATTGTAATATGTGCACTTATTTTCCTTCTTCTTCTTCCTGGAATCTGAAGAGTCTTTGGAACCTCAAGAATCATTAAAGGGTTTGGAATATTCCTCCTTCATGTTCTATTTGAATGAACCTTTTCCATCATGCATGGTGAGTGTATGTGCTTTGGGATCTTTCATGAGGCCCATATGTATGAGTTTTGTCTTCTCTTGTGTAAGAGATTCAATGAACTGAGCCAACGTGGTTATTTTCCAATTTGTTCCAAAAAGGCATATGCTAGAATGGAAATTAGAGACATATACAACGTATTCTGGTCCTAGCTTGACCAATATTGTTAGAATAAGTTATTTCTCTTGTGTAGACTTATCAATACCACATTCACCCAAGATTAATAGAAAAGATTTAAATTTAGTAAAAAAAACTTGTATATTATCAAAACTTTTAGGGTCTAAGGTATTCAACTCTACCTCAAACATATGACCTTGCATCTCATCCTGCTTTCCAAATATTCCTTCCAGGGTGGTCCAGATCTCATTTGGAGTCTTGCATGCAGCAACATGAAACCATAGATCAGTCGATATTAACTCAATAAGTAGTCATGTGGACTCATCCTTACGGTTCTCCCATCTCATCTTCTCAATCGTTGATGTAGGCTATGTTTCTGTTGACATCGTCAAATTATATAGTCCTTTTCTTTTGAGTTGGAATGTCACCTTGGGCATCCAATCAAAATAATTGTATGGTGTGAGGATTACCACCAAGTTTGACTGTATAATAGTTGTTATATCCATCTCTCCCACTGTTTCTAAGAACCCTTAAAAATTTACTCTCACTCTGCAAAGGAAAAATTAAGAAATCACGGCAGAAATAACACTTTAAGTGAAAATTCGTATCAATTTCAAGAGATGATCTTGTGACTTACTTTCTGAGAAAATGGTGAGGAATATCACCAAATAGTTGAAAACCCACTTCCAAAGTGGGTCGATTTACATTCTACGTGAGTTGTTTCCTCCAAAACGTAATATTTTGGGAGCAATGAATGTAGAAAGGTACGGCCACAGATTCGTATCAGTTTTAGGATGCTATCTTTCATCTTACGTTCTGAGAAAACGATGAAGAATCTTTCCAAATAGTTGAAAAACCACTTCCAAAATGGGCTGATTTACTTTCCATGCAGGCCATTTCCTCCAAAATGTAATATTTTGGGAAAAATAAATGATAAAATGTATGACCACAGATTCATCTCGTCGAAACCCTGATTTTCCTTATTCTTTGGCTTGTCTGGCTTGCTACAAGTAGCATAGATCTGATACCATGTTATTGTTTCATGGAAACCTACACAGGATATCTAGCTAAAGCAAGTACAAACAAATCTTATCAAGAAATGAAGAGATATTCAATATGGAAGAATGAGAAAATATACTCACACTAGTCCAATGAGTTGATGATTAATACATAGATTATGATCAATATGATACAATTAATGAGTGGAATACACTCATATATAGGGAAAAACATTCCATAATTAAGAAAATCAATCAAGTAGTTAGCTTTTCTTAGGAATGCATGCATGCATAATAGTGATGGTAAAAATAGAAATATTCAGTTAACTCCCATTGAACTACTATGTCGAAAATAGAAATTTCTCCAACAGTCCAGATCTGTGAGCAGTCGATGGAGAGGCTTGCACTCTTCCCATGGATGAAGCTTGAACTCCTATGGATATTACCTTCTCAGTAAATAGATCGATTAGAATTTCCTCTACTGAATTTTCTACTGCGCTAATGTCATCCTACATGCACACTCGAGATTGGGTATCTCAGGTCGATGAAGAAATACTCAATGCAATAGAACAGGAGGTGAAGTCTCAATAAAAACAACATGGTAGCTCTGTGTGGGCTCAAGGAATCACTGTTTGCAAAAGTGCTCTCAATGCAATGTTCGACGAGATAAATAGATAACACCGTAATGGTTTCTTCCAATGGGTCAAAAAGACTTAATTAATGCAATCCCATCTATTATGGCACGGTCCCAATGGTCCAATGGCAAGATTTTGTTCCATAAATTCTCTTCTAACCATTTGGGAGCATCGCTTTAATGGTCATAATGCCTCCAATGGTTATATTTCTCCACCATGGTGAAGTGCCATTCTGCATTGTTCTGATATTCCGACAAAGTTCAAATTTTGGAAACATTCCTTCTGTGAAGTTCTTCCTAGATCTTCTTTCAATTTTTCTAACATTTCTTTCTTCTTGCTGAGGTTTCTATCCTTTTTTCCTGTAATCTAAGTTACTGGGTCCCTCTTCCCATTTTGATTCTTATATTCTCTTGGCATAGTAACTTTTCATTGTTGATGATCTTTCATAGGGTTCAAGGGAAATGCTTCTTCTTTGTGTGGGGTAGATGCTCTACCTTCTTATATAGACAAGCTTTTCAAATCTGTCTTTGTTATTTAAGCTTCGACATCTAGATACCTGGTCCTTAGTAGCTTCAACTTGTTCTCTTATTCTACTATCAAGTGTGTTTTTCTCCTAGTCATGAAATTTGTTAATTCTTGTGTTTTTTGTTCTAGGGCTTCCTCTTCTTTTCTTCGACTCTGGTCTTTCTCAATCCAGGTTTTTCCTATTATCATAGAAAATGGGGCGTTGTTCTTAATAAACTTAATGAACTCAAACTCTTCCTCTGTCGAAGTTCCATGAGAACTCATAGATGTCTGGGTAAGTCTTCCACATAGGTTGATTAGATTTCCTCTAAATAACCATATTCCTCCCAATGAGGGAATCATAATAGGTTTTCCCAAAATTTCCCAAGTTCTTTATGTCATGATATTCACCTATGTTTCCTCATCCAGAACATAGTCTATGTCGAAGTCTCATATTCTTTCTTCTATGCACTCTTTGTCTTTTAAGATCTCTAATAGATTGGTGTCTCTCTGATCATTCAGGGTTTCTTTCATCTTTATTAATATAGTCTCTGATTCTTTCTGGGATTCTGCCATAATCTTAGTCTCTTGGCCTTTCTCATGATTTTCTTGTTCCATATTCATTGTTTCAAGTTTAGCAATCATTCTAGGGAAATCAAAAACTTCATGGTCCATATCTTTACAATAGAGAAAACCAGGTCTTCTACCAGGGCATTCCTTAGCAAGATGTCTCAGTCTTTTGCAGCTGTAACAAATGGTTAATCCTCTCTTTCTCTTAAATGATCCCCAACCTTTCTTCTACTGTGCACTAGGATCATAGTAACTAACCTGCAAAAAATTCTTTCAAGGGTCTTGCATCCATTTGTTAGTCCAAACATTCTTTCTATGCATAGGAATAACATATCTATGAGATCTACTCATATCAAATGTTCTTTCTTCTAACTGTGCCCTAGTTTTCAGACTAGGACAAAATTTATCAAACGAACCTAGATTCATACTTTTGAAACAAAAATTTTCACTTATCTTACTTTCAACAGAGCACAAAGCTTTCAAATCTTAAAATTTTCACTATTCTTACCTTTTTCAAAGCACCCAGATTTCATATCTTACCTCTTTTTTTCAGATCAGACTTCTCTTGTTAGCACAGGGCTTGAAAACTCAAGTGGAATACTACACACTAAAGCAATAGATCTATGTACAGAGCTCCTTCTTTTCCTCAGTTCCTAACAATCACAGTTTCAAGTCCCAAAAATGAAACCATTTGTTGGCACAGGGGCATACCTGGGGTTCAACACTTTAAGAGCGCACCAAAAAAACCCTAATTATCGACCCTTTCGGCAACACCTGCGAAGCAGATGAAGTCTCACCTGAGGTAGAGGAAGGGGTGGTTACAGGACTCAAGTGTCTGCAACCTAGCTTGGACACAGACCTGTGATTATAATACTCTAACAAATAACTTAGCATTTACCATTCATTAGTATTTAACCAATATTTACTTCATAGATAAAACCCTAATTACAAATCATCACAATATTCAATCAGATCTAACACATCTAAGCACTTAGCATATGGAAATAGATCAGATCTAGCATTCATTCACATTAATAAGTATTAATCTATCATATCAGATTCATCTAAACATACATTACTTCACTAAGCACAAATCACATGAAGCACATAACAACCATAACACACAAAGCAACCATAACACGGGATATATGTGGTTCACCCCAACATGGGGCTACATCCACCAACACTTCTTCTTCTATTATCTTTTGTCAATATTCTTACAGGAACCGAGTATCAAAACCCTACTCTGCAGAGGACAAGAGATCTGGGCGCACCTCACTACAGGCAATCTACACTTAGCTTTGCAAATCTCAATATACACTAAGCACAGATCCCCTTACAATACTAAGAACAAATCTATATAGATCGGTATATCAAGATGATGGTATTTTGATAAACAAAGATATAATGTATATTTGGAGATCAAATTTAACATTTCCAAATATCAATCCTACAGTTGGAGATAGCACCCCCATTATTGCTATGAGAGTGCACAGTGGAAACATGGTATGAAGGTCATCAAATATGGCATGACAGAAGTTGAATCTGCATGTCAGGTTGAAAAATCAGATGGGTCAAGACATGAGAAAGTAATAGTCATCAATTTAATCCCAGTGTTGATATGATCAGTCATAGAAAGGCTAAATCAATACCTCAAGAAAGAAATTGGATTTAATTGACCAAGTTTACTCAGAGAACACAACTGCAAATATAGTTTGTTCATGTAGGAGTTGGATCAAAGGAATACAAGTAATAATGGAATGCTGAAAGTTAATATTAGCATAATATATTGTTGCAAGTATGCAAAGGAGACAAGGAAAGATTCTTAGATGGAGTTAAGTCCTTGAACATCTTAAGATAATGAAAAAGAGAGATGGTTCCTGAAAATAATCCATCTTAAGTGGAATAGATCCATGAGTGGCATTCACAGGGGATGGAAGTATCACTCGAAATTATGATGGTAAAGTAAAAGGAGTGTTGAGTACCTTCAATTAATTATATGCAGTTAGCGAAGGAGGAATATGTTCATATTTACAATATGCTAGAGATTGGCTATGCAAGTCAAGTTTGAGGATAGTTGGTAAGGAGAAGAGAAGAGTGCAATAAATCTCAAATACTAAAGTATTCAATTAGGAAAGGGATGAAGAAGTTCAGTCCCGAAAAGTAAATGGATGTTGAAGATCCAAATTCTATAAGACAACATGATTGGAATTATAATTCATCCAAGTGTGATTTGGGATAGAAGGATCCAGAAAATAAATGAAAGTTGAAGGTTAATATCAGCTTAGAATTTGGCTAGAAATGCAAAGGCAACTAAGAGTGATTTGGATAGAAAGTGTTCAGGTAAAAAATAATTGTGCACAGTGATTATAGTGAGAGCACAAGAAGATTCAGGAATCTGGGAAGAGTTGAAGACTTCTTGGATCAACAAAGAAAAGTGATACAGGTAGAATGAATTTGTTGCAATTTATGTAGCAGCAAGTATGTTATGGCTTGTTGGGACACCCATAAAGAGAGAATGTTGGCATGATTGAAAGTGTTGTCGATGATGTTGTTGCATATGGAAGGAAGCAACATAAAGATGAAGTGTTGATTATAATAATGATAAAAGAGGCATGAAAGCTTATGCTGTCATCAACCAATCAGGTAGCATCAAATTCATTTAATGGCATCTATGCAGGTAAGTATTTCTCTTTTGAAATTATGTTTCATAATTTCCAAAGGGAAATTCAGGTAAGAATTTCCCCAGATTGAATTGTTACAACACACAGTATGGTATTGTTTAAATGCATTAACATGAATAAGATACCGCTAGGTGTGGTAAAGGCTAGAGGCATGTAACAGTAATCAAGACTTCTTAGATTTTGAATGCACACACTGACATAATAACATGTCGTGTTAATTTGGTTATGACATAATAACCAAGGAAATAAAAGATAAGAATTATTATAGGAATGGATGTTAGTAATGCTAGTCATGTATGACACTATGACATGGTTGGATATGGAAAAGTATGGATATAGAAAGGTTATATACCACACAAATACCAAAAGCTTCCTACCTTTAAATAATGCTTGGACTGCAACATTTTTGCTAACACTAATGCACACCGCACAATTATATTCTTGGTGTAGTGTTCAAGTCGAAAAGTAAGGCATCCAAATAATCAGGAAGACAATGGGAAGTGTGTGGAGAATATGTTAAGACATTGGCCAAATTTCCAATTTATGGATGGTGTGATACATTAATTACATAAAAATCATTTTGAACAATCAATGCAAAGGTGCATTGAATAAATATGCATTGAGAGTTGCACTCATGCCTAGTAAGTGGCATAGTTGCACTCGTACATGATAGAATTGTATACATAAATGCATTTGTTGAATGGATTTTGTGAGTGCATGCATATATTATTGCATGGAAATAATTATACTAATGACTGAAATGTTTCTAAATCATGGAGTTGAGAACATTTCAGGAGCCGTTAAACATTGCAACAGGAAAGTTGCAAGTCAAGTAGTCACATGAGCATTGACTACAAGAAATTTTATGTTCAGAAAAACAAGTAATGAACTTATTGATATTATTTATGAACATGTGTATGTTGCATAGAATGATAATTCATTCTATCTAATAAATTGTTTTGTAGTTGTGATTGAATTGTTAGTTATAGAAAATTCTAAGAACACTTTGTAAGGTTTTGTACATATTGCAATAAGAGTATCATGTATAGGAAATATTGACAATTTTTTGGTTGAATGCAAGAAAGAAGCATTGCAGGAAAAATGGTATTCAACATGGTGCTTTCTGAAATCCAGAAGGAAGATTGCATCCTATTATTGCAACAACAATGAAAAATTGTGAAACTAAATTTTATATTTTGGGGAAAAGTTGAATTACTTATGAAATAAGTTTGAGTTCTAAATGAATTCTTTTATGTTCTCTCATGATAATTGCATGTGTTTGATGCGGATGAGATAATATTGATTAAAGTTGGAATGTTGATTACAAAGAGTAGCTACGGGGAAGATGTTGATTGGAGAAAATGGATCTTACCCTGTGGATCCCCAGTGGATATGGGTGTGTGTACACTTCTCCTTGGGTTTCCTTGGAGAAGGATGGATCTCTGAAGGGATAAGTGTGGGGATAGGTTCCCCGATATGAGATCTGGAGGGTACATGGAGACCTCTGAGGGCATCTGGAAATCCTGGAGCCATGGTGCTCTGATACTTCATGTACGGCCTATGTTGGAGTCCAGAATGGGTAGGAGTGCATTCGAAGGACTATTGAGAAAAGAAGGAGCATACTACCTTGGGTTGTATAGGAATGTGTGGAATGAGAGACCATTGGTTGCACTGCTACTGACTCTACTACATATGGGCGGATTATTCCATGAAATTTTTCCATGCTTCCACTAGTTTCATCATTTTTTAAATAGGGTTGGATTTTCGTGGATATTTCCACGAAATTTTATCGCAATATCGACAAAAATATTAATTTAACCTAGTCGGGATTTTTGTTTCTATAGTGACGATCTTTCGTGGCAATAGTGATGAAAATTTTACCTATCTCATTGGTCGGTGTTAATGGCTAGTTGACTATTTTATCTATATATACATGACTTTAAGAGACTTTGCGACACAATTGCTATAGTTGCAACATTGTTCTTGGCTTTTGTTTGAGCTGTTTATTTTTTCCTTCACCCGCCGGTTGAACAAATCCAATTCTCGATCTACATAGCTTGGATTTTGAACTTGCAAGGTTAGTATGTTATTTTTTATTGATGTACTCATTTAACTTGTAATTTTTTTTTCAAATGTCCAAATTGCATTTAGCTTGTTTTTTCCTTGATAATATAATATGTGTGTACCATATTTCATGTCTTTGGTTTTTGTATCTAGTTGGTATATTCTATGGAAAAGGGTATGTGGATTCAATAATATTCTAGGTGTATGGAATCCACATATCCTTTTCCCTTCAATTGTAGCTATAATCTCTCTCTCTTTTCATTGATAAAGATATGGAATTTCTCTTGAAACTCAACCCTAATCGCTGAAATGATAGTAATTGATTGTTATATTCCCTTCTTTAACAGGGACTAATAAGATAAATAAACACTAAACCTAAAGTTATGTTAGGTGTATATGTCGTTATTATATAAAGAAAACATTTGTACACATATGACCTTATTATAAAGATGTTATCTATGTCGTCATGATGTTGATCCTCTACACATATGATCCCCTTATTATAAAGATGTTGACCTTATTATAAAGATTTAGGTCACTGTAAATAAACATATCATAATTGAAAGGAGTAGTCAAAATATAAAAAAATGGCAGCTTAATGTTTGGTATGGTGTAGGTAAGACAATTACTTGTCAGGACAAGGATTTGTCACAATGAACGAAAATGACAGGAAGATTGCATGGTTAAGAGAAGCATTAGAGGCGAGGGGCAATGGAAAATGTTATTTCCCTTGCTATGATTGCAAAGTCTTGCAAAATAGAAGACTTTAATAAAAACAACCCAAAAACATTGTAGGGAGAAGGGGCACATCGAAGGGGGTTATGAATATTGTCCCTTGGTAAGAGGATTCAATATTTAATGTATTCTCTGTAATAATCAGTATGTCATGAATTTTAGTAATATTTCTTATCAGGATTTTTATATTTTCTATACACACTAACTTTTCTATGTTG
>ML777229.1:502567-529458 GCA_009831015.1 Picea engelmannii | reverse complement strand
ACATGAAAATTCATAGCTTCATCATCTCTCAAGATCTCAAGGAAACAAAAGTTTCAAGTGTTATGTTATCCAACTCCTTCATTGTATCAAAGGTTCAACCATTGTGTATCATAAGAAATTTGCTTTGATTTCAAATGAAATTTTAATTTTCATTAGATTTAATATTGATGCATTACAATTCTTGGTATCCTTACTTCTAATCCAACTTCATGATAACACATGATTACAATATTTGGTTGGTTAACGCCTTGATTATTTCTAGGGGATATATATATATTACAATATTACAATATTACAGTGTAAAAGTAATGCCATATTACAATGTAATATGGCATTACCATATTACATTGTAATATGGCATACAATATGGTATACCATATTACAATGTAATATGGTAATACCATATTTCATGTAATTTATTTTTTTTAAGCCTACAGTCATCGTCGCAATATCGACGGAATTTCGTTGGAATTTTTTTTACTTTTTTACCATAACCGTCACTATAGCGATGAAACTTCGTCGCACTTTTCCACGAAGTTTCTTCACATATACAACAAATCTGTTGTAAATATGGTTTTGAGATATAGCACTCGTCGATATTACCATGTAGTTTCATCACAAGTTGCAATAGGCTTTCGTCACACATTTAGTAGCTGCGTCGCAAGTTATTGGCTTGGCATAACTTTTCATCCCAATTCCGACGAAGTTTCATCGTAATAGCCACATTTCTTTGTTGGTATTGCGATGAAATTTCGTCGTAATTGCAATGATGCATAAGGTTAACCAATATTGAAGGTGGTGACACATGGATAGTTAATTTTTTCGATGTTTCCACGCACACCTGGATCGTGGATATAGCAACGAAATTATTATGACGAAAAAAATCTCGGCTTTCATGGAAATTGCGACGAATAAGTGTGGCAATATCAATGAACAACCGTCGCAAATTTGGTCATATGTACTAGTGTGAGGTTTAGTACCTTGTCCTAGACCATGTTGGAACTAATTGTGTATCGTGGCTATCTTGGGAATCCATTGCCTTGGTAAATTTATAGCCCTGCTCGGGGATGATATGCTGCTAAGAATTTATCAGGGGTGAGATCTAAGGTTGGGTGGAACTTCGGGGATCTGCAGCCAGTCGGTTCTTTCAATGAGGTTTAATTGAAGCATGTAATAAAGAATAATGAGTTGAATTATTTACTAAAGAAGCTCTATGGAATAAGGAAAATGCCTTCCAACTACAATATGAATACCAGAATTGGTGCTGGAAAGTAGAGCACTGTATGGATAAGAAGCTTCCAATAGCTAAATCTTGGATCTTTTTTGAAAATTTGAATTGTACATGTATAAACAAGTTGCACTAAGGACAATTCAAAAATAAGGGGAGGGGATTGTAATATCCCAAGATCGAGCCCCTGTTGAAATTGTAAAGGTAATATGTTTTGTAGGCTGGTGAGCCAAGTGATGATAAGCTAGAAGGCTTACGTGATGATTAGGCCGAAGAGAATAGATGCTAAAGGCCAATGATCCTATTTTTGTATATGTAAATACTCATATCATTAATATAAATACATCTCTACGTGTAGACCGACCATGATAAAAGAGAATGGGGGACTAAGCTCCACTAGGTAGGGAAAGGGATGGGGCTAAGAGGCTAAGAAAAAGAGATAATCTTGAGGGCTTATCTCTAAGGGAATATTATAATATATTTCCTAAGAACTAAGGTTTGGGAAATAAGCTATGTTATCCTAAGTTACTTTGGGGAAAGGAACGAACTCCAACTAGAGAAGAACGAGCTCCAAGAGAGCCATGTGTCAATCTTGGTGCATGCAATTTTACGTGGGAAAACTTGTCATTCTTGGGGGTTCTATGCCATTGTGGCAGGGCACTCACACATTCACGCAAGAATCCATGACCTCCATTATCGACCTTTGAGCATGCATGCACCTCTGAAACCCACAGTTATACTTGAGTTATCATGTTTATTTTATGTGAAGCTCGTCGCACCTGTATTTTCCTGAGTCGTATTGTGTCTTAAAGATTGGATGTTGCTGCCAACATAGTTCATGGATTTGTCATGGCTTACAACCATTGTTTACGTCCATACCGAGTTTTATCGCTGCCAACACCTGTGTGTTAGTTGAATGTTGAAGTTGTTTTCACCTAAGCATGCTAGTGGTTAGCTGGGAGTGAGAGTGAAGACATAGGTTGTTGGGCTCGTGGAATGAAGAGATAGGTTGTCAATATTGTCAGAAACTCTCTCTAGGTGAGAGAGTTTGCTGGAAAAGAAGAAGCAAGTTATCAATCTTGTGAGAAAATCTCTCTAGGTGAGAGAGGTTGTTGGGGAAGTGATTTCTTCTGGAGGGAGCCCAACAACAATTATAGTGCTCTGAGAATTCATATTCAACCTATTGTTGAATCCCTGGAAAGGAAGTGGGGAATTCAAGGGACTGTTGAGCAGAGAAGGTACACACTTCCTGTGGTGGGATAGGCATGTGGGGAATGAGAGGCTCTAGGTTGTGTGTATAAGTTGTCTCCTAGGAGGGAATCCATCTGGACTGATGGTGTAGCATCCCATTGTCTCAGACTAGCCCAGTAATCCATTTACCGAGGTGGAGTTTAGTCCTAGCTCAGGGGTGACCCACTGCTGAGAGTGATGAGCAACGTGTTCTATGCCTTGGATATTCATGGAAGGTCTGCACATAGTTGGCGGTAATCTATAAAAAGATAAGTACCATTTATATGTTCATTTTCATGTTGTGTATTTGTAAATGTTTTATATTTATTATTTTAGCCTATATATGTTGTACGTATATGATTTATTGTTATATTCTGCATTTATCTATGTATTAGCATAATGTAAATTGTTTGTTAAGTTTTATTTGTATGATGTTCTACAAGAGGCTCTGAGTGGTGTATCCTAGTAGGTCTATGGCTAGGTATGCTACATTTTGGTTATCAGAAGCTCAATAAGAATGAATGTGTTTTAGATTAGCATGGCCTAGCCTGGGTGGTCGGGGACGCTACAAAATGGTATTAGAGAATGAAGTATTTTTTGGTGGCATGATCGGATTTGGAGGCCTGGGTATGCTACAATTGGTGTACTTTGGATTTCTATGGGTGATGAAAATCCTGTGAGATCTTTGAGTGACACTTTGGAACCATCCTTGTGGATTCACAACCCTAGATCACGAGTGACATTATTGTTGAGACTTGGAACAATAATTTCTATGGTTGGGTGCAACGTCCTTGGTCTACAGCCAGTTGGCGATTCATTTCATGAAACATAAGTGCTCTCTATCATGGTTTTATTTACCTGTGTATTTATTCCACTGTGTATTTATTTATCTATGAAATTTTTATATATAATATTTATGCTTGTTGGTTATTGTTGTGCATGACATATTTCTCCTTTATTTATGTTGTAGCATGAATCTTTAACTCTGCATGTGAATATTTCATACATCTTTATTCATTAAAATTTGATCAGAATTCAAAATAAGTCTAGAAGCAGGCTTGAAGTAGTGTGTCTGGCCTATGGGTGGTTGGGTATGTTACAGATTGGTATCGGAGCTTCAGGTTGAAACACCAGACTTGTATGGGTCGAAACTTTTGGACATAGTATTATGGTTAAGAATGAATATTTCCTTGAAATCCTAAATCTCAAGAGAGATAACGTTGTTGAGATCACACAAAATCTAGAGCGTCGTGCAGACAGAGATCCTTTGTAAAGGAGTTTAGAATCATCGTCGTTCCCTTTTGACTCTAGCCTTGTTTGTCTCCTTAATAAATCCAATAAATCCATAAGAAATAATATACATAGAACAACCTCCTAGATATGTCCAGAATGACTCTAGCCTTGTTTGTCTCCTTAATAAATCTCTTTATGGTCTTAAGAAATCTCCCTGAGCTTGGTATGCCAAAATGGATAGCTTTCTTATTGACATCAGATTCTCTAGATGCCATTCTGATCCTAATGTATATACCAAGAAAGTAGGAATCCATCTCATAATCCTTGTCCTTTATGTTGATGACCTTATCCTCACTGGTAGTGACTCAAAACTTTTAAACCATGTGAAAACCAGCCTTAAGAAGAATTTTGAAATGACATACTTAGGCTTTTTGCAATATTTCCTTGGCCTCCAAGTTTTTTAAACCAATGAAGGAATGTTTCTTTCCCAGTATAAGTATTCTTGTGAAATTATTCGTCGCTTTCATATGGAAAATTGTAAACCATCCCCTTCTCCCTTCCATTCTGGAGTCAATCTTACTTCCACTTGTACTTCTCTAGAAGTTGATGCTACCATGTACCATCAGTTAGTTGGTAGCCTCTTATACTTGAATCATACTCATCCTGATCTTTCCTTTGATGTTGGTATTGTTGCCTAGTATATGAAAACACCCCATGAAAGCCATTGGAAAGCAGCTAAATGGATACTTTGCTATGTTCATGGTACAATTCAGTTAGGGATACATTATAGTTTAGGGGGGACTCCCTTATTGGTTGGTTTCACTGATTTAGATTGGGCCGATGACTACTGAGGATCAGAAGTCTACTACAAGTTATGTTTTCAGGCTTGGTTCTAGACCTGTCACTTGGGACTATAAGAAACAACAGGCTATTGCACTTTCTTCAATAGAAGCAGAGTACCAAGCAATAGTAAATGCAAGTCAGGAAGCCTTGTGGATTTGACAGATCCTTTCAAAGTTTGGATTCCAGTAGCAACATTCGACCAGCCTTTGGTGCAATAATCAGAGTGTCATCAATCTCTCCAAAGACATAGTTCAACATCAGTGCAAAAATCACATCGAGCTACACATGCACTTCATCAAAAAGCTCATTCATGATCAAGTTATTGAAGTGCTCTTTTTCCCTACAAAATATCAAGTTGCAGACATTTTCACAAAGTCTTTTACAGAAGAAATTTTTTCAAAACTTAGATCTATGTTAGGAGTTCATGAAGTTGTCATTAAGGGGGAATAAGCTCTAATTCCTCCTTCCTTCTGCTATTGTATCACTATTGTAAATCTTTCAATCATATCCTGAGTTGTTCTTAAGGGGGGATGTTAGGATATTTAGACACTTAGGAGTTAGTTAAGATCTACTTGGTCTAATGTGTCATTAGGTAAAAGTGTGTTTCTTTAATATGCATTAGTATGCATTTTTAGTTAGGAAATATGATGGTCATTATATGTTCCTGACATAGAGTGATATGACGGTTCATATTATCCTCGATGTTAACGGCCATTGATCCATGGCTTAACACCGGATTGGTCCATGATCTCTATTTAAGCTGGAGTGATCAACACCATGAAATCAAGGATTTATGGATCATTAGATTGGAAGGTAGGTGAATTAGGACTGACAGATAAATGTGAAACCAGAGGCTGGGAGAGATTAAGTCATAGTCGTCAGATTGAACTTGTCGATCATCAGCCATTGATAGAATCTGAGAAGGAGATGAAAAAATATGGAACATCACCACTTTGGTGATTATGGGAGACAGGAAGAAGCATGAAAAAGTTGTGTTAGCACTAGAAGTCACCTCTAGATTGAAGCAAAGATAATCCTAATACCCATAATTTTGTATGTCACAGTGAATAATTTTAAAGGAGGTCTAATGGATGTAGACTCGGGATTATATCGCTCTAACTCAAAAAACTGGGTTGGTGTTCACAGATAGATGAGGTATCGATCTAACTTCAGTTAGTAAATTTTGTATAGAGGTTACTAGGTGGAAGAGTATGAGAAAAATGTGATGGTTTGCTATGGACATCCTGTCTTCCAGTAGCCTATGGAGGAAAAGATTCAGATGCAAGATCCTCTTGGATCTGAAAACTTCAAGAAACTGAAAATGTTGTGAAAACAATTGCAATCAAACCTACATTGCACTATAGTCACAACAACTTGACTAGATCACCCATGCCCGAGATTTCAGTATTAGAAGAAAAATAAATGAGCGAGAAAGTTGACTATCATTAAACAAGAAGTCTCAAGTAACAATACATAACCAGAAAACTAGAGGCTTTGCTAAAACATTACAATCGGGAGTGTAGCTCTACCATCGACACTTACAAAAATGACAAAATTGCCTACATATACTTGGAACTGGTTTCGACTTCTCAAGGATGAGATCGTGTCATGCATTCAAGGCTTTGCATTGGTGAGTCTCTCTATCAAGAAGCACATGTAGATGTTGGTTAGATTTCCCATGCAGTCTTCTGGTAGATGCAATCTCTGTCAATCCGGACAGACAGCCTGCCTCTATGTTTGTCCTTTTCTGGGCTTCTATTTCAGGAAGGAGATGATGTCTCACCCACCTTCCATGTTTACATTAACTGCTTCATTGGGATATGAGTGGGAAGAGTCAGTGCCTTCAACTGGAAGATGTGGCAACCTTCCTTTTTTCATCTATGCTATGTTGGATGTTAGCTGGGAATACTGGCAGGTAGACGAAGGATGCTGATGAGAAAGGCATTGGCGAGATGATTGGCGCGATCGGTGTGGAGTCATGGATGAGAGGTGGCCATGTGGAAAAATGTGGTTGAGAAGTGAAAATGAAAAGAAGTTGAGATGGCAGAGAGAAAGGCGCAACGGGAAAGGTGGAGGTAATGTGGGAGGTAGATGGAGGGATGTGAGAGGTGGAAGTGGGATGGAAAAATGACGTGGAGGTGAGTATAAAACACATGGCAGAAGGTAATAGGGTGAGGTACAAAGGTGGGATAGCGAGTGGAGGATAGTTGTGCGGTAGTGAAAGGTAGAGGGGAAGTAGGAGATGTAACAGACAGAGGAGAGAGGCAGAGTGGCAAATAGGTGTCAGCGAGAGATGAGGGTGGTAAGTGGAAGTGGTAAATGGTTTACTCGGGGGGGTGGAGGTGGTAAGTAGGAAAGGTTGTGGGGGTCCGAGTTGATGAGGAAGCGCCACATTAGTGGGGGGATCATGCCCAAAACCACTAACTCAGACCCCCGCCATGTTAAAGGTAGAATGTTGGGGGGTTCTTATATGGATCTTGCACTGTAGATCTGAGTGTGCAGGTCTCATCCACTCATATCTACACGCCCCTTAGAATAACATGCTTGGGATTAAAACTTAGGATAAGAGGGAAAAAGTGGGTTTTAGCCCATCTTCTGTCACTTCTTCACCATGGGGATATTTCCTAGGAGAAAGAACACCCCTAAAAAACATTGTGATAATAGTTGGCTCCATGGGGGATGCCCTTCTCCCTGTGAGATCCTAAGAAATCATAGCTCCAGTCACCTTACTGTTGGGTTGTGGAGTCATCCTTTCAAAAACATAAAGAAAATGATAATTAAACTAATATGAAGGATCCACTCATGGATCAAACAAAGAACCTTTTTAGAAAATGCCCATTAATAGGGACACAAAAAAATTCATCACCCTCCAATTTTTGTAACCTGTAAGTATTATTTGGAAATATCTCAAAAATTCTGAAGGCTCCAATCTAGAGGGATTCAAATTTACCATGCTTTCCCTTGTCTTGTTTGGGTGGATCCCATTTGAGTACCAGATCGCCAAGTTGGAAATCCTCCATTCTTCTCTTGCTAGCAAAGGCTTGCTTGATCTTCTGTTGATTTTCATGTGCCCTATCCATCATCTTCTCTCTAGTCTACTGCACTTCTACGAGCTTATGTACTCTTCTGATCATATCATCAGGCTCTCTTTGGAAATCTTGGAAGAATTTTGTTATAGGCAGGGAAATTTGAGAAGGGAAGATGGCCTCAACTCCATACACAAGATGAAAATGAGAGATGCCCAAGGACCTCTTTGGTTTCACTCTATTAGCCCACAAAGAAAATTTGATCTTTGAATCCCATGACTTCCTTTTATCCTCTAGCATCCTTTTGATGATCTTTATAAGGCTCTTGTTAGAGGATTTTTCTAGTCCATTTCCTTGGGGGTAGTAGGGGGTAGAGTGAATCATTGAAATTCTGAACTGCTCACAAAATTTGATCAATGGTTCATATTTGAAGGATGCAACATTATCAGTGATGATTATGTTTGGACAACCAAAACTTGCTATAATATCTTCAAGAAAACCAATGATTACTTTGTGAGAAGCACTCCTTATTGGGATAGCTTATATCCACTTGGTGAAGTAATCTGTTGTAGTTAATATCCACCTGTGTTGACCACTTGAATCATGATGAATTTCCCCAATAAATTCTAGGCCCCACTGTTGAAAGGGTCTTGAAGCTACCATCGGCTTCAATGGCAGAGACTTGAGTTGTTTCTTGCTAGAGAATTTTTGACATTTGATACAGGCTCTAATTTTTCCACATACATCAATGAACAGGCTAGGCCATTAGTACCCAGCCCTAAGAATTTTATTGGTTGTGGTTCTCCAATAGTGATGTGCCCCACATAGGCTGTCATGAAAATCAAACATAATCTTCTGGGCCTCATGTGGGTATAAACATCTCAGAAGCACTCCTAGAGGGTTTTTCCAATACAATACATGGTCAATAAGGAAATATCTAATTGCTTTGATCTTTAAAGCTCTTTCCTTTCTTTTTCTCCTTCCATCTGGAGGTCTCAACTCCCACAGAAAAAATATGATATCTTTGTACTAGGTGCATTTTGCCAATTGAAGGCTGACTTGTGGTTCTGTATGAGACAACTCATCTTATTGATTTTTTAAGCAAGTGTTGATGAATTTAACCCCCAAATCTTTACAATTAGATTCAACCAACATCTTGGCTAAACCTTGGCCTTTAACTAGTTTGTTGTGGTTTATTTCCAGATCAAATTCAAGGATTTTGGCAATCCACTTGCTCCTTCTCCCATCTAGGTCAGGCTGAATGAGAATTTCCTTCACAAAAGATGAAGGAACATATGAAATGATTTTTTAATGAAGTACATAGACTCTAAAATATTTGAGAGATTTCACCAAGGAATAGGCATGTTTCTCCATGATGTCAGATCTGGTCTCAGCATCCCTCGATGCTCTGTTGAAAAAGGAAATAGGTTGCTCCAGACCTTCAACATTCTTCTGCAATAAAATAGTTGCTAATGTGTCAAAAGAAGAAAATGAAAAAATCAGGAAATCCTTGGACTAATCATGATTGACTAGCACAGGTGCCTCAATCAATGCCTTCTTGATTTGTTTGAAGGATTATTTGGTCTCAGTAGTCCATTTTACTTCATTCCCCTTCATGAGCATCGTTTTGATATTCTTTACTAATTCAACGAAAAATGAAACAAACCTTCTCAGAAAATTAATTTTCCCCAAGAAGGACTGCACCTCCTTCTTGGATCTGGGAAGTGATAAGGTTTCAATAGCTTCCACTCTGCTTGAATCAATTCTGACCCCCTCAGTTGATACTATGTGCCCTAACAATTTTCCCTCCTTCATGGAAAATAAAGACTTTTTGGGATTAAGGGAGAGACCAAAACTTCTGCATTTCAAGAAAACCCTTCTTAGTTGACAACAATTCTCTTTATCATATTTGGAAAACATAGTTATGTCATCTAGATAAATTACCAAAAACTTGTCCCTTTCCCCTATGAAATCTATGTCCATGGCTCCCTGAAAGGTTCTCTTGCGTTCATCAATCCAAATGGAATTGTGGCATACATGAATGTGCCCCAAGGAGTGGTAAATGTTGTATGTTCCCTATATTTAGGAAATAAAAAGATCTGATTGTAACCAGAAAATCCATCAATCATGGAAAACCTGGATGCACCCGTCACCCTCTGCAATATATGTTCCATCTTTGGGAAAGGGTAATTTTCCTTCTTAGAGATCCTATTCAAGATCCTGAAATTGATGCACAGTCTAATTTATCCATTCTTCTTCCTTACCGGAACCAAGTTGGCCACCCATTCATAATATCTCAAGGGGACAATGATTTGGGCATCCAACAACTTATTTACCTCCCTTTCCATAATAGGCAGCAACATAGGATTTATTTTTCTTAATTTATGCCTAAATGGTTTGGCCTCCTCTTTCAATGCGATCGTATGCTCAATGCCATTGGTGTCATATCTTCTTAGGTCTTCATAGGTCCAAGCAAACACACCAGCAAATTTATTTAATAGCTCAACATACTCGGCCCTGTGTTCCTTCGAAAATCTTCTTGACATCTTGACAAACTTTGGATCCTTCTCTGTGCCAACATTTCAATAAGATACATCATCATTACCATTCAAAACTTTACCCTTTTTTCCCACATCATTTCTGTGAAATAATTTTTCCAAAGGAACTAGTCCCTTTGGGATATTATTGTTGGGCAACGTAACAATATGATGGTTATAAATTTTGTTCAGAAAAACATCAGCATGAGGATTCATTTCAGAATCAGGATATTTATCAATGTGTAATGCAAAAAACTCATTGCCAATCTCCAAGAATATTTTGATTCCAAGATCATCCTTAATCACTTTCCAATGATTGACATTGTCAGGTATAAAGGGTCTATATTAACTTCTACATCATACCTGAGCTTAGGTGGCGGGGGGAATCTAAAATTTCTTGTTGAGACAGACAAAGAGTCAACCATGGAATTTTCTTCTCTGAGCACAGATGAAATTTTGAAAGATGAGAAAAATTTGTCAACTAGGTCCTAGACTTCATTCCTGTAACTTTTGAGCTGAGGGTGCTTGGCTTGATAAATATTTCTGATATGATGGAAAATTAACTCAACATCCCCAAACATTTATATCTCTTCAATCCCCATGTCTTTTGAATCTCTTAAACCAAAAACAAGAGCTTCATACTCTGCCACATTGTTGGTAGCCTCAAATTCTAACTTGTAGGACATAGATATAATTTGTTGAACAGGTGAATCAAGGACCACTCCAACACCAACACCTTCTCTAGAATAGGCTCCATCAAAGAACATCTTCCAAACAAAAGTGATTGGAGGATATTCTCCACAGAGGGTAAGGGAATGATTTTTTATTTCAAGAGGAGGCTCAAGAGCATCAGTGAGCTGCAACAAGATGGATCCCAAATCAGTATCAAGTGCAAATATTGGATGGTTGGTGGGGTCTGATTCATTGCTAATAATATAGGCCAACTGAGCTTCTTTGTATAATCGTCTACTCTCCCCCCGAACACATGAATGGTATCATATGTGAGGTTCATTTGCAAATTTCCCCCAAGTATTTTATCCAAGATCTTGACAATAACATGCCAAACTTGGGGGAGACATCAGCTACCACAATATCCATGACCGCACTTTTCATGGGCAACTGAAACAAGGTCACAACCAGATCTTTGATGACCCCAAGACACTGCACTCTCCTTGAATCAAATGAATATAAATCATGATAAGCCTTCGTGATTTCTAATCGAAGTTCTTCCATGAAATATTTGGGCATGAGATTATGAGATGCCCCTGAGTCTATCAGATAGTTATGCAATACATTATCATGAATGTTTGGAGATGTATAGAGGGGAGGATATGAATCATCTATGTCTTCTATCGCAGGGCCTAATATGATTGTTGGATTTTTGTCTTGGAGGTTTATTGAGTCTGTGGAATGACAAGATGGCTCGGGCTGCAACAACTTAGAGAGGGATTTTTTGAAATCTTCATGCTTGACTAGCTCCGAAAGAGGGACAAGGATCCTAATTTTTTGGATTTCAGGCTCAAAGCTAAAAGAGGAGGGGGGCTTCAAAATTTCTCTCACCTCTGGGACAAAACTTTTGGCTATTGGCGAGGGGATTTGTGATTTATTTTCCTTGTTCTTGTTTCCTTGATCTTGAGCCGAATTCTCTTCTCAGGAAGGTTGATTAGGAATGTCAGACTTCACCTCATTTTTCCTGGACCTGAGGTTATATTTATTTGGGATATTATTGATCTTCTCCCCTTTACCGAGTTCATATATTTGGCTATCCATGAGGGATTCCTTCTATGTGAATTGGGTTAAATGGGAAATTGGGATGTGTCTCCAAGACAATGTATTTTAGGATCAAGCTCTTCTTCCTCACCTTCCCCACCAGAAACAAGGTTATTTTGGAGAGGGGTTTGGATTTTATCATCATCCCTATCTCTATTCCGGGGTTCTCTTGGAAGTATCTGGGGGGTATTATTTGGTCTTCTGAAGTTGCCTCTGTTATCAACATTTTGGGCACTCTTATAACTCTTCTTCCCCTAAAATTTCATCTTCTCCATCTCTGTAGACAGGGACTTTACCATCTTGATAAATTCATATACTTGAGGGTGGGATGCATATGAACCAGAGTTTAAGGATTCAGATCTCCCCCTTCCTCTATCTCTATTGGCTTTATTACTAAGTTTGTCGACTGCCAACACATTGGAATCTACTTCCAGGGTTGCATCTTGCATATGAGCCAAAGAAGTAGCTCTTATTTATCCTAAAAGGAGGCTGAAATCATGGTCGAAAGCACTAGCATAAGTAATTTTAGCAGAGGCTTCTATATGATTTATCTCACCAGGAATATTGTTATACATTTTGTTGAATCTTTTGGAGAAGTCAGAGATGGATTCTCCCTCCTTTCTCTTTAGGGACCCGAACTATGTGATGTAATACATAAATCCTTTTTTATCCCCCCATTGTCTCAAGAAAAAATCTTCTAAAGCCTCAATCCTAGCAATAGATCCAGAGGTCAATCCCCTAAACCATTTCCTAGCCTCACCATTGAGGCTCTAGACAAATATCGTCATCCAGACATCCTGTTTTTCTATATTTATATTGTTTTCAGAACTGTAGAAGGAAACACTGTGCTCTTCAGCAGTTATGTCTTCTTCTCCAGTGAATTTGGGCATGTATTTCAAGTATTCTCCAGCAGGGAGAGCATTCATTGGATGAGGTAAGACTAGAGGGGGATATCTAGCATCCACTATGGCATCCATTTTATTTCTAGGGGGATTATCTCCTGCCATAGGGACGATAGGTGGAGGAGAAACAGGAGGAGATGGATTTCGGACAGGGGAGACTGGAACTAAAATTCTAGGAGGAAAAGGAAACAATAGAGGATTAGGAGGAAATGATGTAGGGATCAAGGGAACATAGGTTTCCCTCTCTGTAAAAAAAAAATTGTAATAAGAGGAGGGGTAGTAAAGATTAGAGTGGGAAAATATTATGAGGCCCTAGTTTGAAACCACGGTACAACTTCAGGGGAGGTAGGAGTGACAAAGGTTTCCCCCTCCAATCCCAGACCAAGAGGGGAGAAATCAACAAGAACACTCCCAAACTTTAAACTTCAGGAAACTCCAACAGATGGTATAACAGGAAGATGAGAAGCAAATAATGGAGTTTCTAAAGGAGGAAAGTGAAAATCATTAGAAATACCTAGTTCAGTAGTATAAGTACCTCCTTGAAGGGCCTTTCTCTTTATTATAATTTTCTCTGGGTCTGATTCAGGTCTTTCTTAAGGAAGATGTGGAGTAGACCTTGTGTGTCTGCCTCTGGAATCCAGAAATGAAACAATGGAGTCACATCAATGGAGTCGTCAGGTGAAAAATGAAATCTTGAATGGTTCTATCGTCTAATGCATCTTTAGAAACAAAAGCTCTTTGTCATTTTATCCCAGGGAAAATATTCAATTCGTCCCCAGCAACGATGCCAAGAAATGTTAGCACTAGAAGTCACCTCTATATTTAAGTAGAGGTAAGCCCAGTACCCATCAGTTTGTATGTTATAGTGAATAATTTTAAAGGAGGTCTAATGGATGCAAACTTAGGATTATATCGCTCTAACTCAAAAAAATGGATTGGTGTGCATAGATAGATGAGGTCTCGATCTAACTTCAGTCAGTAAATTTGGTATAGTGGTGAGTAGGTGGAAGAGTATAAGAAAAATGTGATGGTTTTCTATGGACATCCGATCTTCCAGCAGCCTATGGAGGAAAAGCTTCAAATGAAAGATCCTCTTGGATCTGAAAACTTCAAGAAATTGAAAATGTTGTAACAACAACTGCAATCAAACCTACATTACACTACAATCACAACAACTCGAATGGATCATCCATGCCTGATTTTTCGGTATCAGAAGAAAAAGAAATGAAGGAGAAAGCTCATTGTCATTAAACAAGAAGTCTCAAGTAAAAATACATAACTAGAGAACCAAAGGCTTTGCTAAAACTTTACAATCGAGAGCGTAGATCTACCATCGACACTTACAAAAATGACAAAAATGCCTACATATACTTGGAACTAGTTCTGACTACCCGAGGACGCGATCATGTTATGCATTCAAGGATTTAAGTTGGTGAGTCTCTCTCTCAGGCTGCACATGAATACGTTGATCAGACTACCCAAACAGTGTTTTGGTAGACATGATCTCTGTTAGTCTGGACTGACAATCTTCCTATGCGTTTGTCCTTTTCCAGTGTTCTATTCAAGGAAGGAGATGATGTCTCATCCACCTTCCATGTTTACATTAACTACTTCATCGGGATCTAAGTGGGAAGATTCAGTGCCTACAAATGGAAGAGGTGGTGGCCTTCCTTTCACCATGTATCATCTATTGGATGTTAGTGGGGAAGAATAACAGGTGAATGAAGGATGCTGATGAGAAAGGAACTAGCGAGATGATTATCATGATCGGTGTGGAGTCATGGATGAGAGGTGTCCATGTGGACAAACATTTCTGAGAATCGGAAATTGAAAAGAGGCTGAGATGGTGGAGAGAAAGGGGAAATAGGAAAAGTGGAGGTGACGTGGGAAGCAAATGGAGGGACGTGAGAGGCAGAAGTGAAAAGGAAAAATGATGTGGAGGAAAGTGGAAGACACATGGTAGAAGGTAAGAGGGTGAGGTACAAAGGTGGGATAGTGAGTGGAGGACAAGTGTGTGGTAGTGAAAGGTGGAGGGGGAGCAGGAGATGTAACAGATAGAGTAGATAGGAAAAGTGAGAGACAGGTGTCGGTGGGAGATGAGGGTGGTAAGAAGAGGTGGTAAATGGTTTACTCGGAGGGGGGTAGAGGTGGTAAGAGGGAAAGGTCAGGGGGGGGTCCGAGTTGATGAGGAAGCGCTACATTAGTGGGGGTCCCATGCCCAAAACAACCAACTCGGACCCCCCCCACCCNCAAGTGTGTGGTAGTGAAAGGTGGAGGGGGAGCAGGAGATGTAACAGATAGAGTAGATAGGAAAAGTGAGAGACAGGTGTCGGTGGGAGATGAGGGTGGTAAGAAGAGGTGGTAAATGGTTTACTTGGAGGGGGGTAGAGGTGGTAAGAGGGAAAGGTCAGGGGGGGGTCCGAGTTGATGAGGAAGCGCTACATTAGTGGGGGTCCCATGCCCAAAACAACCAACTCGGACCCCCCCCACCCACCCCCCCTTAAAGGTAGAACATCGGAGGGGGTCCTATATGGATCCCACAATGTAGATCCGAGCATGTAGAGCTCAGCCTCTTAGATCTACGTGCCCCTTAGAATAACGTGTCTAGGCTCAAAACTTATGATAAGAGGCAAAAAGTGGGTTTTAACCCCTCTTTTGTCACTTCTTCACCATGGGGCTATTTCCTAGGAGAAACAACACCCCTAACAAACACTTTCATAATAGGTTGAAGTCGCGAATTCTTGTCAGTCATCTGATTTGATAGGAGGCTCAGGTGAAATCTTAGCTTTTAGTTAGGGTCTTCCAACGTTGACCACTTCGGGAAGTTTGACTAAGGGAGAATCAAACTATTTTAGAACTACTATAAAATGAAGTCATGGAGAATCGACATCCCGAGGTACCATCGATTATTAGATCAAGAGAAGGATATCAGAAGTAATGATGATCGTCATATCTAACAATGGTGGAAGGATAGAAAAGTTTCAGAACTTTGAAAATTCACCACTCTGGAGATTACTGGAGAATGGGCAAAGCGTCAAAGTTTTGAAACCATAAAGTGTAGATCTATCGTCATGAAAACACGCAGACCATCATATCTATGTTAGGATATTTAGACACGTAGGAGTTAGTTAAGATCTACTTGGTCTAATGTGTCATTAGGTAAAAGTGTGTTTCTTTGTGTGTTTCTTTAGTATGCATTAGTATGCATTTGTAGTTAGGAAATCCAATGGTCACGATATGTTCCCGACATAGAGTGATCCGACGGTACATATTCCCCTCGATATTAATGTCCATTGATCTATGGCTTAACACCTGATTGGTATATGATCTCTATTTAAAGAGAATGGAGGGTCATTTGTCCATGATCGATTGTGAGAAACTCTCTTGTAAAATCTCTCTATAATCTTTTTCTTTTGCATTAATAAAATTCTCCAAGTGGTCGTCTTGGTTGGGACCATGGATGTTTCCCCATAGGGGTTTTACCATGTGAAAACATCGGTGTGTTGTTCTTTGATGTATTTATGTCGGTGGTTACTGATGTTGTTCATCCTCTGTTGGAATACCTTTGTTGTCGAACATGGTATCAGAGCAAACGATACATGGGATCTTGTACCTCTTCCAAAAGGAAGAAAACTTGTCAGATGTAAATGGGTCTACATAACTAAGTATGCATTAGATGGAAGTGTTGAAAGAAACAAGGCTAGGTTAGTTTCCAAAGGATTTTCCCAAGTTGAAGGAATTGACTATAATGAAACCTTTTCCCCTGTAGCCAAAATGAATTCCATCCTCCTTGTTATTTCCCTTGCAACCTCATATAAATGGGAGGTTCATCAGATGGATGTTAAATCCGCCTTCTTGCATGGAGATTTGCAAGAAATAATATACATAGAACAACCTCCTAGATATGTCCATAATGACTCTAGCCTTGTTTGTCTCCTTAATAAATCTCTTTATGGTCTTAAGAAATCTCCCCGAGCTTGGTATGCCAAAATGGACAACTTTTTTATTGACATCAAATTCTCTAGATGCCATTCTGATCCTAATGTCTATACCAATAAAGTAGGAATCCATCTCATAATCCTTGTCCTTTATGTTGATGAACTTATCCTCACTGGTAGTGACTCAAAACTTTTAAACCATGTGAAAACCATCCTTAAGAAGAATTTTGAAATGACAGACTTAGGCTTTTTGCACTATTCCCTTGGCCTCCAAGTTTTTCAAAGCAATGAAGGAATGTTTCTTTTCCAGTATAAGTATTCTTATGAAATTATTCGTCTCTTTCATATGGAAAATTGTAAACCATCCCCTTCTCCCTTCTAGTCTGGAGTCAAGATTACTTCCACCTATACTTCTGTAGAAGTTGATTCTACCATGTACCATCAGTTAGTTGGTAGCCTCTTATACTTGACTCATACTCATCCTGATCTTTCCTTTGATGTTGTTATTGTTGTCTGGTATATGAAAAAACCCCATGAAAGCCATTAGAAAGAAGATAAATGGATACTTCTCTATGTTCGTGGTACAATTCAGTTAGGGATACATTATAGTTCAGGGGGGACTCCCTTATTGTTTGGTTTCACTGATTTAGATTGGGCCGATGACTACTAAGGATCAGAAGTCTAGTACAAGTTATGTTTTCAGGCTTGGTTCCAGACCTGTCACTTGGGCCTATAAGAAACAACAGGCTATTGCACTTTCTTCAACAGAAGCAAAGTACCGAGTAGTGGTAAATGCAAGTCAGGAAGCCTTGTGGATTTGACAGATCCTTTCAAAGTTTGGATTCCAGTAGCAACATCTGACTAGCCTTTGGTGCAACAATCAGAGTGCCATCAATCTCTCCAAAGAACCAGTTCAACATCAGTGCAAAAATCACATTGAGATACACATGCACTTCATCAAAAAGCTCAATAATGATCAAGTTATTGAAGTGCTCTTTTTCCCTACAAAATATCAAGTTGCAGACATTTTCACAAAGTATTTTACAGAAGCAAATTTTTCAAAACTTAGATCTATGTTAGGAGTTCATGAAGTTGTCATTAAGGGGGGATAAGCTCTAATTCCTCCTTCCTTCTGATATTGTATCACTATTGTAAATCTTTCAATCATATCCTGAGTTGTTCTTAAGGGGGGATGTTAGGATATTTAGACACTTAGGAGTTAGTTAAGATCTACTTGGTCTAATGTGTCATTAGGTAAAAGTGTGTTTCTTTAATATGCATTAGTATGCATTTTTAGTTAGGAAATATGATGGTCATTGTATGTTCCTGACATAGAGTGATCTGACGATTCATATTATCCTCGATGTTAACAACCATTGATCTGTGGCTTAACACCCAATTGGTCCATGATCTCTATTTAAAGGGAATGGAGGGTCAGTTTTCGATGATCGAGTGAGAGAAAATCTCTTGCAAAATATCTCTGTAATATTTTTCATTTGCATTAATAAACTGCTCCAAGTGGTTGTGTTGGTTGGGGCCATGGATCTTTTCCCGTAGGGGTTTTACCACGTGAAAACATCGGTGTGTTGATATTTGATCTGGTTATGTGAGAGGTTACTGAAGTTTTTTTTCCTTTGTTGGAATATCTGTGTTATCAAAAAATCTAGAGAAGATAATTTGGATTGTCCATTTGATGGATGATGCGTCGTAGGTCACATGGCAGGGGTATCATGTGGGAACAGTTGTCACCTGTATTCAGTACATTTTGGGACCCAAAATTTTCATTTTTTAGTGACACATGGAACGCATGCCATGGGTACACATCACCATAGCTGACATCAATATGCCATGTCATCTCTGAAATTATGTCCTCTTAGGGTGTCCAACATCTCTACCAGTGAAAGTGTTGAAGTCCCCGAGTAAATAATTCACATAGATCGTTGATCTAAGAGCCCTATGGGACCTTTCTCAATTGTTCTATCGAGAAGTGGAAGGATGGAATAAGAAATTTGGTAGGTATCACTCTATGGGAGTTGAATGACTCGGGAGTGAAAATGTCTTAGAGTCCTGAAGTGTCGAAGTCCCGAATTGATTAAGGACCATATGTCCCAATGCTTGATTCAGCCTTAGTCATTGGATCAAACAGTGGAAGGATAGGGTAAGTACTTCGGTGGGTATCATTGATCTAAATGGATTTTAGTGGCCTCCCACCTATTGCAATTGGTTCATATTAGCATCTTTCCAGTTTCACAGTTTTTTCCTAGTTTTTGGGTCCCCGACTTCTCAAGTCGTTTTGAGGCCCTAAACATCATTTTTAGGGATCTCCATAGTCAAACTGTAGACATAGCTAGAATATGATGTAAAAATGTGTATTCCTTGGATGTACCTTTCCAACGGGATATCATGTGCCTAAAACAAAGATTATATGCAAACGTTACGACCCTGGGAAGTTGATGTACTAGCTTACCCCAACCGAGCCCACATGACTTTTGACGCTTCATCTCCTAGGGTTAGGTTTTTGGATGTCTAGGTTTTTTGCATTCATGTTTATTGTAAAAATTCCTTCATATCCTCATTGTAATGAGCTTCTTGCAATTGAGCATAGTTGTTGCATCTCTTCTTAGAGATAAAGTACCACCATTCCAGCAAGCTTGTTTTCTGTTGCATTTTACAGTTTCAACTAATTTCCTTATTGAATATAAACCAATTTTATTGTATATCTGTTATATTGTGTTAAACATATTTTAATAGTTTGTATTCATTTTTTTCTATTCATAAAATATGGATCAGTGGTATCAGAGCAGTTTTCTCCTTATCATTCTTAATGCATGTCCCCAACAAGGTCAGGGTACAAAGAATTGGGTCTAGATCTTGTTTCTCTTGAGTTCAAAAGCTCTTTCATGTCCAAGAGACCTCTCATTTCCAGGATAAAGTAAAGACGATGGTACATGATATCCTTTCAAAAAATTTCTTGAGGGATCCCTCACACAACAAAGTAACAAGATGATGGATAATTTTGTGCTAATCCTTCGGTGGCTACCGACAAGCTACACATCTTCCTCGAGCGGAGGCGCCACCCTCTTCAAGGTACAAATAAACTTTGATATTCCTATATTTGAAGGGTAGATAGATGTAGATGTTGTATACAAATGGTTGGATCTACTAGAAGGGTTTTTTTGTCCATAACTTTTTGAATAGAGAAAATATTACTTTTTCACTCCTCAAAGTTGTTCCCCATGTCAAAGATTGGTGGAAATATTTCTGTGAGAAAAAGGAAATAGAGGAACCCTTGTTATTTACATTCTCAGTCACTTGGCAATCCTTCAGGGATTATATTAAGGAACAATACTACCTTTTCAAAATTTATGATGACTTGTATACAAAATGGACCACACTGAGACAAGAAAGAGACCAAGCAGTGCTAGAGTTCACAAATATTTTTAGTATCGTGCACACCAATCTAGATATCAAAGATTATAAGTGACATATGGTGCTCAAGTATCACAGTGATCTGCATAGATACATCTAGACCAAAATGAAATTTCTGGACATATCATCCTTGGGCACGACCTATCGATATGTTGTCAAAATCGAGCAGAAGCTCAAACAAAATATGTGGAAATTTGGGCCTGGGAACTCCTTGTTGGGTCGCCAAAGTACCATCTTTTAACCAACCTTTCATTGCACTTTCAATTCACTTTTGCTTCACTTTTAACCATATTTCTCTTTCTCATACCCTCACATTAAACCATTTTCATGATTACATGGGTTTTAGACATGTTATTTTCCAATGCATCTATTTTAGTTTTTGAGTGAATTTATGATTAAATATTGGAAAAATGACATGCTTACACTTATATATGAAAGTGGGATGAGTTTCATAATGTTTACAGGTGTATTCGAAGACTCCAACCAAGTCAAATTTGACCATCAAGCCTCAAATTCGAATTTCCTCTTCAACCCTTTGAAGATTTGATGAAGATTTGGAGATCTATTCAAGTATCTTGGATGGAGATTAATCATGAAAGAAATATTTGTGAGAGGATTTGTAGAGATATCAATTGATATGTGTGAGCACATGGTTGTAACCAAATGAGACATTTGTGGATCTAAGTTATCCTAATTTTTTGTATAAATAGGAGTGCCTCCTCCATTTCAAGGGGAGGACTCTTGGAGCATTGTATCCAACTTATGATGGAATAAGAATCAAGCTTTCTTTTCACATCAGTTTCCATTCTCTAGTTTAGATTTAGAATGCTTTAGTTTATGTGTTACTTTGTTCTTGGGAGAATCGAGCTCACTCCAAATAGATCATAGTGGCATTTTATTCTTGTTCTAATGTTTTGAATATGTTTATATGCTTTATTGTTTTTATTAGAATTATTTGATGATCTTCATTGTTGATAGGTTTTGTGAAACATCTTGAGAGGACCTCCTGAAAGGGAGCTAGTGTTTTCACGCCTACAAAAACTAAGCCTTTTTAAGTGTTTTTATTTTCAATGCATGAGTGTTTACTTGATGATCTTGATTGTTGATAGGTTTTTTGAAACATCTTGAGAGGACCTCCTGAAAGGGAGCTAGTGTTTTCTTTCCTACAACAACTAAGTCTTATTAAGTGGAATGAAAGAGTTAGGATTTGATTGAATTTTCTTAGATTAGAGTTAGATGCCTACTCCTGCATATATTTTGTTGGCATCATCACAAGCTTAGGATCATCCCTAGTTGATAATTAAATGAAAGAAATTTAAGAAATTTAATTGCCCCAACATTTTGGCGTCGTTGCCAGGGATGGTGCTAATGGATTAGGCATTAGGAATTTAATTCAGTATGTTTTATTTTATTTGGTTTGATTGATGCAAACAAAGGAGCTAACTCATGAAGAAATGGCATCTTGGTGACAACAAGATCTTAGTAACATGAGGGAGTTCAATTATATGATTATTTTTAGTTTTTGTTTCATGATTGTTTTCATCAAATTTCATTCATTTCCCCATAATTTTCATTTGGTGATGCAGTAAGAGCCACCTTGTTTACTAACCATTTATGGAAAAAGGATATAGAATGCATCCCTAAGACTACATTGAGGAATGGTATCAAAAAGAAGTTACGCCACAATATTCATCAATTCTTCAAGAGATCCTTGCGGCAAATCGAAAGGTCAAGTCGATTTCACATATCCTTACAAAAAATCAAGTACATTTTTCAAGTTGGGATATGAGCATTTCAAAAATTCTAATCCGTAAATGGCTTCATTGGAAGCATGAATATACTTAAAAAATGAAAAAAATTAAAATAGTTTTTAGATATATAGGAAAAATAAAAATAAACTTTTATAGTTTTTAGGATAAATTTGATGTTTTGTGGTGCAGTAAGAACCATCCATCTACTAACCATTGGCAAGAATATCTATAGGAAAAAGGGGCATGCATCAAGGAGGAAAATAAGTGGAGTTTAAAGAGCTAAAGAAATTGCGAACTGCATAAGAGGTAAAAAAAAATTAATATGTTTTTCAATTTGCATATTTCGATATAAGTATGCTCTCTTCTTGTGCCTAGTTGCGATCTAGAAGATCGGAAAGGAAATTTGAAAATAATTTAATTATGTAATGTCTATTCCTCATTTGACATTTTCTATCATTTTTTTGCAATACATTTTCACTAATAAATTCCATATTAAGAAAAGGTGTCTAATTTTTATCTCAAATTCTCAAATGGCTTGTCTTTGGGTTTCTTCATAAACTCTTCATTTCATAAAAATTCTCCATCTCATAAAAAATATATATATAACAAAAAAATTCCAAGAAAATAAAATTCAAATATAACATAATTAAAAAAAATAGATTAAAACATGGTTAAAATAATAATAAAAAAACCAGTATAACTATGTTTTCTTTCTAAAAAAAAAAAAAAAACTATTCAATATTCATAGTTATATATATATATATATGTTAAAAAAAACATCGATCAAATAAAAATGACAATTAAAAAAACAAAAAAAACTTAATACAAACAAAAACAAAAACAAAATATAAAAATAAATAAAAACAAAATATAAAAAATTATAAAACAAATATATATATATATATATATACACAAAACACAAAAACTAAAATAAAAATCTTTTTAATATATATATAAACAATTTATAATAAAAATGTATATATATAAAATAAAATAAAATAAAAATAAAAATAAAAAAAATTATATTAAAAAAAAAACACTATGCACTTTGACCCTTGACGCATTGGTAAAAAAATATATATATATAAGAATAAACTGTGTGCGAACCACCCGTGCACTGATCCATTCTTTACACTGCTAATATAAAAATGCGCTCTGCAAACCCAGTCTTTGGTTTGATTCTGACGGGCTTCGAACATTGGCATTTCCCGCCTAAACTTGCAATAAAAAAAAACGCAAACCCTACGCTAGTCAATCAAATCCTTAAAAAAAATCAGTGAAAAACTAGTTGTAAAAAGATTACGCTTTGCAAAATCATGCTAGGTCACAGGTTTTCTACGATGCTCAGCTTTGGCCTTGTGAAAATGCTTTGATATGCACTGATTCATATCTACGGTGCTCGGGCTTTCGCTTCGACCTTACTTGCAATGAAAACATTAATCTACGCTGGAGTTCCCATCTTTGGTTCAATGGGTAAATCATTTTATTAGTCGGTTGTTCAGATCCATAGACCATTCCAATATTTGGGTGATTGTAGTAAAAAAAAAAATGAAATACTTTGGTAGGTTTATCACAATTTGATGTGTGACACAATGACTAAAGGTTCGGTTTAGTTTTCAGAGGTTACGTGGTTAAATCCCGTGCCGACCGGGATCGTTATGATTTTCGGGCTGGTAACAAATGTTTTATTAAAATATTATGGTTGGCTTTTGTTAAACATTTATTTGGTTATGCATGATCATTCGCCATGGCAGGACCCGCAATAATTTATGTGCTCTGTTAACTATAACGGTCATCTCTTTATATGTGGGAAGCTGGGCAAAGGCCGAGACGATTGATCATCCATCAAAGAGGTAGAGATTTTAAGCTTTACAAGTGAATCTAATACACAGAGACTCCTCTCTCACCATTCGTAGATGGTCGTAGACTTTCACTTGCCCAACAATTGCACCGACCTATTGAACAAAGAAACTACAGGCAGCACAAATTCGAATATTTCATTACCAAAAGCACCCATTTCGGGCACCCCAAGAGCTACTTCAGTCCAGTTAATTATCAAGAAGGAAAAATTTTGATGGGCTTCAATTGGATCCCCTGGTTCTCTGAATTTGAATTTCACCACAAACACAGGCAGCGACTTGACCTGGACACAATGCCAACCTTGGCAATCATGTTTTCCATAGCCTTACCCCCTGTATAATTCTACGCACTCCTCATCTTTCCAGACCCTTTCTTGATGTAGCAATTTTTGTCCAGCTGTGACCGGAAAGTGCAATATCGGACGAAATTGCACCTATAGCTATGCGTATGGAGATGGTTCATATACCTTTGGGAACTTGTCCTTCGACATGTTCAGTCTTCCCATAGTAGGTTCCAACCAATCGGCACACTTTCCACAAATTTCCTTCGGCTGCGGTCGCTCCCAAGGTGGCTCTTTCAGCAACTCGACCAGAATAGTGGGCCTGCGAAGAGGGCCTCTATCCTTCGTGAACCGGATTAGATCCTCCATTAAACAAAACCTTCTCCTACTATTTAGAATCCATATATAATTCTTCACAGCCTCATTGGAATCAGCGTGGAAAGAAAACCAGTGCCTATTCTCAAAGGTACATTCGATATTCGATTCAATGAAAGCGGAGGTACTATCATTGATTATGGAATGACACTCACGTATTTTCCGATCCCAGCATACAAACCTTTTATGGATTCTCTTCGATCCAACACTTGAGGTGAGGAAGTTTATGGAAGTGCTATAGGTCTTGATCTATGTTACAAAGCTATGCCTGATCTCGGATTTCTAGTTATAATGTTTGAGTTTGAGGAGATGCCAAATATACCCTGTCCATAAAAAAATGCATTTGTTTTCACATCTGAAGCCAACGGTGAGCTAGCTTGCCTTGTGATCGCATCTTCATAGCTAGAAGGTTTGTCAGGGATAATTGGAAACATTCAGTAGTAGAATTTCCAGATAGCCTATGATCTGGCCAACAACAAACTCTCTTTTCATCAGAAAAATTGTGCTTCCACGTAGATGCAGCTATATCATGTGAAACTGGTACATGTTTTTTTATTTTACTTAGAATTGTTTATGTATTATTCTCTATATTGTAGTAGAGAATATCCCTAGTTATTTATTTTGGAATAAGAATACCAGTTCTGGGTGGGCATTATGGTTCGACTGATACTCTGTACTGTAAGTTGTTTTTCAATGCAAATATAAGTTTTGGGAAAAACTAAGATGAAATCTAATAGGCATTATCATCAACATTTGAAATAAAAACATTTTGGTCATTTTTCTTGGATTTTGTTCCCGAATGACTATGAAAAAATAGTTTAAATCATCAGATCATGAAAACATGATGTAAATCTATCATCTGGTTTTTGAATCACTGAAATTTAGCATCAAACGATGAAGTTATCAAAGAAACACTGACAGGTTGTCCAAGGTGCACCACTTCCCAACAGGTAAAACATGCATTTCATTTCATTTTATTTATCTTCCTTGGATTTGTTAAGCACTGTTTGTGGATTTTTTTGTATATATCGAATGAAGAAAGATTGATCACCTCTATTCACCGATAAACTTACGTTTCATTGCAGATTAGTGTCCAGTTTTTGCAGGTTCCGGGATGATAAAGAAGACCAATTTATGCGCTAGTGGTTTTCAAAGACCACATACTCTTGAGAAGGAATGTCTCAGTGAAATCATGACGAAGTCAAAAGCATTTCTATTTCAGACCAAATCCATCATACCATTGCTATAAAAAGAAGTCTCCCAGAGCCATTATGTGATGATTTATCTTCTTTCCTTTGAGCCTAAGATGTTGAAGTCAATCCTAAACTTTTCATCTTCCTATCACTACTAGATCATGGCTTCAACCCCTTTGCAAGTTTCATACTTTTCTGCCTCACTTTCACTCACCCCTAACCCATGAATAAAGTCACTTAGCTCACTTACCAAGCTGAGTTACCGCCTTGTCATTTTCCTTTTGCCAGATAAAGCCTGCTTGATCTTTCATCTATGGTCCTCTAAATCATTACTTTGTACTCGTGTTAGATGATGGGGGATTACTTATGGCCCTCCTTCTGACAAGTCTTGACCCATCAACATCATCACATCATCTGGGATTGAGACTAGAGACCTTTTCAGTACCTTGAGACTTGCATTCCTTAATGGAAAGTTCTTTCGCCAATGAATAGTGGGAATACATCAATGTCCCCTATTTGTTGAATCTTCTAGGTGACTCGACATGCGACACATTTATTTCTACCTAGTAAGATGTACTTGGGCATCTTGACTCTCATTGACATTAATGGTGAGTAGTCTCCTATCGGTTAACAACATTCATCAATGGTTGGTAATCCGACAATTTATTTCTATGTTCGACTTCAGCAAAATCCATTCACATAGATAAGAATTATGCCATGATGCAGATATGAATGAAGACTATATGGTTCCACAACACTCACAGTAGATTGCAATAGTGTTCCAATAAATCAAATATTCAGCTCCAGAGTTCAGCACCAACAACTTAGTTCCAACAATAATATGGTACATATGTACCAATTTCAGATCTCATTTTATGTTCATACACTCAAGAAGATCATATTATTTTTACTCCAAAGATTCATGATCCAATAGTAGCAGCCAAAAGATTCCATCCATACGAAGATCTCTCAGATACATAGTGAATGATCTTCTCAGGTAAGTGAAGGTATGTTGTTTTCCAATCTTTAATCAGTAATTCCTTGAATGCTAAAAGACGTGTATTTGGAAAAATTTCCTATTTGTCCTTCCATATCCTTCACTATTCCATGTCCTTCCCTATTTTCTACATTTTCCGAGGACGGAGAACACCTTTAGTTGGGGGGGGATATTCATCATATTCCATTCATTTATCCTATATTATATCTTTCATAACCTCATATGCTATTGACCAACATGTTTTCCCAATTGAGTGTTATTTCTTTAATAATGCACCTTTATTGATCTCCTAAAATGCA
>ML777229.1:471434-493556 GCA_009831015.1 Picea engelmannii | reverse complement strand
ACTAAGTCTTATTAAGTGGAATGAAAGAGTTAGGATTTGATTGAATTTTCTTAGATTAGAGTTAGATGCCTACTCCTGCATATATTTTGTTGGCATCATCACAAGCTTATGAGCATCCCTGGTTGATAATTAAATGAAAGCAAATTAAGCAATTGAATTACCCCAACACCCCTCACAGAAAAATCCAGGAAAGGGCGGCCCCAACCCACAGAACAAAGGATGGAGAAAATATGGACAACATCATTACAACCAGTCCAATATGCAAGCAAACAAGGCCACCGAAAAGACAAAGAAGGATATTGGGAAGTGGTGTGAATTCCATAAGATCCCTTGGCATAACAATGTTGATTGTCGCTCGAAGTATTTGATGGTTGCTGAAGTGAAAGATTCTTAATCATATGTGGGTTCTGACCCTGATTCAAAACCATAAAGGGGGAGAAGGATCATTGACGCAAAACCCAATGCCACCATTGTTACCACCAAGATGCAACTCAGTGAACCCGACGAGCTAGAAGAAGGAAAGAGCCTTTTCCATTCACAGATGTGGGTAAAAATCACCCCACTGCACTTCCTCATTGATAGTGGTAGCCAGAAGAACCTCATGTCAACATAGGCTATCAATCGGCTATCCCTGTCAACAATGTCGCACCCACAACCCTACACCATTTGATGGATCGACCAAGGAAGCCATCTCCGCATCATCCAACAGTGTCGAATGTCATATGGCATCACACCCTTCAAAGATGAGGTATTGTGTGATTCGCTCCTCTCAAATTTTGTAATGTTATTTTGGGCCAACCTTATTTATGGAAAATTCATGCCATATATGAGTCTAGGCCTCGTACTATTATTATTACTTTGAACAGGAAATTGTGCAGGATACCCGAGGCAATCCCACCTAGTGTCATTTCCTTGATCCCTTCCAAGAAATGCAGGAAGGTGTTGGCACAGGGGCAGACCCAGGGTTCGGCTCCAAGAGCATAAAAACAAGCCCCAGCTACTGACCCTTTTGGAAACACCTGCGAGGTAGATGCAGTATGACCTGAAGCAGCTATGAGAGGGTTGCAAGATAGATATGTCTACAACCAAGGGGAATATCAAGTGGATCTAGTACCAAATCAACACATCATGCATATATCACTTATCAACTTAGATCTACTCTACACATCTTGTTGGCCCTTGGTTATGGAAGGAAATGAAGAAAAAGGAATAAATGGTGAAAATCCAACTTCGCAGAAAACACAGTAACTGTTACTAGGGCGAAGTGAGAAAAAGAGCAAAAAAAATAGAGTGAAGTATGGAAAAACAAGTCGTTGGACGAGAATATCGAGGATGACAAATCAACAAGGAAGATGGACCGAGGAAAACTCAACAAGTGAAGAAATCCATCGTTAGCACCGCATGGGAAGAAAGGAAAGATAGGCTGGCGAAGCCTAGGAATAGCGGGTCAAGTTGACCTAGAGTTTTAGACACCTAGGGTTTTGGTATCTAGGGTTTTGGCACCTAGGTTTTAGCCTAACGTTGTCGGTGAATGATTGCAATGAATAGATAGAGGTGTAAAGGGCCTAGGTTGGGTGGATGATTTTAGGTTGATCTAGCTCTATTATTGTATTGAGAGAGAGAGAAGTACTGAGTGAGAGAGCCTTCTAGTATTGTAATATCTTCAGTTGTGTGTGAAGGTCAATTCCTACAGCTAGGTGCAAAGGAAGGGAAGAGAAAGAGAGAGAAGAAAGAATATCTGCTAGCTAAGAGCAGAGACAAGATCTGTATGATTTACCTTAATAAATCATAACCATAGTTCTGTGGATGTAGCCCTAGAGAAAGGGTGAATCATGTACATATTTTTTTGTGAGTGTGATTGATGCTTTGATCTCTGTCATTGTTATATTGTTATTTGCATTATTTTACTAGATCATATCTATAGTTGTGCAAGATAGATCTAGCCTAATAAGTGATAGATGCATGTTGTGTTGTTGTTGTAGTGGATCCACCTGATATTCCCCTGGTTCTAGACATTTTTGTCTTGCAAACCCCTCATAGCTACTTTGGGTGAGACTGCATCTACTTCATAGGTGTTGTCGAAAGGGCCAGTAGATAGGGCTTGTTGGTGCGCTCTTGGAGTGAACCTTGCATCTACCCCTATGCCAACAAATGGTTTCGTTGTCGGGAGTGGAATCTTCTTGAGGAAATGTCAAGGTGGTTCCCATTGAAGACAAAGATTCAGAAGTGGATAGAAGAGCAAGAGAAGGACTTCATTGAAACCCAGAACAAGAACCCTAAGCTGAGTATTGAAAATTGGCTTCAAAGATACTTATTCACCGACATTCACGAGATCTTCTTTGTAGGAATCCATTAGAAATTTTCTGAGTGGTTGGCTAGGTTAGAAGATACCCAGTTTGAGATTAGACCTAGAACCCCTATGGTTTGGACGTCGGAGTTGATCCAGAAGGTCAAAAGAGTCGATAACGTTGTATCCAAAGAATTATATCATTGGTTTGATAGTACCACTGGAGGGTATATCACCGCGTTTGTTGTTGACAGGGTAGAATCATATAGCCAAGCCGAGAGATACTTTTTCAAAGGACCCAGAGGAAATTTTTTGCACTTTATGGAGTTTAGTATCAAGATGTTGTTGCATGAAAAGAACGTCTTGAAGATACAGTAAACTGGCTGGATTTGAAAAGGCTAATGTTCAAGAATTTAGACAGTGACAGTGACACAGAAGCTGGACATACGCGCAATGGAAGAGTATTCAGAGGGGTTCACCTTGAGAACCTATTTAAGAAAACCTACATTGAAGAGGGTTTCTATAATGGATAAGAGGAAGATCTGACAAACGGAGAACATTCAGAACCCGCTAGGACAGAGGAAGGAGAAGCTAAAGAAATCTGTCAGAATGAGCCAAAAACCTCAGGAAATATGTAGACCACTGAAGTAAGTACTATTGACCCTCCTATTACTTCAACAGTGCTAAGTAATAAGAATAGTCAGAATCACCAGAGTCCTCCGAGTACCACTACTAGCAGTTCAACATCTACTCAGACAGGAAACCTAGGTAGCTATATGGCAGATGAGATGAGGCTCCCTATCTTTAGGGGAGATGGATCTGAAGATCCTGATCAACATTGGTTTATGTGCAAAGTTGTATGGAAAATTAAAAATTTCATATCCCAGATGAACAGAATAAAGAATGGTTCATCACTACCCTTTTACCACACATCAGAGTTCCCTTGATGTAGCATGATATTTCTTCGTAGGAAGAAGCATTGGATATCACCATGAAGCTTGGATCAGCCCCTATGGGAGAATCCATCTCAGGTATGAGCCAGATCTTGAGCTAACTAACTAGTTTGTCTCTGCAGGTCAAGGATATGAAGAAGGACAAGGGGAAGGAAGAAAGGGAAGATATATGGTGTGTAATATGCAGATCAGAAGGCCATGATAAGGAGCATTGTCCTTTATTCCATGAATATTTGGCCTTAGGAGCGCCGAGCCCCTTGAAGCAAGCCAACTTGCCCTCGTGCGAAGTATGTAGAAATTGACATCACCCTGGTGAGTTCTATTATATGCAGAAGTATGTTCATACATACGCAAACTTGTATTGCACATTATGTAAGTCAGTAGGGCATGATGACAGAGATTGTAGGGTCTTTGACCTTATGCATGAAAGATCGAGAGACATCTACAAGATCCAAGGTGAAGTTCAACAAGAGGGAAACACTCTACAGTATAACTCCCCAGGAAGAGAAAATTTCAATCCTCATGGTGGATACAGAGGATGAGGACGAGGAGGAGGAATGGGCTAAGGCCGAGGATAGATAATCTATTATAACTGTGCATAGCCAGGACATCTAGCAAGGGACTTCTAGAACCCTTGTACCACTTGCAGCTATTGCAACCCAATCGAACATGTCATTGAGGATTGTCATGTGCTGCTAGCTAAGATTTAGGAAAGACGAGGAACCCAAAAGAACTCGTAGATATAGTTGATCAAAGAAGAACCCCATGGAGCATATCCTAGAGTCATTTTTATCACTCAAGGAGTTGCTGCTACAGGAGAGGATAGAATGACTCAAGGAAAGATAACAGAAGACTCAGGTATCAGAAAAGCTACAGAGAAGAACCAAAACTTTGATGCAAAGAAAGAAAGATGAATCTTTGAGGAAGCAAGGAAAGAGTTCAAAGTAGGTCAAGGTTCTTCTGCAAAGACATGAACAAAAATAAAAGAATATGGAATGCCTCAGGCATTTGATCAATCTGCTTCACCACAGGAGGGAAAAGAAGTAAGCAAGCTCATGGAATTTTCATCCACCTGTGTTAAGTTGATTTAGGATAAAGGCATTGTACAAGAGCTATATAACTTAATCACACACTATGAGCTAGGAAATATAGACCCCTTACTGAATAGGGAAGTACATCAAATCAATAATAAAATAACGACAAACAAGGAATTACACTTGAATGCTCAAATCAGAGAGTATGATATAGACTATGTGGTCCTCGACTTAGGGTTGGAGGTCAATGTCATGATGAAGAAAACTTGGGTGCTAATGGGAAAAACAAAGTTAATCTATTCTCCTATCAAGCTTAGAATGACTAATCAGTGAGTTGTCAGCCCATTTAGACAACTGGAGCATGTCCCTCTGGACACTGACAGAGTTAGAATGTTTGCAGATTTTGAGGTAATTGAGATAGTTGATGACAGATTCCCTTACCCTTCTCTATTAGGAATTGATTGGGCCTTCAATAACTCTACTATGGTTGATTTAAAGAAAAGGTGTATGACATTTGAAAGAGATGGCCTTAGGGTCATTACACCCTTTGATCTAGATGAGGGTCTGTGATACACAGAGCCCATCAGAGAAGAAGACCATGCATATAAAATGGAACACGTCTATAAACTAACAACCAGACAACAAGATTACATCAACCCTACAGGCGATGGGAATCTAAGATGGAGAAGTGACAATGCGTGTTCATTGGATTTAGAAGAAGCATTGGAGAACTGGAAAAACCAAATGTATGAAGTATCCACCAGAAGATGTGCTATATTAACCAGAGAAGTTTGTTGGATCGTCACAACAGTAAGTAATTTACCCACATTTGATGGTCTGAATCCTTTAGAAGCCTTCTTATCAGATTTTGAAACAAGTGTACCAATACAATAGAGATTGTTGGCAATGGGTGAGGCCCTGAAAGCCACACCAACAAGGTGGTGGGGAACACATAAAAGCAATATCACAATGTCAAACCTTGATGACAACGCGGTTCTCCGCACAAGCAGTAAATTGAGAAGTAAGGTATACCGACTGAAGTTGTCGAAAGGACCATGTGCAAAGATGTGAAGAGGCCTAGTGTAACATTCCTCAAGAACAATGGGTGCACAAATTCATTAACACGCTGGACACAACTCCTATCAACTGGTACCTTCAAGTGGAGCTACGCCTCATCACCACAGATTGGCAAGGTATGATTCAGAATTTTGTAACTACCTTTTTATTTGAAAGTGAATATCCTTTAGTAGACCAAGCATTACAGATTGTGAGACAGAAGGTATTTGAAGAGGCATCTAGCCTCCCTATGGAACATGAAGAGAATGAATGGAATGCACCTCTCTAAATATTTCAGAGGTGCTACAACATCAATGCCAACGACGACGATCCCAAGAAGGTGAACATCACCGAAACAAAAGGCCAAATAGATGTGGAAGGACTAGGAGTTGAGCTACCATTGATTGGTCAACCAATCAATATTAAAAAAGTCAATATTGGGACAAAGGGGACACTGAAGCTTGCCAATGTTGGATATTACTGGGATGTTCCTACCATATACAAGATTACAGAGTTACTGCATGAATATCAGGACTTGTTTCCAACCAAGTTCACTGATATGAAGGGTATCAAAGGAACTATGGGAGAGATGAGAATACATTTGAAACCATGTGCAAAGCTAGTCCAGCAAAGACCCTACAGATTGAACCTGAAATACAAGGAAAAAGTGAAGATTGAGCTTGACATAATGTTGTAAGTAGGTATTATTGAACTTGTCAAAGAATCAGAATGGATTAGCCCTATGGTGGTACAAGACAAGAAGACTAGAGAAATTAGGATCTGTATAGATATGAGGAAGTTGAATGATGCTTATCTGCATGACCCTTTCCCTACACCATTCACTAACGAAGTATTAGACAATGTGGGAGGCCAAGAGGTATATTCTTTTACAGATGGATTCTTAGGATACCATCAGATTTGGATTGCCAAGGAGGATCACCATAAGACCATGTTTTCTATAGAATGGGGGTCTTTTTAGTATACAGTAATTCCATTTGGACTCAAGAATTCCCCAACCATATTTTCCAGGGTTGTGGTCGAAGCATTCAAAGAATTTTTGCATAAATGTCTAGAAGCATATTTTGATGACTAGACTGTGTTTAGTTTGTTAAAAAATTGTATTGAATGTCTTAAACTAATGTTGGATAAATGCAGGCAGTGTCAAATTGCATTGAATCTGAAGAAGTGCATATCCTTCTCACCATTTGGAGTGTTGTTAGGTCATACTGTATGTAAGAAGGGATTGTTGGTAGACCCCTCTAAAATTGCCATTATCGTTGATCTACCACCTCCAACATCGTTCAAACAACTACGCATTGTACTGGGACATAATTGTTATTACAGGAAATTCATTAAAAGCTATACCCAAATTAAAGCACCAATGGAGAAGTTGTTGAAGAAGGATTGTCAATTTATATGGACAGAAGAATGCCAGAAGAGCTTCGACACACTGAAACAAAAGATGGTGACTGCACCCATTCTGGTTTTTCTAGATTAGAGCAAGGAGTTTCATGTGGATGTCAATGCATCATCCATTTCCTTAGGAGATGTGTTAGCATAGCCAGGAACAAGAGACATCGATCACTTGTTAGCCTTTGCTAGTAGGAAGTTATCCAGGGTAGAAATTAACTACACCACTACAGAGAGAGAAGGATTGGCCATGGTGTATGCGCTGCAAAAATTTTGCCACTACTTGTTGGGGGGCCACTTCAAAATTTGTATAGATCACTCCACGCTGAAATACCTGGTCAACAATCTAGTGTTGGGGGGGAGAATATGCAGGTGGCTTCTGTTGTTTCAAGAATATGATTTTGAGATCAAAGTTAAGCCAGGAATAATGAACAAGGTCCCTGACCACTTGTCGAGATTGAAACATGGCGAAGAACCCACCAATTTGGAGGATACATTGTTGGATGCACAGATGCTCACCATTAGAAATATTGATGACCACTTCGTAGAAATAGTCTAGTTCCTGTCAACAGGAATGGCACCTAGTAAGTATACAATTCCCCAAAAGAAACAACTAATAGTGCACGCTAAAGACTTTTCACTGATCGTTGGACAACTATACAAAATGGGACCTGATGAGATACTAAGGAGATGTGTTATGGAGATAGAGAAACCATTTATACTCACAAAATCTCATGAAGGCATCGCAGGAGGACATTAACTAGGGAAAGCAATTGCGCAGAAGGTTCTGTGAGTTGGCTTTTGGTGGCCTACCCTACACAGAGATGCTAAAGATTATGCTATAACATGTGATGTATGCAAGAGAGTCAGGAAACCGTCTAGATGAGATGAAATGCCACTATAACTGTAGATGACCTTACAAGCCTTTGAAAAGTGGGCCATTGACTTCATGGGAACTATAAACCCACCAGGAAAGCACACAGGAGCAAGGTACACCATTATTGCGATAGAATACTTAACCAGATGGGTCGAAGAAAGAGCAGTTAAGGACTGTGGTGCAAATATATCTACGCACTTTATATGTGATGAAATCATAACCATATTTGGCTTCCCAATGATCCTTATGAGTGACCAAAAAACACACTTCATCAATAAGATAGTTGAAGCCCTAGTAAAAGAGTTTGTAGTCCACCATTAGAAGCGTACACCTTACCATCCACAAGCAAATGGGACAATTGAAGCATTCAACAAGATATTGGAGACCGCATTGACAAATATATGTAGTGTGAATAGGGATGAATAGGATTTAAGAGTACCTACAGTACTATGGGCCTATAGAACCACTTGCAAGAAATTAACAATGAAGACCCCTTTCAAGCTAGTTTATGGTCTTGAAGTTGTTGTCCTGATGGAGTATTTAGTACCAAGGTTAAGAATTGTTTCTTTTATAGGTATGGATGACACTGGCATTGTTCTGGAAAGTTTGGCACAGTTGGTGGAACTCAAAGAAGATAGATTTATCGCAGGTTTCCACCAGCAAGTACAGAATGAACGAGAGAAGGAATATCATGACATGCATGTCAAGAAGAAGGAATTCAAGCAAGGTGATTTAGTACTGGTGTATGACAATAATTTTATAAAACACCTAGGGAAGTTCAGAACGCATTGGCTCAGACCATATGAGATCGCCTATGTTACATAAGGAGGAGTTTCACAATTGAAAACATTGAAGGGAGAATGGAAGGAAGGATTAGTGAATGGGAGTCGATTCAATTTGTACTATGACAACCAGTTGCCTCGCAACTCTCAGTAAAAGTAAGAAGATCAAGGGTCTAGGTACTAGGTGTAGTTGAAACTGGGTACCAGACAAAAAAAAGACAATCTACACAAGGATGGGAAGGAGGAATAGAGCAGAAAGGAATGGATGCAATGCGCAATCTAAATATCGAAGAAGAACAGAAGGACCAGATCTGAAGTGCCTCGGGACGAGTCACAGGTGAGTTTTGGGGGCTTGTTGGCCCTTGTGTATGGAAGGAAGTGAATAACAAGGAAGAAAAGGTGAAAATCTAACTTCGTGGAAAAACAGTAACTATTACTAGGATGAAGTGAGAAAAAGAGCAGAAAAGGTGGAGCAAAGTATGGAAAAATAAGACATTGGATGAGAAGATTGAGGATGACAGATCAGCAAGGAAGATGAACTGAGGACAAATCAACAAGTGACTAAAGCCACCGTTACAACCATGTGGGAAGAAAGGAAAGTTAGGCCGGCGAAGCCTAGGAAAAGTGGGTCAAGTTGACCTAGGGTTTTAGACACCTAGGGTTTTGGTATCTACGGTTTTGGCACCTAGGTTTCATCTTAAGGCTGTTGGTGAAACATTGTAATGAATAAATAGAGGTCTAAAGGGCCTAGGTTGGGTGGGTGATTTTAGGTTAATCTATCTCTATTATTGTATTGAGAGAGAGATAAGTTATGAGTGAGAGAGCCTTCTGGTATTGTAAGATCTTCAACTATGTGCGAAGTTCAAGTCCTGTAGCTGGGTGCACAGGAAGGGAAGTGAAAGAGAGAGAAGAAATAAGATCTGCTAGCTAAGAGCGCAAACAATAACTGTATGCTTTACCTTAATAAATCATAAGAATAGTTCTATCGATGTATCCCTAGAGAGAGGGTGAACCACATACATATTTTGTTGTGAGTGTGATTGATGCTTTGATATATGTTGTTGTTATATTGTTGTTTGCATTATTGTATTAGATCAGATCTATATTTGTGTAGAATAGATCTAGATTGATAAGTGATAGATATTTGTTGTGTTGTTGTTGTACTTGATCCATCTGATATTACCCTGGTTGTCGACATTTATGTCTTGCAACCCCCTCATAGCTTCTTCGGGTGAGACTGCATCTTCTTCGTAGGTGTTGCCGAAAGGGCCAGTAGCTATGGCTTGTTGGTGCGCACTTGGAGTGAACCTTAGGTCTACCCCTATTCCAACATGTCTATAGATCTAATATAACATAGCAATGAAATAAATGTATATTAATGACAAAGAATAGAGAATAAATCACACATACGACACAATATATACATGGTTCACCCTCTCTCTCGGGCTACGTCCACAAAACTATGCTTATAATATATTAAGGTAAAGCATACAATTCTTGTATGTTCTCTTAGCTATCCATTTTTCTTTCTTCTTATCTCTTCCTCTTCCCTTCTTTCACACCCAGCTGTAGGACTTGACCTTCGAACCCAGTTGAAGATCTTACAATACCAGAAGGCTCTCACACTTAGCACTTCTCTCTCTCATAACAATAATCGCTCACAACAACAATACAACTAGATCGAACCTTGTTTCCTCATATAGGTTCTTATTTATACATTAAAATAGCTCACCTATAGCCTTAGGTTGAAACCTAGGTGTCAAAACCCTAGATACCAAAACCCTAGGTGTATAAAACCCTAGGTCAACTTGACCCGCATTTTCAGGGCATTGTCAGCCTGTCTTTCAGGGAAACACAGTGCTCCAAAGCATCCAACGATGGATTTTTTCTCTTGTTGAGTTTTCCATGACCCTTCTTCCTCGTTGATCTGTCATCCTCGATATGCTCGTTCAACGGCTTTCTTTTCCTAACTTTGCTCCGTCTTTTCTTCTCTTTTTCTCACTTCGACCCAGTAATAGTTACTGTGTCTTCCGCACAATTCACATTTCACCTTTTCTTCCTTGATATTCACTTCCTTTTATAACCAAGGGCCAGAAGTCCCCCAACACCCACCTATGACTCATCTCAAGGAACTTCATATCTAATCCTTATGTTTCAAATTCGGACTGCGCAGTGAAACCTTTGTTTTCTCCTTTATCCCTCCTCTTCTTCCTTGTGCAGACTGTATTTTTTGTGTCTCGTACCCATTTTCAATTACACCTAGTACCTAGACCCTTTTCTTTGTGCTTTTACTGAGAGCTGCAAGGCAACTGGTTCTCATAGTACAACTTTAGTTGGCTTCCATTCACTAATCCTTCCTTCCATTCTCCTTTCAAAGTTTGCAGTTGTGCAGCTCCTCCTTCTGTAACATAGGCAATCTCATATGGCTCGATCCAATGCATTATGAACTTCCCAGGATGCTTCATGAACTTACTATCATATACCAGTACCAAATCACCTTGCTTGAATGCCTTCTTCTTGATGTGCCTACCATGATAGGCCTTCTCTCTTTCCTTCTAAACCTGTTGTTGGAATCTTGCAATAAATCTGTCTTCTTCGAGTTTGACCAACTGTGAAAGCCTCTTGCGAAGAGTGCCAGTGTCGTCTATGTCTATAAATGGAACAATTCTTAAGCTTGGTACTAGGTATTCCATTGGAACAACGCCTTTGAGACCATACACCAACTTGAAAGGGTTATTCATTGTTAGTTTCTTACAAGTGGTTTTGTAGTCCCAAAGTACTCTTGGTACTCTTAAATCCCAGTCACCCCTATTCACATTGCAAATATTCGTTGGTGTTGTCTCCAATATCATGTTGAATGCTTCAACAGTCCCATTTTCTTAAGGATGGGAAGGTGTGCTCTTCTGATGGTGGACTGCAAATTTCTCAGTCAAGGCTTCAACTATTTTATTTATCAAATGTGTGCCTTGATCACTCATAAGGATCTTTGGGCATCCAAACCTGGTGTTATCACTGGAATTTCGTCCACAAATGGTTACAGGAATCCAACATCTTCAAAACACCCATTAGTTCATTCATCGCCCAAAACATTAATTTCTAAAGGGAACAAAACTATACAATTGGTTAAAAAATCATCATGCGCTAAGGATACAAAGGCAGTGCGCACATGTGCGACGGTCGAGTAACACCAGAAAAATGCATATGCGCCTGATGCATGACCATGGACACAAAAAGTCATGCACACCTCAGAACAATTCATTTATGATTTTGGTCGGCCTGCCACCCACTTCTGGTTCATCTCCCAAGTTGATTTGACACCCAAATCTGAGCTGAATTTGAGAGGGGGGTTGGTCAAATACCTAAGGGTGCCCTAAAGAGCCCCTTGTTCACACTAAAGACTAGTCAAATAATGCCTCAAAGATTTTATATAAAAGGAGGCCATTGGTGCACTATATTTTCAAGGAATTCATTTGTAGTGTTATGTTGCCTATATTCTCTTGGAGAATCCTCTTTTCTAATCAAGAGTATACAAGCACCATCTCATTTGGAAATTCATATCACCTCCTGAGTGAATGAGCCTTTGATTTCTTCACCATTCAAGTCAAGTTTGCTATTTGTAAGAAGATATCAATAATTGGGGGTTCAAGAACCCTCCCTTGGAGGAAGATGGGATCCATGAGTCTCCTTTTCTCTTTGGTGTTTTCCCACTAATACAACTTATCCATTGGTGGCAAAAATGTTGTTTGTTTTCTTTGTTCTACTTCCCTTATGCACTCTACTTTAGTTTCTCTTATTGTTATTATCTCAATTTTTTTTTTATTTCTTATGCTTGATGTTTCTAACTCTTGCATTCACTGTTGTCTTGTCAAACTAACCCAACTGGACTTGTAAGCGTCCTTATTTTTCTCATTCAGGTGACTAAAGGGACATAACAGATTGGCAAATCCACTGGGGATTGGTATCAATTTCCCCCCAATTTGGGTTGTTTGAGCACTTCATTTTGTTTTATTTAACTTACAAGAACCATAACCGGCTCGAGCCTCCCTGCAAAAATCTAAATTCAAAGATGAGTTGAGATAATTTCATCCAAAATTTCTTTCACAGCCATGTAACATAAAGTGCGTGGGTTTTTTAAACCACAATCATCCTCTGAGCACGTGTGACAAAACCACTATATTTCTCAACGCATTCTACGCACTGTGACAAAAGGTTGTTTTTCAGTTGTGCATTGGCGCCCAATGTGCCTCTGTATATTTTGTGACTCGCACATCTGTACAAAATTTCATACACTATAATATGCACCACACTTAGATTCCCTCTCCACATGAAGGGTTTGTCAAAACATATGCACTTAGGGTGTTAAAATCCAAATTTATCCTCTTTTTTCTTTCATTTCTCCACATGGATGGCTTTCTTTGATTAAAAATAAGTTGGAATCATTTTATCAAAAATATAACTACTTGCATTGGGACTAGAAATTGAATGTAAATATTTGAGTATGCTCTTCTCTCGTGCCATGAAGCGAACTTGAGAATCATAAAAACAATTGAGGGAACATTTCATCTCCCTTAAAGACAAAATCTTTAGGAGAGGAAAACAACCCCCCTCGGGACTCCTCTTAGTTTCTTTTCAAAAACATCTTAAAATTGTAACGAGCCCATACATGCCCACATGCTACAAAGATAGAATAGTTTTGAATTTACTTTCTTAGATCAAATCACTAGGGAAGTTTAAAGGTTTTGTAATAGGCCCGTACATGCCCACATGTCCACAATCTAGGATAGTTTTTTAATATTTCTTAGATTACATCACACTAGGGAGTTAAAGGATTAGTAAGGACCCAGATGTCCACATGCTATTTTTTTAGGGACTTTAAAATTTTGCAAGGTTGTACCAATGGAATTTAGTAATTAGGTAATAAATACTTGTAAGGAACACACAAAGTCCACATGCAGCAAGGTGACACCTAACTTATTAAAAATTTGGCACACTTTCACTTGTTTAAACACAAAGTCACTACTCACTCACATAGCTTCATCTAGAAAATTGTGGAGGTTGAAGTAAGTTTCCTCAAAAGGGATTATGAAATGCCCCACCCCTTTTTTTCTTGATGAAACTATCCACTCCCACTTAATTTCAATGAGATTGGTTCACACCCCCAATCTCTCAAACAACCACATCTAAATTTTTTCTAAAAACTCACTAAGTTTTCCTCCACAGGAGGTGTCAAAATAATTTTTTTAGTCTAGGTAGGATATTGGGGATAGGAATCCAAATAACTCCTCGTTATCTGGTTCTCACATCTTCAAAATAGTAGAAGTTGACAAATAGGGAACTTTTAAATCCTTCAAGTCAAGTGTTCCTACAGCATAAGGCAGGGAGATACCTGTGAAGGGTTGAAGTCAGAGGTCTAGTTGTTTTATGTGCCCCCCCTTGAGGCACCCACCTCTTGGATGAGATCCAACCCATGACCCAGTTTTGAGGCCGAAAATATAAATGTCGCACTTTGACCAAGGTACCTAGTGACCAAATTTTAGGACATCTACCAAGGTGGCAATTGTGGGCTATAATTGCACATTGATCGAATTTTGTGTGGCTATTAGGAAATATCATCAGCTCTTTTGGGATATGCATCCTCTACCCCTCATTATAACTGATTACTTCATCCTTCACTAGCTTCTCTTCTGGTGGCTTCATACCCCACTGTCGAGTGCTATTGGAAGGTCTAGTGCTATTTGAGAGGAAGGACGTTTCATCTTTTAGGACACAAGAATTTGTTTTCTTTTTTCTCCCACACAGACAAAATCCACCTATCCACATGTATGTTTCTTTATCAATTGATTTATGTATGATTCCCTTGTGATTACATGCGATTGTGAAATATATTGTGAACGTCCAAAAATTATAGCAAAGACTCTTGTTTATTTTTTGCTCTCATCACCATTTGCACACATCCACTTAGCTAGTTAGACATCATAGGGGACCCACAGAATCCCCATCATTCCAGACGCTTGCTAAATATCCCTCCTCTTCTAGGGGGAGTTCCCAGTATTTCCAACTCATCAGCTCCCTCTTATCACACTCTTGAGAGTGCTACTATTTTGGGATCAACTTTTCTTGGTTCCACTTTACTTGGGTCCACCTCCCAAGGTCAACCATCCCCACACTCTCATTAACACAGAAGCGGAAGTCAAACCTCTTCTCAAGGAGGAAGTACAAATCAATCTAGCCCCCTTCATGGGTAAAGTACACAAAACACTCACACAATGGTTGGAACTAAACCTCCACCACCACCACAGATGCCATACTTGGCTTCCCTCAACATACCGGATCTAACTAAACTCACCAATGATCTGATATTCCATGACACCACATGGCCTGTAATGCCTACCAAACTACCTTCAAACATTCCCAAATTTGAAGGTAAGGCAGGAGACAACCCTACCAACCATATCATTACTTTCCACTTATGGTGCTCTTCAAACAACATCATGGATGATTCTGTCTAATCGAGGTTATTTCAATGCACACTCACTGGTCCATCAACGAAGTGGTATGTAGAAGAAAACTCTGGGTCCCATGTGACCTTTGAATCATTGGAAAAATCATTTTTGACCTTATTTCAACTACCAATTTGTAATGACAATGGTCTCGAACTTCTCTCAGAATTCAAACAAACCTTTTCCACACACAACGTTAACCACATTCATGAATGGCATCGACGACGTAGTTTATGCAAAGCAGAAGCCACCAAGTAGCAATGCCTCAATTGGTTTCTCAACTCACTTGTTTCACTCCTTGCTAAAGATGTAGCCGCCACTTTCCCATAGTCTAAAGAGGAAGCCATTGGCAAGGCACAATAGTTCAAACTCATTTACTCACAATCAAGATAGGTATATACGATATTACTTGACACCCTGAGACCCGTGCCATTCGGCCAGGGCAAACCTAGGATGTCTCACTCCACAGATGGATTGATTGGTGCCATGACCCACCACAATCCATACCCCCCAACTACGTAAGGTACACCTCCATATCCACCAATATATGGAGGAAATCCTTACTATCCCCCTCCCCCTTATAGACAACCATACCCTGTTTCCCTTACTCCACCCATAAGTGAACCCCCGCTGACACCCATAACGTGCCCGACTATTCAACCAAATTCTAGGAACCCCTCTACTCCTACTTACACCCTAAGAACTAGTGAAAGCGCCATGCCTTCCTATGTACCATACAGATCATTGCCACAACATAACCCGTACTTCCCATTTCCTAGTCCTCCCCCACCCATTGCTTCTCAACAAGGGAAACCACACGTTGGGGATAACTTTGTTCAACCCTCTTACATTCAGCAAGTCCACCATTTATAACAACTGAATATAGTAGATCCAACCCATCAGTTGAATAATGCCAAAAAGAAAGGAAAAAAATGAAACAATAATAATCCAGGACCAGGAGGGAATCACCCCCAACAAAACCAACCGGCTGAGGGCAACCAAAATCAAGGGAACCAAAATCCTCAAGGGGCTAATATCAACAAACGCCAAGGGAATAATAACAACAATATTCAGACCAACTTCCCATGTTCCCTTTGCAACGAGTATGTCCATTATAATCACCATTTCCCCCAAATCGTGGACTTTAAATGGATGAAAGACTCTATGAATGGACCATGTCCCCCACTCCTACCTACCCCTTAGCCGAACCCACAAAAATATATGCAGCAACCACCCCCATCCATGTAGCAAAACCCATTCCACACCAAGGGGTGATGAACACTCAACAGGGGATACATCCTACCCCACCCCAGATGAGACAATATCCAAATCTTGGCAACCCTGCAGATCACACTATCCTCTTCACTAGTGAGGAAGAATTTTTTCTACAAATGCCCAGTTGTCAATATAGAACACCCCTAAAATCTTCCCCCACCACCTCATAAGTACCCCCAGCCACAACTGGACCACCTTTGATGATTCCTTGCCCTAATACTGAAACACCTCTTCATATTCCTCACATCCCATTGCAAAGAAATGTCAAAAACCCTTAGGCTAGGGTGGATCACAATTACAGTCTAGCCAATGACTTGGCACAGTCTCATGTCGCCATGCTAGTCTTAGAAGTCCTTCAAACCTATCTGACTCAATGGAAGTCATTACTTTCCTCCCTGGGGGAATTAAACCCTACTGATACCCGACTCATCACATTTGAACTTGACAGCGGGGAACCTCGCCTCCCCACTCTAGTAGCCTTCCAAATCCTATTTAAAATTCTGAACATCACATTTCATCACTGCATCATTGATGAAGGTGCATCCACCTGCATCATGTCCAAATCTGTATGGAAGAAACTTGGCTCCCCCGAGCTCATACCATATGCCATCACTTTGAGAGCTTATGATGGATGACCATCCTCTCCCAAATGCCTCTTCCAAAACATCCCCATTGAACTTGGGGGAAAAACTATCCTTATTAACATTGAGTTTATCGATGCCCCACTCGATTACAATATCTTGTTCAGTCGTAGCTACATGTATGCTATGAAGATAGTTGCCTCTTTCATGTTTTGAACCATGGTGTTCCCCCATAACGGGAAGATCATTACCATCGATCAGGTTTCACATTATGAGCCTAACCCTTCCTCCAACATTGATAACATCCTCCCTTTCATCCACACTAATCCGGATGCCTACCCACTTATCAATATGGGCCCCAGAATTTTCAAAGACCCATCCTTGCTCGGGACATACCATGGAGCACCACCACTCATCCATGCTTCAACACAGGTATGTGTCATCTCATCCAGTGGAACTTAATCTATATACACCCTTCCTCCCATTAAGGCTTCTCTTATATCTGACGTCCCACTAGTCATAGATCTTCTTCCTCAAGAATTCCCTGAAAACTCTCTAGCTCCACCTTTTCCTGATTTCACCTTACCCAAGGCCATATCCCAGTTTGGGAGACAATCCCTCAATACATTACTCAAATCCCCTTCTTTTATCCCCCACTGGGCAAACAATATTTCCAGGTAGCTGCAATGCTTACCCTTCCTAAGATGGTGCTGGTAATCCCAGTATGGTATCTACATCCCCGTGCGATGGTTCCTCAACCATCCCTCCCTCCCCAAATAGAAGGAATCTGAATGCAGATTACAATACTTACTCCAACCACACCATCCTCACCCCCACTCGGTAGCACCACTTCCACAGCTGCGGGTAGACGAAAGAAGAAATATCCCACTGCTCCACTCACCCCATGTATTCAACCTCCTTGTGCACTATGCGAGAAAGACAAACACCCCACCAATAAATCTCCATCTCTTCCCAAAATACACAATTGAATCAAAATCCCTTGGGAAATGACACCACTCATCACTCCCTCCAGTGCTACCACTACATCCCCCAACACAGGTAGAAAAGGGTTACGCACCAAATTTTCATGTGCCATCTATTCATAGTATGGAAATTACACCCACCATTTCCTGGAGTTACCTCAGTTTCGAAAGACACTAACGACAGTATGCCAGAGCTTTCAACAAGAGCCCACTCCATCCACATCATCTCAAACACATGTCATTGAAGTACATTATGTAAATAACTTAGTCAATGAACGTATGAGATGCCCTTTCTCTCTTTGCAAATCATTAGATCATTTCACATACCAATGTCCTATGATCATTGAATACAGGCATCGCCAAATGTCCCTGATTCAAAAACCTACACCCCCATGGTAGAATCAGTGATTACCCCTACTACATCACCAAAGGTTATTCATATCATTTCTCTTGAGCCTGAGGCATTCCCTTTGACTCCATGGTTCTTGGATGACTTATACGAGGATTTTCCCCCAAATCCCCCCAATTCTTTAGTTCATTTCCCCGCGGACATTTTATGCCCGAACACCATTTTTAACCCACGGTATCTCGATATTTGGTTTATGTCGAGCGAACCATCATAGTCCCCTTGTGTCACTCCCCTTACTTATTTACCACTAGAATACAACCACATGCTTCCAGTCACTGATATCACTCCTCTCGATCCCCCATATTCTCGACAATTCCACTGCGATGAAGAAATCCTTGAGGAGTTAACTACCCATGATTGCCCATGGGATCCGCTCCACCACAAAGCACTCTTTCTTTCATAGGAAGCCTTCACACCTCCTAACCAAAACCCCATATACGCAGTCGAAACCAAATATTTTCTCCCATCAAGGCATATAGATTGGTTAAATAACCCTATCCCTGCCCCCAACACTTTTGAAGAAGGAAATATGGCCAACATTTCCCCCACTGTCAAAATCGACATTTCCATCAAACTTGGAGTTGTAGAGGAAATCACCATTGGCACCGCATGCTCTCCTGAAGAAATTATAACCTACAAATCTCTCTTCCAAGAATACCAGGACATTTTTGCCTGGTCATACACATAGATGCCTGGCCTCGATCCCTCTATTGTCAAACATCATATAGACACCTGGCCTGATATCACACCTGTCCTCCAAAAGCAATGTCCACTACACCCATCCAAAGCAGTGGCCATCAAGCCTGAGATTGACAAATTAAGCGTTGAAGGGTTCATCTACCCCATCGCATATACATCATGGGTCTCCAACCCCGTCAGTGTTAACAAAAAATAGGGCACTATTCGCGTCTGTACGGACTTTCACGATCTCAATCACGCCTGTCCCAAAGACAATTTTCCAATGCCCTTTATTGACCAAATTATCGATGATTTCACCAGCCATGAGGATTTATCCTTCATGGACGGGTTCTCTGGCTACAAACAAGTTCAAATCCACCTTGCAAATCAATACAAAACCACATTCACTACCCCCTGGGGAACTTTTTCATATCGTGTCATGCCCTTTGGCCTCAAGAACACTAGTGCAACTTTCTAGTGGGCCATGACGTACATTTTTCATGATCTAGCTCATATCATCGTTGCATACTTAGATGACCTCACCGCCCAGTCCAAGAAACATACTCAACACCTCGATGATTTATGAATAATCTTCCAACAGTGTCGTCAATACAACATCCACTTGAACCCCCTCAAGTGCATGTTCTGCGTCACTGTTGGACGCCTCCTTGGGTTCATCGTTTCCCAATGTGGCATTACCATGGACCCCCTCAAGGTCCAAGCCATCACAAAAATTCCACCCCCTCAAAATTTACACCAATTATAGAACCTACAAGGCCAAGATAAAATTTTACGATGCTTTGTCCCAAATTATGCCACTCGTGCACACGAGTTCCTTCGCCTTCTATGCCACAACATCCCATTCCAATGGGATGAACATGCCCAAACCGCTTTCGATGATCTTAAAGTGGCACTTTCCAATGCCCCGTTGATTAGTCCACCTGACTATGACCACGACTATATCCTCTACATATCGGCCTCAGCTATCTCAGTAGCAGGAGTTCACGTTCAACTAGGGGACGATGATCGTGAGCATGTCATTTACTACATTAGTAAAACTCTTTCAGGGACACCCTTGAAATAAAATCATGAAGAGAAGATTGCCCTTGCAGTTGTCCTCATAGTCCAGAAACTGCGCCATTACATTATGCTTCGAACTACCAAAGCCGTAGTAGATTCCAACCCCATGCAATACTTCCTCAGTCACTGACAAATTAATGGTAAATTTTCCTGATGGATCATCATCCTTCAGGAGTACGACCTCAAATTTTCAACACCCAAGAGAAAGAAATCCATTATCCTCACCGAACTCATTACAACTTTTCCCTCCGATACTACCAGTACCCCCTCCAATACTAACTTCCCCAACAAACATCTCTTTTACATCCCCTTGGATGATCCTTGGTACGATGATCTTCTCGTCTACCTCTAAACACAGAAATTTGGAAACCACCTCTCCTAGGATGATCATCGACGTATTCATCACTAGGCCCCTGGCTACCTCCTTCTCGGCGATATCTTATATCGACGAGGGGTCAACACCATACTTCGTCGATGTTTGACTATAGACGAGGCCAATAGAGTCTTAAACGACTCCCACAATGACGCTTGTGGGGGCCACCTCTTAGGGAAGTCCATCGCTCAGAAAATGATTCAGGCTAGCTACTTTTGGCCTACATTGTTTCATGATTGCATCCACACTATGAAACAATGTGAAAAATTTCATCTATATGCCAACAAAGCACGAGCACCACCTGCTCTTCTACACCTAGTCATTACTGTCGACCCCTTTTGCAAATGGGGCATAGAGTTCATGACTTGCAACCCTCCATATAGAAACGGACAAAAATACATCATCATTACAGTCTATTACTTCACCAAGTGGGCTGAAGCCATGCCTACCTTCAACAACACCGCTGATACTGCAGCGCATTTTTTCTTCAACCACATCATCTCCCTCTTTGGAGTACCACTCCAACTAGTCTCTAATCATGGGAAACACTTCGAGAATGAGATCTTCGTTGAACTCTCCCCCCAGTTAGGATTCTCCCGTGCATTCAACTCCCCATATTACCCTCAGTCCAACGGACAGGTAGAGGTGGTCAACAAGGTCCTCAAAAACATGTTACAACACACAGTTAACAAACATAAGACCAATTGGCATCATATGTTATTTTCCACACTATGGGCTTATCGCACGACAGTTAAAACTGCCACTAGTTTCAAACCATTTCATGTTGTTCATGGGGTCAAGGTCACTCTCCCCATCAAGTTTGAAATCCCTACCTTATGCACCGCTATCGAGATTTTACCCGACACTGCTCCCATGGAGCAGTGTTTGCTGAACTATGAATCGTTGGATGAAGATCGTTGGTCTTCATTACAGAACAATGAGGCAGCCAAGAAATGGTCAAAGGCCACCTTTGATCAACATGTCAACCTTCTATCATTCAATAAATATGACCTCTTCCTTACTTATGATATCTCTCACGATACCCTCGTGCATGGAAAATTCGAGTCATTATGGCATGGACCTTACATCATCCAACATTGACTCACTAAAGGCACATACATTCTAGCCTCTCCCGAAGGCCACCCTCTCATACAACCTACATAAAACACATGGATAGCCATTTGTTACATAAGATCAAATTTTGGCTTCGAGGTCACCTAGTAACCTGCATCCACACATACAAGATTTGATCAGCCATCACAACTCATAAATGTAGTGACCGCAATTTCAATAAAACTACCATGAATTAACTTACTCTAACATATTCATTCCCGGATTTTGGATAAACAAAATAAACATTTTTACATAACAATTTGGCAGTAAATATTAAATTTAAGTAAACAATTCACAATTTTGAGTTTAAATACCTGTCTCTGATGCTACTATCTACAGCAGCTTGAACCTTCAGCTTGAACCTTCGCTTGCAGCAGCTTGAACCTTCAGCTTGAACCTTCGCTTGAACACCCCAAAACTGGCCACCCTACTGACCAGTACGCCTAGCCCTAGGACATCTACGGATGTCCTAGCCCTCCGAGCCCAAAACCCCTCAGCCCCGATGTCCACTGTAAATCCCACTGTTCTAACTCTGTCTCCAAGCTCCCCAAAATCTCCTCTCGTAAACTGCCTCAATGAATAATGAATCCCCCCAAAAAATCCATCCTCCTCCTCCCTTATGCCTCCTTCACCGTCCCGAACCTTCACTCCTCACCCAACCTTATCCATACATTTATGTCTCTTTAATAGTCTTATCCCTTAATTAATGTTCATTTTACGTATGGGTTACG
>ML777229.1:431251-461778 GCA_009831015.1 Picea engelmannii | reverse complement strand
AAGGAGTTAATCATACTTCAACTAAGTATAATCAAAATAATTAATTAATAACTTGTAATCTATTAAGGTTATATAATAATTAATTATAATTTAGCTAGTGTTTAGGATTAGTTATGAAATTATTCACAGTAATAAGAAAAGGGCCATTACAATAAAACCGCTAAAAACACCAAAATAAGTTTATTTTTTTCACCCTTCAACTTTTCCTCAAAGGCGAGGCATTTTTTCCCACAGGTGTGCACATATGCGTGCATGTTCATCCCATAACTATGCACTCATGCATGATTGTCGGCCATACATGGGTACACCCATGCGCCCCTGTCACACTTACAGACGCGCATCATAGCGCACTTGTTCGCTACACAGTTGTGCACTCATGTGCAGTTGTCAGGAATACAAACGCCCTTGCATGCGCTGTTGTGTTTTGAATAGGCACGCATGGAATGCGTGCCTGATTTTTCCCATTAGGACACCCCCGTGCATATCTCTCCCCATTACAGTCGCGCACTCGTGCAAATGAATCTTTCGATCGCCAGCGCACTGGGGGGGGCACACCCACAAATCCCTCATACATGCCCTTCACAAAAAAGAAACCCTAACTAATATGCAGGAGGATATGAACACTGACCTGGCACTTGTTGATCCTGAATCGGCTAGCTCGATCTCCCAAAATATCCAAATCTCCTTTGAAACCTTTTGTTCACTCACTATAGCAGCAGGTAAAAATGAGGTGGAAATGTGGTCCCTCTTGCTATATATAGTCCCTTTTGCCAAACCACCAGACCTAATTCCAGGAGCTCCGAGGGTCTGTTTTCTTATCTATCTTCAACCACGGGACCAGGATCCCACCATCTACATAGTCAAATTCCTCGGTCCACCATCCATCCTTGGACCCTGGGGATAATTTGTTTCACATCACACCCAGGTGCGCATGCTAATGTTCACAATTATCAAAGACTTATTATATATTCTCTTGTTCACGTCTAGTATTTAATTTTCTAGTATTTAATTTTCATGTGTGCAGGTACTTGGTCACCACAAATCAGAAAATCCCTTTCAGGTATATCATCAACACTAGAATGTAATCATTCCCTCTGAATATCCATTGCATATCCTAGTCACACCCTCCGACATTTTCCTTTAGGGTCCCTATATCTGGATCTGTAGTACTATCACCTCTGCTTCCTTTTAGTACTGTCACCCAGTAGCCCTCTCCCCCACATGAGTTTTCCCATTCATAGTCCCCCTTGGCACTTTGACACTCATGTTGTTTTCACCCTTTAGGGATGGGATTCCCAATAGTATTACACATTTTTTAGAACTAGCCACATACTCCTTCTCATTTTTTGCCATCTTTCCCAATGGACTCCTAGGTTATCTCGTCATGGTTCTATTTTGAATTCACCCCCGCAGTATCATTAACCATTCATTTCATCCACAATCAATTTTCCCATATACATATTGTCCTCCATTCACTTCCCTAATACAGAAACCCACCTATGGGGCCCTCACCCTCCACCTGTTTCCCAAGAAACTTGCGCCATCATCGGCCAATCCATCTTACACTGGGGCACCCATTTTTGTATCTGCACAGTTATCCCACCTTATTCTTTATTCTTCCAGTAATTGTACAAAATATTTTTCCCACATTTACTTAGCTTTATGTTGTCACCTTTAGTGATCTTCATTTTCCAGCAAAGCAACCCTTGTCACCCTTGGTTGGGTCATTTTTCACTTCCTCCTATCCATGACATTATCCATAAACCCCGAGTATCTTACAGTTCATACACCTTTTTGATCTCTGTGTTTGTCCATTTTGTCATGCCTCTAGCACACTTTACCCTCATCTAGTCATCCCCCTGATGATAGATTCAGTTTCCCGGTTGCTTCCACTTTACATATCTCCCAAACCAAGGGAAGTCTTGAGTCTCCCCACTCCTGGACTTCATCCATGTTACTCATCAGTTCCTGATTTTTTCCAGTGGATTTCATGAATCCCTCCACTTCTCAAATTCGTGTTTCCCTTTCTGTCGACATCAACACAGTTTCCAGATGGGGGACAATATATTGACTCTCATTACCTTTACAATGAGGAGTCTCGGATGACACAGAGAGAACTATCATTGCTCTCTATTGTCATTGACCCCCACCACATTCGATGGGTCTTACTTTGCGACTATTGCAATTGTTTTCATATTTTCCAAAGACCTTTGAAAATTGTTAGGCCATCAATGCCTGCGAATCCTTGACACTTCTTATAGGTGTCATCACTTCTTTTCAGAGTTTATTCAACATCAAAATTTTCCTTTGTTATTATCAACATGCCCTCGATAGCATTGTAGTCATCTACACCAACACACAGCGTCAGTTATTGTATTACAAATTTTTGAGTTACATGACACGAGCATGGGGCATGCCCGCCTCGTTTGTACACAGTTTTATTTTTTCACACCTTGCGAAAGGTTTGGGTCCTACAGGTTCCCCTCTCCCTCCAATGGGTTTCTCTTGCAACTCCCCTCACTTCTCTTTCTTACAATGGTACTCTCAGTAGAAGAAACATTGATGCATTTCAACTATACATATTCTCCTAACCTCACACATCAGGGGGCATCTGTTATCATAGGAAGTTCATCTGCAAATGGTTACAGGAATCCAACATCTTCAAAACACCCATTAGTTCATTCATGGCCTAGAAAATGAATTTCCAAAGGGCACAAAACTATAAAACTGGTTAAAACATCAGCACACGCTAAGGATACAAAGGCAACGCGCGCACGTGCGATGGTCGAATAATGCTGGAAAAGTGCATATGCAACTGATGCACGACTATGGATGCAAAAATCTGTGCACACCTCAGAATAGCGCATTTATGATTTTGTTCGGCCTCCCACCCACTTCTGATTCATCTCCCAAGTTGATTTGACACCCAAATCTGAGATGAATTTGATTGGGGGGTTGTTCAAATACCTAAGAGTTCCCTAAAGAGCCCCTTGTTCACACTAAAGACTAGTTGAATAATGCCTCAAATATTTTCTATAAAAAGAGGTCATGGGTGCACTATATTTTCAAGGAATTCATTTGTATTGTTATGTTTCCTATATTCTCTTGGCGAATCCTCTTTTCCCATCAAGAGTATACAAGAACCATCTCATTTATCCATTCATATCACCTCTTGAGTTAATGAGCCATGGATTGCTTCACCATTTCCTTCAAGTTTTCTATTTGTAAGAAGAGCTCAATCATTGGGGGTTCAAGAGCCCTCCCCTGAAGGAAGAGGGAACCCATAAGTCTCCCTTTCTCTTTGGTGTTTTCCCACTAATACTACAACTTATCCATTGATGGCATAAATGTTGTTTGTTTTCTATGTTCTATTTCCCTTATGCACTCTAGTTTAGTTTCTCTTATTGTTATTAGCTTAGTTTTTTGTTTATTTCTTATGCTTGATGTTTCTAACTCTTGCATTCACTGATGTACTGTTCTGCTAAGCCAGCTGGACTTGTAAGCATCCTTATTCTTCTCATTTAGATGATGAAAGGGATGTAACACCTAGTTATGATGTCCTCAAATATGAAGCATACAACTGTAGTTTCATTATAATCCTTAACATCTCTTTCTTCGATCCATCTAGTCAAGTATTTTGTTGTAGTAATGATGTACCTTGCTCCTGTGTGCTTTCTTGGTGGGTTTATGGGTCCCACTAAGTCAATGGACCATTTCTCAAATGCTTGGAGGGTCAGGTTTGGTGCTAATGGAATTTCATCTCATCTGGATAGTTTCCCAACTCTTTTCCATACATTGTAGGCTTTGGAATAATCTTTAGCATCTGTGTGTAAGGTAGGCCACAAAAGGCCAGCTCTTGGAACCTTTTGCACAGTTTCTCTCCCTACGTAATGTCCTCCTGCGATGCCTTCATGAGATTTTGTGAGGACCAATGGTCACTCTGCCTCCATAACACACCTCCTTAATATCTCATCAGGTCCCATCTTGTATATTTATCCAGCTATAAGTGAAAAGTCTGTAGCGCGCACAACTAGTTGCTTCTTCTATGGAATTGTATACTCACTAGGTGCCATTCCTATTGATAGGAACTGGACTATTTTTGTGAAGTGGTCATTAATCCTTCTAATGGATAGAAGTTGTGCATACGACAGTGTATCCTCCAAATTGATGGGCTCTTCGCCATGTTCCAACCTTGAGAAGTGGTCACGACCTTTGTTCATTCTTCCTGGCTTAACCACAATTTTGAAATCATATTCCTGAAATAGCATAATCCATCTGCATATTCTTCCCCCCAACACTGGACTGTTGACTAGGTAATTCAGTGTGGAGTGGTCAGTAAACATTTTAAAGTGTCCTCCCAACAAGTAGTGGTGAAATTTCTACATCACATACACCATGTCTAACCCTTCTCTTTCAGTAGTGGTATAATTAACCTCAGCTGTGGATATCTTCCTACTAGCAAAGGCTAACGGGTGGTCGAAGTCTCCTATTCCTGGTTGTGCTAACACAACTCCCAATGCAATGGATGATACATCAACATGCACATGAAACTCCTTGCTCCAATCTGGGAAGACCAGAATAGGTGCAGTAACCATCTTTTGTTAAAGTGTGTCGAAGCTCTATTGGAATTATTTTGTCCAACTAAACTGACAGTCCTTCTTCAAAAGCTTCTCCATGGGTTTTGTAATCTAGGAATATCCTTTGATGAACTTCCTGTAATAGCCACTATGTACCAGTGCAGTGCGCAGTTGTTTGACTGAAGTAGGAGGTGGAAAATCAACTATAATGGAAATTTTAGATGGATCTATTAGCAATCCCTGCTTGCATACAATATGACCTAATAACACCCTAAATGGTGAGAAGAAGATGCACTTTTTCAGATTCAAAGAAATTTGACACTGCCTGCATTTATCCAACATTAGCCTTAGACATTCAATATGATTCTTTAACAAACTAAAAACTGTCCAATCATCAAAATATGCTTCTAGAAATTTATGCAGAAATTCCTTGAATGCTTCGACCACCACCCTGTAAAAGATGGTTAGGGAATTCTTCAATCCAAATGGCATGAATGTATACTATTAGGATCCCCATTCTGTTGCAAACGTGGTCTTATGGTAGTCCTTCTTGGAAATCCGGATCTGATGGTATCCTGAAAAGCCATCTGTAAAAGAATATACCTCCTGGCCTCCCACGTTATCTAACACTTCGTCGGTAAATGGGGTAGGGAAGGGGTCATGAAAGCAGGCATCGTTCAGCTTCATGAGATATATGAAAATATTGATCTCACCTAACTTCTTGTCTTTCACCACCATAGGGCTAATCCACTCTAACTCTTCGACGGGTTCTATAATCCATGCTTCCAGCATTCTGTCAAGCTCAATCTTCACTTTCTCCTTATATTTTGGGTTCAATCTGTAGGTTCTCTATTTTACTGGTTTTGCATCTAGTTTCAAAGGAATCCTCATCTCTCCCATAGTCCCTTTGATTCCTTTCATATCAGTGAACTTGTTCGGAAACAAGTCCTGATACTCGTGCAGTAGCTCTGTAATCTTATCAATGGTAGCAACATCCCAATAATCTCTGACATTGGCGAGCTTCAGTGTGTCCTCTATTCCAATATTGACTTTTTTAATATTGATTGGTTGTCCAATAAATGGTATCTCAACCTATATTCCTTCTATTTCTGCTATGTTCCCCTTCCTCAAATCATCGTCTTCATCATCACTGATGTTATAACAACTTTGTAGTTTTTGGAGGGGCTCAATCCATTCGTCCTCTTATTGTTCAAAAGGGAGGCTAGGTGCCTCCTCAAATACTTTTTGTCTCACAATCTTTAGTGCTTGATCTACTTAAGGATATTGACTTTCAAATAAGAAGGTACATCAAGCAGTGATACCTTCCTAATCTGCAGTGATGAGGCACAACTCTACTTGAAGGTACCAGTTAATAGGGGTCATATCTAGCATGTTAATGATTTTGTGCACCCATTGTTCTTGAGGAATGTTTCTCTAGGCTTCCTCGCAACTTCGCACATGGTCCCTTAGGTAGCTTCGACCTGTGTATCACACTTCACAACCTTCTACTTGTGCTGAGAACTGCGTTGTCATCAAAGTACAACATTGTATTCAGTCTGTGATATTACTTTTGTGGGTCCCCCACCATCTTCCTGGTGTGGATTTCAGGGCCTCATCCATGCCAACAATCTCTGTTGTGTTGGTACACTTTCTTCAAATTCTCATAGGAAGGCTTCTAATGGATTCAAACCATCAAATGTGGGTAAGTTACTTACTGTTGTGTTGATCCAACGAACTTCTCTAGTTAATATAGCACATCTCCTTGTAGATACTTTGTACATATGGTTCTTCTAGTTCTCTAGTGCTTCTTCTGAATTTGATGAACATGTGGTGTCACTTCACCAACTTAGGTTCCCATCAGCCATGGGATTAATGTAATACTATTGTCTGGATGTCAGTTTGCATATGTTTTCCAGTTCATATGCACGGTCTTCTTCTCTGATGGGTTTTGTGTATCATTGAATTTCATCTCGATCTAAAGGCACAATGAACCTAAGGCCATCTCTTTCAAAAGTCATACGTCTTTTCTTTAAATAAACCACAGTGGAATTATTGAAATCCCATTCAATTCCTAACAGCGTAGGGTAAGGGGAGTTTTCATCAACTATCTCAATGACTTCAAAATATGCAAACGTTCTTACTCCGTCGATGTCCACAGGGACATGTTCTAATATTCCAAAGGGGCTTACATCTAGCTAATTATCCATCCTAAGCCTAATAGGGGAATAGATCAACTTGGGTTTTCCCATCAATGCCCAAGTTTTCTTCGTCATGACATTGACCTCTGACCCTAAGTCGAGGATGACATAGTCTATATCATATTATCCTATTTGAGCATTCAAGTGTAATTATTTATTTGTCCTTATACTTTTTGTGATTTGGTGTACTTCCCTATTCAGTAAGGGGTCTATATTTCCTAACTCATATTGTCTGATTAAATTTTGTAAATCTTGTACAGTGTTTTCATCCTGAATCAACTTAATACAAGTATGTAAAAATTCCATGAGCTTGCTTACCTGTTTGCCTTCTCTTGGCGAAGCAGACTGATCAAATTCCTGAGGCATTCCATATTCTCTTACTTCTGGTCATGTCTTTGAGGAATAACCTTGATCCTCTTTAAACTCTTTTCTTGCCTCCTCAAATACTTGTCTTTCTTTCTTTGTATCAAAAGTTAGGGTCTTCTCTGTAGCTTTCCTGACTCCTGAGTCTTCTATGGTCTTCCCTTGGGTCAGTATGTCTTCTACTATAAAAATGCCTCATTTGGTGATAACAGTGACTTTAGGGTCTTCTCCGTGAGGTTAATCATATATCAGTTGCACTTATGGGTTCTATTGAGGTCCTCGTCTTTCCTGAAGCTTAGCTAGAAGCACATGACAATATTCTATAACATGTTCAAACAAACTACAGTAGCTGCAAGCAATGTAAGGGTTCTGACAGTCCCTTGCTAAGTGTCCTAGTTGTGCGTAGTTGTAACAGATTATCTATCCATGAACTCAGCCCATACCTCCTCCTCATCCTCCTCCTCTGAATCCACCACGAGGATTGAAGTTTCCTCTTCCTAGAGAGTAATACTACGTAGTGTTTCCTTCTTGTTGTACTTCACCTTGAATCTTGTATATATCTCTTGACCTTTCATGCGTGAGATAATAAGCCCTACAATCCCTATCATCATTCCCTACTGACTTGTAGAATGTGAAATACAAATTTGTGGGTGTCTAAGCATATTTTTTCATGTAATATCTCTCACAAGGGCTATGTCTATTTATGCATACTTCGCACCAAGGTAAGCTAACCTGCTTCAAAGGGATCAGAGCTCCAGAGGCCAAGTATTCATGAAATAATGGATAGTTCTCCTTGTCATGGCCCTCTGATTTTCATATGATACACCAGATGTCTTCTCTTTTGTCTTTTTCCATGTCTTTCTTCATATCTTCGACCTGTAGAGACAAACTAGTTAGTTGACTCAAGATTTGACTCATACCTTAACTGGATTCTCCCATAGGGGTTGATTCAATATTCATGGTGATATCCAATGCCTCCACCTATGAAGTAATCTTAAGCTGCATCAGTGGAACTCTGATGTGTGGTTTAAGGGAAGCAATGAACCATTCCTTGTTCTTCTCATCTAGGATCTGAAAAGTCAATCGACCTATTAAGGTCTTGAATCTCTGATCAAACTACCAAACCGGTTCGGCTACCTTCTTCTTGATATCCTTCAGTTTTTTAATAAAATGGGACTCTGACTTAGGTTTCTTAAACTCTACAATCAGTACATCCTTGATCTCATTCAGTGGATTAGGTTGTGCCAGTCCTTGGACAAGCTTCATGTACCAGCTAAGCACACGATCCCTTATAATGCTACTAAACTGAGTTATTTTAACAGCTTCATCAGTGATATTTTCAATATTCCACACAGATTCACATAGGAACCAATGTTGATTAGGATATTCAGATCCATCTCCTCTAAATATAGGGAGACTCATCTCATCTGCCATAGATCTTACTAGGATTCCTGACTGGGTATGTGGTAGACTACTAGTGACAATGCTCTGAGTGCTCTGGTGACTCTGATTACTTTGATTGATTAATGTTTCCAAAACAACAAGAGGGATAATAGTACTTACTTCAATAGTCTACACAGTTCATGAGGTTTTTGGCTTGTCTCTGTGAGGTTCTTCAGCTTTTCCTTCCTCTGCCCTAGTGGGTTATGAATGCTCTTCGTCTGTCAGATATTCCTCTTCTCCACTGTAGAAACCCTCGTCCCCATAGTTTTTCTTGAACGGGTTCACGATATGGACTTCTCTGAACACTTTCCCACTGTGCGTATGTCCAGCTTCTGTGTCGTTGTCACTATCCAAATTCTTGAACATTATCTTTTTCAAGTTCGACCAATCTATTGTATCTTCAAGATGTTCTTCTTATGCAATAGCATCTTGATCCTTAACTTCAGAAAGTGTAAAAATTTTCGTCTGGGTTCCTTACTGAAATATCTCTCGACTTGGTTATATGACTCTACTCTGTCAACAACAAACTCGGTGATGTATCCTCCAATGGTGCTATCGAACCAATGATCTACTGCTCGTGATACGACGTTATTGACTATCTTGACCTTCTGGATCAACATCAACATCCAAACCACAGGAGGTCTAGATATTATCTCAAACTGGGTATCTGCTAACCTAACTAACCACTCATAACTCTTGATGGGTTCCTCCAAAGAATATCTTGTGTATATCGGTAAAGATATATCTTCCTAACCAATCCTCTGTACTCATATTAGGGTTTTGTTTATGGGCTTCAGTGAAGTCCTTTTCTTGATCCTCTATCCACTTCTGAATCTTTGTATTTGATGGAAACCACCTTGACATTCCCTCAAGAAGATTATGGTCCCGACAACAGAACCCTTTGTTGGCACAGGGGAAAACCCAGGGTTCGGCTCCAAGAGTGCACCAACAATCCATAGTTGCTAGCCCTTTCGACAACACCTACGAGAGAGATGCAGTATCATGCAAAGAAACTATGAGGGGGTTGTAGGACAGAGATCTCTACAACCAAGGGGAATATCAATTGGATCGAGTACTAGAAAAACACAACATGCATATATCACTTATCAACTTAGATCTACTCCGCACAACTATAGATCTAATCTAACACAGCAATGAAATAACAGTATATCAATGACAAAGAATAGAGCATAAATCACACATACGAAACAAGATATACATGGTTCACCCTCTCTCTAGGGATACGTCCATAGAACTGTGCTTATAATATATCAAGGTAAAGCATATAGTTCTTGTCTACGCTCTTAGCTAGCAGATATTCTTTCTTCTTCTCTCTTCCTCTTCCCTTCCTGCGCACCCAGCTACAAGACTTGACCTTCGCACCCAGCTAAAGATCTTACAATACTAGAAGGCTCTCACACTTAGCACTTCTGTCTCTCACAACAATAATCGCTCACAAACAATACAACTAGATCGAACCCCCTTTCCTCATCTAAGTTCTTATTTATACATTACAATAGCTCAGTGACAGCCTTAGATCATAACCTAGGTGTCAAAACCCTAGATACCAAAACCCTAGGTGTCTAAAACCCTGGGTCAACTTGACCTTCATTTTTAGGGCTTCGCCAGCCTGCCTTTCCTTCCTTCCCACGTGGTGCTCCAAAGCATCCAACGATGGCTTTTTCCACTTGATGACTTGTCCACAATCCTTCTTCCTTGCTGATCTGTCATCCTTGATCTCCTCGTTCAACAAATTTCTTTTCCTGACTTCGCTCCATATTTTCTTCTCTTTTTCTCACTTCGACCCAGTACAGTCATGATGTCTTCCACGTAGTTCACATTTCAACTTTTCTTCCTTGATATTCACTTCCTTCCATAACCAAGGGCCAACAAAAGGTCATCTCTCATACCGAGAAATCTGTCTTCTTTGTGTTCTCTCTCAGAGTGAGTGAAAGATCGAAGCCACATAGAAGGCCTTCATGAATGATATCTCCACACAACAGAAGCAAGTGGATAAGTTCATTGAGGAATAATTAGATATCTTCTCCTCACCTACCGGGGTACCTCTGCACTGCCAGGTCAACCATCCCATCGATATAACCCCTAGCGCACCACTACCCAATGGGAAAGTCTACCATTGATCTCTGTTATAAAACAAGGAGATCAAGAGGCAGGTCCAATAAATTCTCCACAAGGTGCACATCCATCCAAGATCATCGCCTTGTGGGAGCCCAATCATATTGGTGCAAAAGAAATATGGGACCTGGCGACTATGCATTGATTATTGGGCCCTAAATAAAATCACAGTCCATAACTGGTACATGATTCCCCAAATTTATGACATACTTGATCAACTCATGGGGGAGAAATATTTCAATAAGATTGATCTTAATTTTGGCTACGACCAGGTCCCAATAGAACAATCAGATGTATGGAAGATCGCCTTCAACTCAAAAGAAGTTCTTTTCAAATTTTTGGTCATGCCCTTTGGTTTGACAAATGCTCTAGCAAATTTCATGAGGATGATGGATGATATCCTACGACCTTTCACCAATACTTTTGTGGTGATGTATTTGTATGACATCCTCATCTAAAACAAAACTTGGGCGGAACACTTGCAGCATATTCAGCAGGTTATGCACACCCTGCGGTAGCAAAAGATATATACCAACTTGGAAAAATGTTCCTTCAAAATGGACAAGGTCCATTACCTAGGCTACATCATTGATCAACATGGGCTGCATGTGGATCCAGCCAAGATCTAGGTCATTTGTGACTAGCCAGCCCCAACCACACTCACTAAGCCTTAGAGCTTCTTGGGCCTCATAAATTTCTATCATAGGTTTGTGTTGGGATTATCTCATATCACATGGGCCCTCAACAAGGTAACCATGGGTGGTGGTAAGGAAAAATTTGTGTGGGACATGTCCCAACAACAATCTTTCGATGATTTGAAGTCATTATTGTGCTCATCCCCAATACTTTCATTACCAAACCTGGAACAACCCATTGAGATCAAGACAGATTCTTCACACTATGTTGTGGACGTCATTCTCACTCAACATGTCCACCCTATTGCATATCATAGTGAGACACTATCAGATGCTATCCATAAGTAGATTACTTATGACAAAGCAAAGTATTCCATTATGCAAGAATGTTTCTAGTGGAGACTTACATTCTTGGGAAGGAGACAGTCATACACACTAATCATAAGCCATTGCAATTCATGCAGACACAAGGAAAATTGCAGAATGACTGCCATCAGAATTGGTCCTCATACTTGCAACAGTTCCACCTCAACATCAAGTATAAAACAGGAAGTACCAACTGATTTTTTGATTTCCTCAGTTGACCTCCAGTCATGGAACTCACCACAGTGCTAGAATTATGTGGCCATGAGACCTAAAAATGGCCCCACCTCTATGAGACAAACCTTGATGTCACCACCACATACAAAATGTTGGGAGAAAACTCAGTTGTCGCTAATTTCCATCTTGAGGACAGTTTATTGTGTCATATAGGCCATCTCTGTGTTCTATCAAGTGAGCAAGCAAATATAATTTGGGAATCTCACTATAGTCAAGTGGCAGGACACTTCGACATCAAAACAATATTGGCAATGATGCAGAAACATTTCTACTAGATGAAATTCAATAGGATATCGACAAGTATATTAGGTCTTGCACCGCATGTGATATCGCCAAACCAACCACTAAGAAATAGGGCATGTACACCCCTCTGCCTACTCCTAGTAGGCCATGGGAATTCATCTTAATGGACTACATGTTGGTCCTTCTCAGGAATGATTTTAAGGATGGAAATTTATTTTAAAATGTAGAAACCTTGGAAAATATTACTAATCCTTCATATGCCAACTATAAATGTTTGGCGATTTTTTTGTAAAAATATTCAAATTTATAAGGATTATATATAGTTTATATAAAATTTTGGTGATTTTTAAGGTAAAATAATTTTGTCCTTTAGAATTTGAGCGAATCATTTTTAGAATAATGAATCATTTTTTGGGAAAAACCATGGAAAATTAGCCCATGAGCGAAATTTAGCCCATAAAATCATCCCTGCCTTTCATCCACCAATAGGGGAAATGACTGTCTTTTGTGGTTGTTGATTTCTTTTCCAAGATGGTGATTTTCGTCACCTGCAATAAGAGCATCACATCAGAGGCCACTGCCAAGCTCTTCTTTGAGAGAGTATGGGTACATTTTGGAATCCCACAAACCATTGTCACAGATCGGGACAGTCTGTTCCTCAGCACATTTTGGTCAAGCCTTTGGTCACTCCTAGACACAAATACTACCAAATCCACTACCTTCCACCCCCATATAGATGGTCAAACTGAGGTCATCAATCAGATGATCGTACATATCCTGCGCATGTACAATTCCAAGCACCCCCACACATGGGATGAGAGCCTTCCCTATGTCGAGCATATCTACAACCAAGCCCTACATAGCTAAACTAGCCACAACCCCTTTTAAATGGGGCTAGGATTCCAACCATTGGGCCACATGGATATTTCCCTACCCTTGGCGGGCATCTCGGTCGACTCATCCCCTGCTCCACCTAAAGATCAGAAATCCACCTGGTTCTTTGAGTGGATCTAGCACATTCACCAACAGGTTCATGATATTTTATAGAAGTCCAACACCAAGTACAAGCAACGCCATCATCATCGGGTGCCACATAAGTTTTAGGTGGGAGACAAAGTTTGGTTGCACTTGCTGAAAGAACGCCTTATAGGGCCCCATCAGAAGCTTATCCACTCTGTTATGGGCTGTACACTATCACCAAGGTTATGGGTGACAATGATTTTGAGCTAAACATCCCCCCTTTCCTTGGTTTGCACCCAGTATTCAACATGACCCTCCTTCGGCCATATTTCCCACCATTGTTGGACACCTCAGAGATAGCAGAGAAGTTGAAACCAACAGAGCTCAACCATGATTGCATGCAACAGAAATCCAGTGATCATGTTGTGGACACACGGGTCAAGGGAACTCGACATCACAGGATCCAACTTTATCAAGTGGCTCACCTGTGGAAAAATTCAATAGAAATTTCCTCATATGATGGGCGAACTCAACGCAATGGAGATCATTTCTTCCTAAGGGGGGAGGATTGCTTCAGATGGATTTCTGTGGCCTCCCACCTATTCCAACTAGTTCATATTGGAATTTTTCCAGTTTGGTAATTTTTTCCTAGTTTTTGGGTCCCTGACTTCCAGGGTCGTTTTGAGGCCCTAAACAATGTTTTCAGGGATCGCCATAGTTAGATTGTGGATGGAGTCAGATCATGATGGCAACATGAGTATTCCTCAGATAGAACTTTCCAATATCCTATCATGCACCTAAAACAAATATCGTATGTAAAAGCTACGACTCCGGGAAGTTCATGTACTAGCTTAACCCAACGAGGCCCACATGACTTTTGGTGCTTGATCTCCTAGGGTTAGGTTTTTAGATGTCTAGGGTTTTGGAATTCATGTATATTGTAAAAATTATTTAAGAGCCTCATTTTATTGAGTTTCTTGCGAATGAGTGCAGTCGTCACATCTCTTCTCGGAGATAAGATGCCAGCATTAGAGCAAGCTTGTTTTCCACTACATTTTACAGTTTCAACTTATTTCCTTATTGAATAGAAACCTATTTTATTGTATCTTTGTTATTCTATGTTAAAAACATTTTAATAATATGTATTCATTTTTTTGTTCTCATAAAATCTGGATCAATCACTCCAGGGAAGTTGAACAATGTGGGAGTTGAAATGTCCTAGAGAACCAAAGTCCCAAGCTAGTTAAGGGTCGTCCATACCAACGCTTGATTAAGTCAAAACCATTGATATCGTTGAAGCATCTATATGGGGAGGGACCATCCATTCAATGGGATATTAAATATCGGTTGTCATATCTTCTAGTAGATTTATTGGAAGGGTTTCGATGAAGTTTAACTCTGGGAGAAATCAAAATATTGAAAAGGGAGAATAGTCGAAGGCCAAAGAACGAAGGACTTGGTTTCAACGCTAGTCTCATGAAAGGGTAAATGAGGTCAACTAGAAGCTAAAAAGGATCTGGAAGTGAATATAGAGGAAGTTAATTAGCACATGGTTTCAAGTCATGGTCACATGTATAGTGGTTTGAAGGAAGAGCCTGTGCAGAATTTGAACTATGTATCAGCTAAAGGATATGTGGAATTCTTCGACAAGATCATGTTTCAAAAGAAAAGAAAAGGGGTTGAAAGTGATTTTTGTATCATGAAGCCATAACTTTCAGCTCAAATATAGAATTGGGGAGAGATTACAGTCTTTGGGAAAGACGATTCAGAGGAGGATAACATGGAACTATTATAATATGGAGAATGATAATATATTCTTCATGAATTGAGAAGAAAAATGACCTATAACATTGTTTGGAAAAAAAAAATTCATATGTGTAATTCTATCAAATTGGTTTCTTGCACATTTTGTAGAATTAGGGCAATGTAAACATATCAGTTCAGTATACAAATGCATATTCAACAAATTGAAGAAGGAGAGGGAGATTCTATCCATGAAAAATAGGCCAAAGGTTAGAATATCAATGTTAGTAATGCAGAGACAGAATCCAATAGACACCAGGCCAAAGTGGAGAAAGAAACATTGATAGAGATTGTGTGAAGACTTAAAATAGAAGTGTAGAGTTACAAAGCAGACAATGAGATATTGATAAGAGAACAAAATTAGATAAATTCTCAAGTGATGCAAATCTTAAATCAGTTGTAGAGGAAAACAAAGAATGGATCAAACTTAAAACATGAGGGAAGATTTCATGAAAGAAGAGATGACCGTAAAAGAACTGTTTATTCAAGAAGTGATAGCAGAACCCATAGACATCACTCACCTCCCTACTGAAGAAGGAAATTTGATGCATATGAAGATTCCATAAGTATTCCAAAAGGAGAAGACATGAATTTGACAGTTTGCAAGGAGAGCTAAGGAATTTTAATCCACTCTCTTTTGATGGTGAAAGAGAAAGGAAAGATGATTTTGAGGCATGGTTTCTTGGACTCACGAGGTATTTTCAATTGCATAAGTACTCATCAAACCTAGAATCCATAATTTCCACATACCATTAACATGGGAAAGATACTATGCAGTGAGATCATATGAAGCAAGTTGAGCAAATTAATGAGAGTAGGATCACTTAGAAGTAGTTCGGGAAATATTTTCAGAAGGAGTACCTTTCATAACACTTATATGACAAGAAAATGAAGGAGTTCTTTGAACTTAGGCTGGGAAGAATGACCATGGAAGAGTATGAAAATAAGTTCTTGGGGCTGCTAAAGTATGTGGGGTTTATAAAATATGAGAAGGTGAAAATACAAGTGTTTTTAAGTGGATTGTCATACTTTTATAAAAAGAATATTCAATATGATGAACCTGTGCCTTTGACTAAAACCATCAGGAAGGCTAAGTACCTGTATCATCAAGGCCATAGAAGAGAATCCATGCAAAAATCTTGGAAGGATAAGAAGAAGGAGAAATATAATCAGAGGAGGAAGGGATTCAAACCTCCTTTCAATATAAATAGCCCTAATAAAAATCATCAAGACCAGTATGTTAAGGATGAATCCAAGAGAGAAGACTCCTTGGGGAAAAGGGGAATACCACCAATCCAATGTTGGGGATTCAAAGAAGATCATATGTGCAAGGATTTCCATCACATAAAGGACAAAGTGCATATCGTGCATAAAATCCAAGAGGCTACAACACTAGAAGACATGGAAAGAATTTATATAGCCTTAGATGATCAAAAATTAAAGGACCAATCCAATATGATCGAGGTGGAAGGTAATATCATTAATCAGCTTGTTGATATTTTAATTGATTCAGGAGCAAGTCATTATTACATTGATCCTAAAATAGTGGATAGATTATGTTTGGAGAAAAGTAATCTTGAAAAATCAAGTTTGGTTCAGCTAGCCACTGGAACCAAAGGGAGAATCGATGATATGGTCAGAGGTTGTTCCATAAGTCTTAATGGTGTGAATACTAATGTTGATCTAAATGTTATACCATTGGGATATTATGATATTCTAATTGGAATGGATTGGTTGGAAAAGAATCATGTTGTCCTAGATTGTCATAACAAGATATTTACATGTCTTGATGAAGAAGGAAAACAAAGCATTGTGAAAGGAGTTCCAAGACCCATCTCTATAAGGGAGATTTCAGCCTTATAGATAAAGAGATGTTTCAGAAAAGGATGTCAATTGTATGTAGCCCATGTAGAGGAGCCAGAAAAGAAAAAGGGGCCAAGCCTTGAAGAATTTTAGGTACTACAATAATTTGAATATGTATTTCAAGAAATACCAAGGTTACCACCCAAGAGGGAAATAGATTTCTATATTGATTTAGTGCCAAGAGATGCCCCAATATCAAAAACACCTTATAGAATGAGTACACCAGAATTAAAAGAACTACAAATGCAGTTGGAAGAATTGTTGAATAAAGAGTACATAAGTCCAAGTGTTTCACCTTGGGGAGTACCAGTACTCTTTGTCAAAAACAAGGAATGAACTTTGAGGCTGTGTATTGACTTTCAACTGCTGAATAAATCCACTGTAAAGAACAAGTACCCTCTAGCCAGAATTGAGGACCTCTTTGATCAACTAAGAGGGGAAAAGATATTTTCAAATTTAGAATTGTGATCGGGATACCATCAGGTAAGACTCAAGAAAGAAGACATTAATAAGATAGCCTTTAGAACCGGGTATGGTCATTATGAATTTGTAGTGGTGCAACTTGGATTGTCCAATGCACCAGCTGCCTTTATGTGCTTAATGAATGGCATATTCAGAAATTACTTGGATAAGTTTTTAATAGTGTTGCTAGACGACATACTTTCCTATTCTAAGTCATAGTGAGAGCATGAACATCATCTAAGCTCGGTATTGCAAGTGTTGAGGGAACATCAACTGTATGCCAAGCTTAGTAAGTGTTATTTTTACCAAGAAAAAATCCATCACTTGGGACACATTATTTCAGAACAAGGTATAGCAGTAGATCTAGAGAATATTGAAGCCATTAGAGGATGGCCATCACCCATGAACATTTCAGAAGTTAGATATTTTATTGGATTAGTCGGTTATTACAAAATATTTATAACAGGGTTCTCTAAGATTGCTCATCCCATCACTTCTTTGAAAAATAAAGGAATTAAATTTGAATGGACATCTGAGTGTGAAGAGAAATTTAATGTTTTGAAAGAATTACTTACTAGTGCACCTGTTTTAAAGATTGTTGACCCAAATGAAATTTTTTTGGTATGTATATATGCATGCAAGGAAGGACTTGGTGGATTCCTCACCCAAAATGGACATGGCATTGGTTATGAGTCCAGAATGATTAAAGAACATGAGAGGAACTATGTCACACATGACTTGGAAATTTCTTCCATTGTTCATGCATTGAAGATGTGGAGGCATTATCTCATGGGGAAGAGATTTGAATTAATAACAAGCCACAATGGTCTGAAATATCTTTTTGAACAACCAAATTTGAATGTCAGGAAAATGAGATGGATGGAATTTTTAAGTGAATATGATTTTGACATCAAGAATATCAAAGGAAAAGAAAATAAATTTATTGATGCACTTAGTAGAAGATTGCATCTGATGCATGATACAACTGTTAGTATGCATCAATTAGATTTAAAGAGAAAATTTTTAGATGTTGTTGTTATGGATCATCATTATCTATAGGTAAAAGAAATATTACAACAAGAAAATGTACAATAGAAAATTAGAGTATATGAGATGGAGTAAGATGGATTACTTGGGCATAAAAATAGAATTTATGTTCCTAGTTCCAAAGAACTTAGGAATTTGGTATTAAAAGAAATCCATAATGTTCCATATGTCATACATCCCAGTTACCAGAAAACAATTGCAGTAGTAAGAAGCCAATTCTTTTGGCCATGGATGAAAAGAGATGTTGTTGATTACATTGCCAAATGTATGGAATGTCAGAGAGTGAAGGTTGAGCATAGGCACCCAGCGGGTTTGCTACAATCATTACCGATTCCAGAGAAGAAATGGGAAGTGGTTATTGTTGATTTTATAACAAAATTTCCCATGAAATAAAGACAACATGATTCAATCATGGTCGTGGTTGATAAATTGACAAAGTTTTCTCATTTTTTTCTTGTAATAACAACTCATACAACAGTTAATATTTCACAAATTTACATGAGGGATATTGCTAGGTTGCATGGGATAGCTAAGGAAATTGTCTCATACATAGATACAAAGTTTACTTCAAATTTATGGAGGGGATTTCTTAAAGGACTTGGTACAAATATGATCTTTAGCACAACATACCATCCACATTCATATGGGTAGACAAAGAGAGTCAACCAAGTAATTGAAGAATTGTTGAGAAGGTATGTGATGGATAAGTCATCTAAGTGGGAAGATTACTTGCACTTGGCTGAGTTTTCCTATAATAATGGGTATCAAGCTTCATTGCAAATGAGCCCATTTGAAGGGTTGTATGGTAGGAAATGCAATACTCCAGTGAGTTGGGACAACCCAACAAACAAAGTGGTAATTGGGCTAGAATTTCTCAAGGATATGGAAGACCAGATGGTTAGAATTAAGCATAATTTAAAGGCAACTCAAGATAGAAAGAAAATGTATGCAGATAAGAACAGGACAACTAGAGAATTTAAAGTGGGGGAGCATTTGATTTTAAAATTAAATCCCAAGAATATATCTTTCAAGTTGGGTAGATGTACAAAGCTAACAGCCATATTATGTGGTCCATTTGAGATATTGGAAAAAATAGAACCACTTGCATACATGATTGCATTGCCTGCTTCCATGAATGTGCATAATGTATTTCATGTTTATTTTATAAGAAAATATGTATATGATACTAACCATGTTATCGATTGGCATCTGATTTAGGTAGAGATAGAGGAAGGCTTTCGGGTCTAGCCAATGCGACTATTGGACAAAAAATTCAAAATTTTTCGAAATTGATTCATAGAGATGGTAAAATTCTAGTGGGCCTGCTACAGTCTTGAGGATGCTACATGGGAACATGAATATTGTTGGCATAGGGGCAGACCCGGGGTTCAACGCTACAACAGGGCACCAACAAAACCCTAACTACCGGCACTTTCGGTGACACCTGCAAAACAAATGAAGTCTCACCCGAGGTAGAGGCAAGGTTGGTTGCAGGACTCCAGTGTCTGTAACCTTAGTTGGGACATAGATTTGTGATTACAACACCTTAAAAATAACTTAGCAGTTATATTTCATTAATATTCAGTATTAGTTTACAGTGCAGCCAAACCCTGATAAAAGATCAGCGCAATATCCATACAAATTCAATAGATCCAAGCACTAAGCATACTAACATAGATCAAATCTAGCATACATTCACATTATTCAGCACTAAGCTACCATATTAGATCCATTCATCATCTAACAACGCACTAAGAATTTAACCATGTAAACGAGATAGAAATTGTAAAGCATTCACAACACATAGACAAAGAATAACCAAATCACGTAGCAATCACAACACAGGATATACATGGTTCACCCCCACCCCGGGGATATGTACACCAACTCTTCATCTTATTTATTAGCTTCTTTCAATCTCCTTACATGCACAGATCCTCAAGATCAACTCTGCAGAGGACAAGAGATCTGCGCACCTCGCTAGATCCTCCTTCCCCGGGTTACATCACAAATCCTCTTCACAGTCTCTTACAATTACTTGCACTTAGCTCTGCAAGTCTCACACAGTATGCATGAATCATCTACAATCATTCTGCACTTAGCACAACCTACAAACCTTCGATCACATAGATCAAACTAATAGCTTTATCATTTACTTTGCCTAGCTACTTATTTATACATCACAAAATCGAGCCTAAACATGGGTAAACCCATGGGCCGACATACTCGTTACACAAGCCCAAAAACCAAAAATCCCTAAAAAGGGGCCGAGACCCTACGATCTCCACTTCGCTTTGTGCTCCTCCTTCGATAGCCTGTCGAAGTCCCAAAAATAGGCCAAACATGAACAATAATCCTCAAAACTTGAGCAAGGGACAACATGCCCCCAACACTCACCTATGACTTGTCCTGAGTCACTCAGATCTGGGAAGTTCTTCTTCAAATGCCTCAAGCTTGGCTCAATCTGTTTCAACTTGTTGTTGTGTCATGGCCTCTTTCTCAATGAACTCTTGGATAACAACTTCATTGACAGGTCCCTCTAGGCGTTGTTCAGCTATAGTGATGACTTGCTCCAATTCTTCTCCTCAACCTTCAATCTCTACAAATAGTTGGCAAGCCTCATCCTGTATAGGTTGGAGCCTTTGAGTCACTTCCATGACTCTTCTCTAAATAGTGTGGGCCTGCTATTGGCCCTCGACCAAGTTTTGAGGATACTTGGTCATGATTGACCTATTTTTGGGACTTTGACAGGTTGTCGAAGACTGAGCGCAAGACGAAGAGCAGATCGCAGGATCTTGGCCCCTCTTTAGGGATTTTTTTGAGTTTTGGGATCATGTAACGGGTATGGGAAGGTCGGTCCATGGGTTTACCCATGCCTAGGCCCACTTTTGTAATATATATATAGAAGCTAAGCGATGTAGAAAATAGTAGTGATCGATCTATATGATCGAAAGATTGTAAGTGCTCTATGCATACTATGTAAGACTGGTAAGGGTAAGTGCAAGGGACTGTAAGAGATCGAGTGGAGGCTTTGTGCTAAACCAAACTTAGGGAAGGACTATCTAGCGAAGTGTGCAAGTCTCATGTCCTATGCAGAGTAGGGTTTTTTTAGGATTGTAAGTGCTTTATGCATACTATGTAAGACTGGTAAGGGTAAGTGCAAGGGACTGTAAGAGATCGAGAGGAGGATTTGTGCTGAACCAAACTTAGGGAAGGACTATCTAGCGAAGTGTGCAGGTCTCCTGTCCTATGCAGAGTAGGGTTTTTTTAGGATTGTAAGTGCTCTATGCATACTATGTAATACTGGTAAGGGTAAGTGCAAGGGACTGTAAGAGATCGAGAGGAGGCTTGTGCTGAACCAAACTTAGGGAAGGACTATCTAGCGAAGTGTGCAGGTCTCATGTCCTATGTAGAGTAGGGTTTTTTAGGCTATGTGCATGTAACTGATTACATAAGATAATAGAAGAGTAGAAGAGTTGGTGGACATAGCCCCGGGGGGGTGAACCACGTATATGTTGTGTTGCTCTACTTTCTGCAATGTGTTGGTGTGTTTATGTGTGACTTGTTGTGATATAGATGAATGTTATATAAAACTAATGTTGGCTTGTGCTTGATAAGGAGAATGAATGTTAGATTTTACCTATATGAGTATGCTTAGTGCTTGAATCTGCTAGATCTAATGTGTTCCTTTTATGCTAAGTGCTATTAGATGTGGATCTGGTTGAATACTGTGATGCTCTATAATTAGGGTTTGTCTGCACTATTACTAAGAACTGAATATTAATGAATGTTTGTTGCTAAGTGATCTGCTAAATATTAGAATCACATATGTGTGTCCCAGCTAAGGTTTCATACATATAAGTCCTACAACCACCCTTGCCTCTACCTCGGGTGAGACTTCATCTTCTTCGCAGGTGTTGTTGAAAGGGCCTATAGTTAGGGTTTTGTTGGTGCATTGTTGTAGCATTGAACCCTAGGTCTACCCCTGTTCCAACAAATGGTTTCGTTTTTGGGACCTGAAAAATGTGATTGATGGGAACTAAGAAAGAAGAAGCTTTGTGAAAAGATCCGACCTGAAATGTAATTGTTGGGAACTGAGAAAGAAGAAGCTTTGTGCAAAGATCTGACCTGAAATTGTGAAATCTATGTGTGTATATTTGTTGCTCTAGTGCGCAATACTCTACTTAGTTTGTGAAGCTTCATGCTAAAGAAAAGAGGTAATATCTGAATGCTTTGTTCTCTGATAAAGGTAAGAATAGTGAAAATCTTTATATCTAGAAGCTTTGTGCTCTGTAGAAGTAATACTAGTGGAAATTTTTCTTTCTAAAGTATGGATCTAGGCATGTTTGATAAGATTTGTCCTAGCTTGAAAACTAGGGCACTAACAAAAAAATAAGATGTGATATAAGTAGATCTGATAAAAATAGTGAAAAATATGTTATGCCTACGTATAGAAAGAATGTTTGGACTAACAAATGGATGTAGGACCATAGAAATAATTTGTTGCAGGTTAGCTACTATGATCCTAGTGCGTAGTACAGGAAAGGTTGGGGAGCATTTGAAAGAAAGAGAGGACTAACCCTTTGCTACATTTGTAGAAAACCTGGACATCTTGCTAAGGAATTCCATGGAAGAATACCTAGTTTCCTTTGCTGCAATGCTATGGACCATGAAGTATTAGATTTCCCTAGAATGATTTATAAGATCAAAAGGATGAATATGAGACAAAAATACCATGAGAAATTTCAAGCAATTGAAACTGGGACAGAACCCTAGAAAGAATCAGAGAAAGTATTGCTACAGATAAAAGAAACCCTGAATGACCACTGACATATCAACCTATTAGAGATCTTCAAAGAAAAAGAATGCACAGAAGCAAGAATAGGATACTTCGACATTGACTGTGTTCTGGATGATGAAACACAGGTGAATATTATGATAGAAATAACTTGGGAAACTTTAGGGGAGCCTACTATGATTCCTTCATTGGGAGGAATAATACTATTCAGAGGAAAGATGATAAACCTATGTGGAAAGCTTACCCAAATATATATGAGTGCCAAGGTAACTTCGACAGAAGAAGAATTTGAAGTTGTTAAATTTATTGAGGACAACGCTCCATTTACTATGTTTCTCAAAAAACCTTGGATTGAAAGAGATCGGGCCATAAGGAAAGAAAAAGAAGTCTTAGAGCAGAAGAAGCAAGATTTAAAAGATTTCATGACTAGGAAGATCGCACACTTGATTAAAGAACAGGAGAACAGATCAAAGCCATTCGAAACCAAATAATTGAATGTTGAAGTTGCAATAATACCAGAGGACTCCCAGAAGATTGCAGTACCTATTCCAGATATAGATGAAGTATTATCCCTGATTTCTAGGAAAGAATCTCAGCAGCGCGAAGTTACTATGCCAAAAGAAGATAAGAATTAGAATGGCAAAAGGAATACTGAGATAAAACTAACTGGGAAAAAGGATAGAAAGCTATGTAAGAAGAGAGCCAAGATCGAAAATTTACAGAAGGTTCCAGAGGAAACTTTGCAGAAAGAATCTTTGAAAAAGTTGAACTTTCTCAGGATATCATAACAATGTCACATGGAACTTCTCCATGAGGAAGTAATATAACCATTGGGAATAGTATACCCATTATACTAACACCCTAAATGGGAAGAAAGGCATCAATGGTCAGACAGCTCTCCATCAGACTGTTGGGACCATGCCGTAACGGACAAAACTAAGTTAATGAAGGCTTCTTACCTGTTGCAAGAGATCTGTTACCAAGTATCTATTTATCATGCCACACCATGCACCGAGAAAACTTTTTATAACCATGAATTTGAGCCCACAGATTAGTTGATTTTCACACAGTGATCATCGTGCTTTTTCCATCTATCCCATTTCATTGAGAGATTACTCTTTGAACCTGAGATTTTAAACCCTGAGCTTGTATGTCGGATGAGTTCAATGCTACATAGACAATTGTCGAGGAATTTCTCATCTAACTCATGACCAAAAGAGTAATGTCGATATCTGCAAGTATATAAGAATCATCAATGAAAGGAGTGCAATCCTCTCCATTGACTGCTCATGGATCAGGGCCATCTCGACCAACAGTAGAGAAGATAACTAAGCACAGAGACGACCTAGCCAATGCGAAGTTGATTCCATATATATTACTTGACTATATCCTGCCTCTAGCCGGCGTGGTAAGTCATGATAATGTGCCAAGATATTTTGAGTACACCATCGTTACTGCATACCTCTTGAAGGGGATACACATAGTAAGAGTACAACGGTACAAGATTGCAGCATTGAAGTTCAATGACTTCAACCTCAGAGACTGCAAGAACCACAACATGCTCGCCTTGTACAAATACCTGACCAGGATGAAGGGAAAGAACTCAAAGACAATCCCCCAATCATGGACGATGAACCTTGCGTAGTCCACCTTGTTAAATGTCAAGAAAATCCCACACTTTGGAAGGCATCAGGAAGTCAATGCTTGTGTCAAGAGGCTACTATTTTGTTACCATGGTAGATATTTATGGCTATATTTTCATATTACAGTCGATCTGACATTGATCTATAGGATCACAGGGTTGAGTATGCAAGGACCTAACCCGCAGGAGTTCTACCCAGGAAAAGTCACAGATCGTGTGCTAGCACAGAAGATTAAGGACACATACGGTGATGTCGAGAAGGGGATGTGAGGCTACAAGGTAGCCTCCATATATAATGGCGCAGTGTTCCTATCATGTCAATTAATAGCCGAAAATATGGTATGCAAGAACCAACCCACATAGGTCACATGCTTTGCCATCGACCTCGCGGGGAAGTGTGTAGAAGGCTTATAGATGAACTGGGTGATGTACCTAGTCAATCAACTTGAACTACACTATCGCGAAGCATAGGATCAAGGCTACGAATTTCACTTCATCTGGCTCTTGATCCTCATCGTGTTTGTTTCCTGGGAGATATCGGAAGGCGTGGCCTTCTAGGACATCGAGCCATTTGATCCGCTTGTCGTGAAGTTCACCACACTTTGGTATTCGAGTGATATGAACAAACAATGGCAGTAGAACTTTGTTTTTCATACCTATTACGTTCAACTGAAGAGATCCATCAAAGCTGAGCCTCACATGACTTTGAACACCTTATATACATTCCAACCTCTGATGAAGTTCAACACAGATCAACATTTTATTTACATTACAACGCGAGCCGATGAACATAAGAAATAGCTCCATTCATACTATAAACTTACAGAAGAGGACCTGGAGGAGATCACTAAGGACTGGTCTGTAGACCTCCTTATCCCCACTGACCCTACAAAGATGCCTAATCCTGAACTGGACATCCTAGAGACCACTCACAAAGAACAGGACACACCTAGAACCAGCAAAAGAAATAAGACTGAAGAGGTCCAATATTTAAGCAGCACCTCAGGGAAGACTTCTTTCATATCACTTGAGTGAGGAGGTGATGACGACAAAGAAGAGATGAAGGAAAGAGAAGATGAACAAAAAAAAGATGAAGTAACACTGCCCAGAGATGAGGCTGACCCCTTGAAGAAGAGGAAGGTTTCTCCCCTGAAACCTTCTTCCTAGAAGAAATCAAGAGCCACCATGACCAAGATGCAGACTACACTTAAAACTGATGACTTTGATTTCATCATAGCAGCTCTAAATGATGCTTCACTGGAAATCGCAAAGAAACAAGAAGCCAAGCAGGAGGAAATGTATGATATAATTGAGGTCGAACTCCAAGGGGTACAACAGGCTCTTCAGTCCAGTCACACAGTATCCACTATGCCCCCACCATCGGGAGAACAAGAGTTGGGAGATTAGCCATCCCAACTGCGTCAATTAGTAGATCCAACTGAAGCTCACCTTCAATGAGCACAATAGGAAACAGAACAATCCACCTAGGCTTTGAATCAAGTACAAGGACTACTTGTATAACAACGCTGAGTTGCAGAGCGGGAGAATATTTCTCTCTAGACAAATCTTGATGAGGAGAAAAAGCAAATGCAGTAAGAAAAGGAAAAGGGAAATCAGGGTAAAAGAAGTAGTCAACAGAACACTTCTCTCTATGACAGGCTTAGAGCCACAAGCAGAAGACCAGGTTGATCATCAAGTAGAGCAGCTCACGAAAGCCATCCAGCAGCTATAGAAAAGAATATTAGATTTAGAGCTCCACACAGTGCCTAGCACTCTGTAGGATGTAAGATCAAAGAGAAGCGATTGCCCAAAGAACAGTTGAGAGAATAAATTCTCTTGCCATGGAATGCAAACAAATCAGTGATCACAGTGCCTAGACTTATGAGAAAATCACTGAGAATGCAGAACTTAAGGCACTAGAGTTGCAACTCCAAGAGGCGAAGCAACAAGTAGAAACAATACAAGTGAAGTTGAAGCCCCTGTCGACTGTGGAAAGAATGAAACGATCCCAGGAGTAGTGCACTACCCAACAGCAGGTTCACACCATTCAGAGAAAAGTCATGGAAATGACTCAGAGGCTTCAACATGTATAGGATGAGACTTACCAATTTTTCACAGAGATCGAAGGCCGAGGAGAAGAAATGGAGCAAGTTGTTGCTGCAACAGAACAATGCCTAGAAGGACCCGTGAATGAGGTAGTCATCCAAGAGTCCGTTGAACAGGAGGTCGTGGCATATAAACCAGTCAAAGCAGCTCAAACCAAGATTGAGGCTTTCGAAGAAGAACTACCCAGATCAGAGTGACTCGAGATGAGTCATAGGTGAGTGTCGGGGGCCTGTTTTCCCTTGACCTGTTTTTGGGACTTCGACAGGCTGTCAAATACGGAGCACAAGATGAAGAGGAGATCACTGGATATCAGCCCCTTTTTAGAGATTTTTTTGGGTTTTGGGATCATGTAACAGGTATGGGAAGGTCAGACCATGGGTTTACCCATGCCTAGGCCCACTTTTGTAATATATATACAGAATCTAAGCAATGTAAAAAATAGTAGTGATCAATCTATGCGATCGAAGGGTTGTAAGTTCTCTATGCATACTATGTAAGACTGGTAAGGCTAAGTGCAAGGCACTATAAGAGATCGAGAGGAGGCTTTGTGTTGAACCTAACTCAGGGAAGGAGGATCTAGAAAAGTGTGCAGGTCTCATGTCCTATGAAAAGTAGGGTTTTAAAGTCTCTATGCATGTAACTGATCACATAATATAATAGAATAGAATAAGAGTTGGTGGACGTAGCTCGAGCGGGGGGTGAACCACATATATGTTGTGTTTCTCTGCTTTGTGCGATGTGTTGGTGTGTTTATGTCTGGCTTCTTGTGATATAGATGAATGTTAGATAGAACTGATGTTGCTTTGTGATTAATAAGGAGAATGAATTTTATATATGACATATGTGAGTATGCTTAGCTCCTGAATCTGCTAGATCTAATGTGTACATTTTAAGCTAAGTGTTATTAGATGTGGATCTGGTTGAATACAATGATGATCTATAATTAGGTTTTTTCTGCATTGTTACTAAGAACTGAATATTAATGAATGTTTACTGCTAAGTGATATATTAAATATTAGAATCATAGCTTTGTTTCCCACCTAAGGCTGCAGACATCGGAGTCCTGCAACCACCCCTACCTCTACCTTGGGTGAGACTTCATCTGCTTTGCAGGTGTTGTTGAAAGGGTCGGTAGTTAGGGTTTTGTTGGTGCATTGTTGTAGCGTTGAACCCTCAGTCTGCCCCTATGCCAACACCTATTGTTGAGCATTGCATTTTTCTTGTGATCATTTCATCCGTTCAACGTCTGACAAGGGTTGCAACTACGCCTAGATTTTTTCTTCTTGTTGCTTTGCCTCCTCGAGCTGTGACTCCAGTTCCTTTAATTATGGATTCTCAGTGAGTCGCTCATAATTCTGGGAACTACTTTTATTGGATAAATACGTAAGTGCGGACACAAACCAATCTCCCTAGATCCACCTGGATCTAGAACAAAGTAAGACAGAATATGACTCTTTCCCTAGATTTTAACTATTGAATTAAATAGGAGGCAAGAACAAAGAACATACCTTATGATCACTTCCTTTGGTCTTTGTTGCTCCCTCTTTGCTCCAGTTCTCTCGTAAATTCAAGACCAAAACAATACAAACCAACCAGAGTGAAGAAAGCACAATCTATTCAACAGTCAATCTATGTATATGATCAAGGAGTTATACAATAAGGTGAAATTAGCTTTATGGGAAAAGGACATATTACTGTATCATATTGATGGAAAGTAAAGATTACAACCTAAGCCTTGATGTTGCAAACTTCCTTTCGATGGCCCTTGGCTCTGACACACACACTTTCTCACTTGCATGAAGAAGATCAACCACCTTTGATAAATTTGTTGTAGTTCTTAGCTGTTGTAGCATCAGTCCTTCACACAATCTTTCACTAATTCTCTAATGAATCTTGCTTAAACTTGTTTGCTTAACCTTTTCCATGAGAATTCACTCAATATATAGGAGAGAATAAATTGGTTACTTGGATAAGAATGATCCCAAAATATCAAGGAATCTAGTACTAGGATAACCATTCGAATGCCATCTCATCCTTCTAGAAGATTCCCTTCTAGAAGCTTCGAGAATTCATCTTTTTCCCTTCTTTAGAAAGAGTTCGCACCATAGCAGTTCAACACAGTGCGAAATTCTCACACCCTCGCTTAAGGCAGCCTGCGAGAATCATGTATTCTCGCAGGCAAATATACTAGCAGCTTGCGAACAGTCCTAAAAAATTGTGACTTTTGGAAAGAGATGAAGGTAACTTTTCTCAGGAGAAAGTTCTAATGAAGATCTTGAGTATCCCATCATCAATACATCATCGTGATGACCAAAATCATGGGTAACAGAGTGCCCCCCAAAGTATGAGGTTGGAACCAGTGACAGCCGATAGACTTTGTAAGCTACATGTGTGTGTCGGGAACCAAGAGCACATCTAATCGGAAACCTGCGAACAACCAAGCATCTACAGAAAATCATATATATATCAATTCTAAGGTAGGAATTCCCATACTCAGATCATAGACTGATGACATTAAAGACATGGGTCATGGCCACCAATCATAGACCGTGGATCCATGCCGTCAAAATATAGCATAGCCACCGGAATACACTGTGGATCTATGCGAGAAATTTCAAATCAAGACGACATAGCCACTAAACATACACAGTGGATCTATGTGTCACAAATTATACATACTTCATCGCAACCTAGATTACAAAGATAATATCCAGGGTCTTCAATCTCATCGCCCAAAGTACGAATCTAACCATGTGATTACATGTGTTGAAGTCGAACATGGTAGAAACCACTTGATTACTGGTCAATGATGAAACCGTTAACAAGTGCGAGGGAAATCACCAATGATGTCAATGACTCCCAAGGTACCATAGTATAATCTATTGAGTGTGAATAAATGAGTTGATGTTGAACACCCGATGGAATCTTTCTATCAGGGGTCAATGATGTAAACCCACTGTCGAAAGCGAGGAAACCTGTCATTGAGGCATGCAAGTTCCAAGGTACCAAATAATTTCTAAGTCTTGATTCCGGATAATGAGCTGAAGTCAACGGAACAAAACTTGTCACAGGAGGGCCTTGATGTATCCCCCATCAATGACGCGAAATGAGTAACAGAGCATTTTGCAAATTGGATTGGACACAGGGAAGGTCGACACAGAGAGAATGGATAACTGCAGATGGCCGACTCAATATAGGTTTCAGATGGACTTCTCTTGAACATATGAACGACATGACCAATGATTTGGAAGCATTGACTCAAAGACGACACAGGGAATGACCTTGTAGTAAATTTAATGAGAGACAAATGGATTTCTCAAACTGGCTTCAAATGCGATGAATAGGGGGTGTCATGTTCAAGAGCGACACTTACTACCAATCAATACGACGATGAAAACATATCCCTTTCCCAAATTTTCCCCCACCATTTCTGGTGAGTACCTCTTTATTTTTACGCAAGCTTGAGGAGGATAACATATGATTATTGATATAAGCTCATCCTTCAGACGAGTCCCTCAAAGTATATTTAACGAACCCTAAGAAGGAGTGGTTCGGTCCCATCACGGGTCTGTCAATGTTTGTTTAACGAGTCCAGAGATAGAAAACTCGAAGGTTTTTCAAGATTATAGAGTTTGGAAAAACACTTAAAAG
>ML777229.1:388021-431201 GCA_009831015.1 Picea engelmannii | reverse complement strand
TTTTTCATAATATAGTCTGGACGAGACCGAAAAAGAGATAAATTATCTCTCACCAGACGCTTATTTCAAATACTTTATCGAGCGTGAAAATAGCAAGGTCGCTCGGTGATCTTTTCATGTTTAGAGAGTCTGAAAAGAGCTTAAAGAGAACTCTAGGGCGGTTCCCTTTTTCGTATAACCTTGTTGAGCCCGAAAAAGTGATAAAAGTATGCTCGACCACATTCTCATGTATTTACAAGCGCAAGAACGGACAAAAACGACGCTCGAGGTTTTATGTAAAAACCATAAAAAATAATAAAAAACGCGTTATAACAAAGAAAACCATGTCCATATCCCTGTATTGAATCGTCAAAATCATCACGTCTACAAGAATTTCACTCAACATGACATTAGTGATTAGGGTTTAGTTGATAAATAAACATAAAAAACCAAAAATGATATAGTAAAAGTAAATAAAATGAGTAAATACTCTTTTTTACCATACCATTTGACATTTTCACTATTGAGCTCAAAAAAACCCTCTTTTACCCTCTGAGTTCGGCGTTAGATTGCGGGAGCTACAAGAGACCATTCGGCGAACCGTCTGTGACATTAAGGTAGGTCCTTCGTCCTTAACATTTTCATGGTTTCATTTTTTCATTTCAATGGTTAAAATTCCATTTTTAAGATGTTTTTCTAGGCCCTATATGCACGTTGTCATTCTCGCAGGTAGCCCATACAGGGCCTGCGAGAATGATGCGTTCTCGCAGGTGAGCCTTAAGCCACCTGTGAGGTTCTCTCACTGTGCAAATGGGGCACCTGTGAGAACCGCAAAACCCAATTTTTTTTTAAATTTTTAGCCAAATGAAAAAGATCTAAAGCATGAAAAAGTTATTAATCCTCCTTTTATGTTCCTTGTGCAGATAGTTGGCCATAAACATGGTGCTTGAGTGGCATGAAAGGGAACATGAAGAGGATAATGCAATGGCCAAGAATCATCCTCCTACCATAGCTTCATTGAGATATTGTGGGCTCTTGAAATACTTTCGCATTCTGGGCATGAGGGCCCAAGTCAGACTACTAGAGTACCTGGTATGTATGTGGGACCCAGATCAACAGGTTTTTCATGTGTGAGCTCACACGTTGTCCTTATACATTCAGGACATTTATTTTTTGACCGGATTGTCTCGACGGGGGTACTATGTCATCCTGACCGGTAGTAGAAGTGGTGGGATAAAGATGAGTGAGTACTGTAATCAATACTATGTACCCGAGGCTGAAAGGAAAAAAGGGAAAAGTGGCTATCTGGGGGGTACAATAATTGACCCTTCGTACCATCCTTTTCACTATAGCTCAAATGGCTAGGAGTTCTTCTCCTCATATGGCATTATAGAGCTACTTCCAATATGCCATCGAGTGTATGGATCTTTGTTGGTGTCCTTCTTCCTTGAGAGGGTTCCCCTATTTAGACTACAGGTTGAGTGGAAAATACCGGGTCCTAGGGATCCAAGGATGTTGAGATGGTGTCGACTCATGGCCCGACACGTAGCAGGACCAATCGTCAAGTACAATGATATTTTCTTTGACTGGCTTCAAACCCAGATGTTGATGGTTGATGACTACGCTTATGCCGGGTTGGATTTCTGAGGAGATCCGGATTTGGCATTGCCTGAAGACACTCAGTGGGGTGACCTTGGTAAGAAGTACACGCATTTTCTCTTTTTAAATGTTTTTGAATTTTTTATTATATTCAAATGTTTTTGTTTTATATATTCATCCAAAGACTAATACAAAATTGTTTGTTGACAACACAGATGTTGGACCATATAGACCTCCTGGCACTTCTCCTATCCAGAGGCGAGGAGTTGCAGTAGCAACAGCACCACAGTATGTTGAAGATTATTAGGTGGTGGAACAAAATTTAGAGGGCCTGACAACAGACATTCCAGATATGACTCTGGAAGAGGTTCCACGACGCGATCATCATCACATTGTAGGGGTATCAGCAGCTATGAGTTGACTGCTCCATAGGGTTGCTGGGGAATTCATGTGTTACAGTGAACGTCATCCATGATGTCACTTTGTACAAGCTATAAGCTTCAATTTTTGATATTTTGGTCTTCAGGCAAACTTTTTGTAAAAAACTCTTTTGATCGTTATATATACAGACGGCTTCTACTAGTTTACTTTACATTGTATGAATTTCGATATGTTTGATTTATAAATCGTTCAAATGTTTGTCCAATACATAATTAGTCAATGCATATGTTAATGTATTAAGACATCTAGGAATATGTTGATATTCAATGTGATCAAAATAACGTTCCAAGAGGCGAATTCGCAAATACACTCGTAACAAAGTAGGACTTCGAATAGAGTAGATATTACTTAACTATAGTACTACAAGTTGCAAGTCAAGTCGCACAACCAAATGATGAATTCCAAGTGAGATAACATCAACCAATAATCCAATAACGATGCTATACTCTGCAATGTTGTTGGTCGCACGACCGAGGCACACACCTCGTAAAGATACAAGTTCGTTTGTTGGGGCACAGATTACCCACACAGTGGAAGCAAAGTTCCGAGTACTACAGCTAGCACCATCAGCAAAGACAATATAGGGTAGCAAAGACTTCAACATCTGGAAATCAAACACAATGTCACATAAGGCAGAGACCAGATAATGACAAAAGAAAGTTGTAGTAACACACACAAAGTATGGTACATTAAAATACAAGTACTTGTGCACAGATAATTTATGCATAGTACTTCTTCAAGTACAACCCATTCCTGGGCTCACTCAAAGGGATACCATCGTAATCTACCAGCTCATATGCTCCTTTTTCCAAAACTCGGTGAACAATATAAGGACCTCACCACATTGGTTCAAATTTCCCAGCTCCTAACACATCTTGATCCTATTCATAGAGAAGAACAAAATCACCTTCATAGAAAACGTGAGGCTTGACATGCTTGTCATATTGTGCCTTGACATGTTTCTTCTGGGCTTCTATTACTAGAGTGGCGTCTCGTCGAGTTTTGTCTAATCGCATCAGATACAATAAACGTTCTTCTTCAGTAGAAGTATTGGGTAAGAGTTCGACAGCTAGCTTCAAAGAGGGTATCTCGCATTCTATAGGAAGAATGGCTTCCACACCATAGACTAACCGAAAAGGCGTAAATCTAGTAGCGGATTTGACAGATGTCCGGTATGCTCACAATGTCGAAAACAACATTGTATGCCAGCTTGTTTTATGAATTCCTATCATTCGTCGAAGAATAGTTATAAGAACTTTGTTGATTGCTTCGACCTGGCCATTAGCTTGTGGATAATAGGGCGTTGAGTTATCATGACGAAGACCCAACTTTTCCGTAAGTTCAGACATCGTAAAATTCCTAAAATGACTACCGTGATCAGTGACGATAGCTTGGGGAACACCAAAATGAGCTATGATGTGATTAAAAAGAAACAACGTTGTGGTATTTTCATTATTATCGAATGTCGGCATCGCCTCGACCTATTTTGTAAAGTAATCAACAGCTACAATGATGTAACCATGCTCCCTGGCCGAGTAAGGGTGACATGTCATGAAATCGATGCCCCATTTTGTAAAAGGACCAACTAAGACCACAGGATGAAGAGGAGCAGGATGTGACCAAATTTTTTGATTGTAGGTCTAGCAGGCATGGCATTTCTGAATGGCAGTAATGCAATCATTAAACAAAGTAGGCCAAAAATACCCTGCGCGTAAGATCTTCTGGGCAGTAGCATACCCAGACATATGACCACCACATGCTCCAGAATGGCAATCATTCAGAGCTTTATCGACTTCATCAAATGTTAAACAACGTCGAAAAACAGAGTCAATTCCCCGACGGTAAAGAGTATCTCTGAGGATAATGTATTGACGATCTTGATAATGGATGCGACGTCATTCAGTACTAGACAAAGCAGGCCGGAAAGTCTGAGTTTGGAGATATATAATGATATCCCCATACCAAAGATCATTAGTGTTAATAAGGAAAAGAGATTCATCCAGTAATGAATCTACCGCTACATTTTCCATTACAGAATGAGGAAAATCGCATATCAACTCAGCAAAAACTAAGGATTTCTTGGACTTGGCACAGTTGAATTCCAAGTCAAACTCCTGGAGTATGACAATCCATTTGGAATACTTTCCCCCAAGCAATTGACGTGTCAAAATATGTTGCATAGGGTTGCAATGAGAAATCACCGTAGTCTTACGTGAGAGGATATAATGCCGAAAGCATTGAACGGATTGAACGGAAGCCAAGGCCAGTTTTTCGACATGTTGATACTTGATTTCAGTTGGTGTGAGCCTTTGACTCAAGTAGTAAACAACATGCTCGTCGTGCTTATCATCCTCTTGGACGAGAACCATGCCAATAGTGTACTTCGAGGCAGCAAGATAAATGAAATAATCGCGACTGTAATCAGGAGGAAAGATAAGTGGAGCTTGCGTTAGGGACAATTTCAAAGCTTCAAAAGCATTATTGGCAATGGTATCCCAGACGAACTTTGAATCTTTCTTTAATAGCCACGTAAAACCACGAGTTATCTCGATGTAATTAGGGATAAAATGATGAAGAAAGTTTACTTTCCCCTGCAAACTTTGCAACTGGCATAGTGTAGAAGGAGGAGGGAGATTAAGAATCACCTCAACCTTAATAGAATCCACCCGGATCCCTTGACGTGAAATGATAAAACCTAGAAGACGGTCGGATTCTACGCAAAATACACATTTATGAGGATTTAAACGTATACGATAGAACCGACAGCGAACAAATATAGCCCGGAGGTGGGTAGGGTGATCGACTCTACACATAGAATGAGATGGTAAATCGTCCAAATAGGGTTGAACGATATGCTTGATATCATGAAAAGCATAAGACATAGCACGTTGAAACATCGCGCCGACGTTCTTAAGACCGAAGGAAAGTTTCCTATAGGCAAAAGTACCCCAAGGACAAACAAAAGAAGTCATATGTTGGTACTCGAGAGACATGTTAATTTGATTATAGCCAGAATAACTATCCATGAGAGAGAAGATTTCACTTCTAGCACAGTCATCGACAATCTGGTCGACGAAAGGGGTTGGAAAGTTGTCTTTTAGACAAGCTTTGTTAATATCCCTATAATCAACACATACACGAATATTGTCTCCTTTATTATCAATTGGAACAGGATTGGAAACCCATTCTGTCAGAGCCACCGGATAAATAAATCCGGCTTTCGAAAGTTTTTCAACTTCGAGTTTGATAGCAGCCACTTTCCGTGGGTGAACTGGACGAAGGCGTTGCCGGACAGGTTTATCTCTGGGGTATGTCTTTATCTTATGTACAACAATAGCAGGGTCGATACTTGGCATTTCTTCGTAGCTCCAAGCGAAGATGTCACAAAATTCTTTAAACAGAGATGTATAGGTGACAATTTCGTCGGGAGAACATGAAGCTCCAATATGAACATTTTCAACAATCCCAGGTTTAATGGATATGTCAATGGGAATCGTGGGTGAGATGTTACTTAAGTTCCCTTCAGCAAACACATCGTGTGAAGTCGCGGGAACCGTCGAAATGACAATAATGGTTGACGGAGTCGAAATCCGTTGGTAGTTCCCAAGAGTATGTTGCTCCAGAAAAAGTATGGAACGATGATGCCCATCATCCCAAGGGGTGTCCTCCATGATGGACATGATCATCTTGTCAGTGGGAAAAATAAAACGAAAAGGATCGGGAGACAACTCATCAAGAGAAGGGGTAGAAGGTGTTGCCTATTGAATGGCCTGATAAGTAGATTCAACTGAGCTTAACGGCATGACGTCTCCGAAACGAGTGTGATCTCTAGAGTCAGGGACAATCCAAGGGTCATGTGACATAGGAAGTTCGTGAGGCATGGTGGAGATCATGTTGATAGAATCAACTAACAGGCATGGAACATCGGGTGGTGGAATGGGAAAAGTACCCATTAACGAGGAGTCCTTTAACAGGCCTACACCAACGTTCTCATAACCTGGTGGGGTTTTAGAAATAAACGACACATTTCTAGTACGAGTATCAGAATTGAAGAAGGCAAGTTGGTCAATGGTAACAACCTTTCCTTGATGAGGGAAACGTACTACATGGAAAAGGGTTGACAAAACGACACACATGGAATCAATCCAGCTAAGACCAAGTAAAAGATTATAATCAAGAGGAGCGTCAAAGACTTCCACTTCAACTTGGACCGTCTTACCTTCTAATGTGATAGGAAACGAAGGAAGAACATTGTAAGGCTTAAAACCATAGCCATTGAAGGCTTTAAGAGTGTTTTGTGATTCATTCAAGGGAGGAGAGCCAATGGCTTTCCAACAAGCAAAAGACATTACACAGGTTGAGGCACCCTCGTCGATAACGGTTCGGCAAATGTTCTTGTCAGAGACAACAACTTGTATCTAGAATGCAAGTTGTGGGGGTAACCATGGAATATGATCATCCAAGTCAAAGACTAATAAATTCATATCTGTCAGGTCAATTCCACCTATAGATTTGAACAGTGCCTTCCGTTGTGCAAGACAAGAGTGAAGGACTTCAAGGGCTAACATCGTTGAAGGTGCCTGGGCTAGATCTTCAACAATGTTGTAGTTCAGGGCCACACGAGCATGAGGATTGAAAGCTGATTTCCTAACGACACCTTTTGGGGGGGGTCGCAGAACTGTATCAAGGCTCGGTCGTTCGAGATGAAGAGGACCATTTGTAGGTGGAGTCACTGGAGAGGGTTGGACCAATGAAGGAGGTACATCATCAACCTTCTCCTTAGATGGAGTATAATCTTTGGCTCTAGTTGTGAGTGCAACGTTGTTTTGCTTAGAATCACCAGTACACATCAAAACATATGATTTCGTAGAAGAGGATGGTTGGTCTTGAATGACCAACTAAGCCTTTTGTTGAGATGGGAAGGGTTGGGACAAGACAACCGGTGTAGATGGTTTTGGGGTTCCTTAAAGGAACTTAGTGACCTCAGCACATCGTGGACAATCCTTCATGTAGTGATATTCACCACAGATAAGGCAAGGGTAGCGGGGTTTGCGTTTATCCCGTTCTTCAACAGGAGTGGTTTTAGTTTTCTCTGCTTGATTATTATTTTTTCCCTCCTTATTCTTGCCTCTCCCCTTTTTAGATTTGTTTTTACCGGTAGGGGTAGATTGAACAACATCGACCTTAGAAGTTTTGTCGGTGGGAGTGGCAGGAGACGAAGCATTTTGAACATTAGAAGAAGGATATTTAGGGGTGGTACTTGAAATAGAATGTGAGTGGGCTTGGGCAGTACCAATCACACCGTCAGCTGCATGCGAGGCAGCTGGAGTAGTTGAAGTGCTGGAAGTACCAGGATGAGGTAATTCAGGTAAAAAATCATAAAGTGTTCCCGTTTGTGAATAAACGAGATCAAGATATCGAGTACGACTTATAGCTTGCTCCTCCATAACAACACCACCCATGGAAATATCCTTACCAATTTCATTCACAAAGGATTTTGTAAACCATTCGGCCAGTAATTGATCAGGGAGTTCAAGTTTAATGAGATGTCGACATCTTCGCCACTCATGGATATGATCAGATATATGAGTGCCTTTAATCTGTTTGAAGGAAGTCAAAATCTCAGTCCCGGTATCATAATGGATCGGTAACAGGTAATGTGTAAGGAAATCCATAGCTAGGGTGTTGAAATCAGAGAAGAAACCTCGTGGCAATTCAATATACCACTTCGCAGCAGAACCGGTAAGGGTTCGTTGAAAAAGATGTAAACGAATAGAGTCATCCATCAATGAGTTGGATGAACACCATAGGTGAAAAGTCATAACGTGATTGTTTGGGTCCTCTCCCACTTTGCCGTTGAATTTAGGAATGTCCGATGGAAGCTTGGATGGAATAACAGGCCATTGGGGAGAGTGACGAATAGGATCATTCAAAATCCTAGACAAATCTGGAAAATCCAAAGTAGCAAGAAAAGGTAAGTGTCGATTCACCTGTGGGTATTGATGGCTTTGGGGTGGAAGCCCTGTCGGCAAACCAGTAGGACCATAAGCAGTCTGCCCATAATGGGAAGACCCAGTTTGATTCAGTGGTGGTTGAAGAGGATAGTAGTTCCAAGGATTGTAACCTTGAGTTTGATTAGGGACCTGAGTTTGAGCATTGGGACCCTGACCCCAAATAGGATTGGGTATACCTAGATATGGTTGTCCTATAGTAGGGACAGTCTACTGCCCCCCAGTTGTTTGAGGAAGATTTTATAGCATTTGATTCCAATACTGGGCCAAAGCAGGAGGTATATTTTGTCCAAAAGGTGGGGTTGGTCCCCCTATCGTAGGTGGTTTTCCAACCGGAAATTGTGTCCCAAGAAAAGGTTGTGTAGTAAGTGGAATATGTCCAGTAAGAGGAAGTTGATTTGTACCACCTTGTCCACCAATGGGAACCTGCAAGTTTGATGTAATGGACGGTATAGTGCCACTAGGATTAGAAATGCCAGAAGGAAATTGAGGGAGTGTTGGAATAAAACCAGGAATAGGGTGCCCAGGAAAAGAAGGACCACCTGGAGAACCGACTGGGGTTTGTGGAGGTGTTGGAACATAAGCATTCTACAAAGCATTCAACGCATGATATCCAGGTGGTAGTGTGACATTAGGTGTTCGTTGTGTGTTGATAGGAGAAAGACCAGTAGTGACCTCGGTTGGGACACTCGTAGTATTCGTGAGATGGACCATCTCGGGAGGGACAGTAAAGCAATAAGTGGTATTCACCGGTACAGTTTCTGTCTCAGAAAACACTGGAGGGTTGATTTCAGAGACTATAGGCAAACCAGGACCAAAAAGGACCCTTCGGAAATCACCTGACCAAAAAGGATCTTGGCCTTCTACACCGGGAAAAGGCCCAATGGGTGATTCAGAAGTAGTAACAACTAGTTCTCTGAAAGAATTCAGTCGCATAAAGGGTCATTCAGAACCACGGTGAATTCGAAAATCCTCTCTAGTATTGGTAATTAGAAAAGGTTCTAGAGAGTCAGTTGCTTCCACTTGTGGTGTGGTGACAACTGGGACTTCACTCTGCTGAGGAGAGCCCTCAGGTGTACTGGTAGGAAAGGGATGAGAAGCGTCCAGATGCTCTGGAGATAAACCTTTCATTCTACATGAACGATGTGGGGGAGCTATTGTAAATGAGTGACAAACTTCACGAAGAAAATCCTATGGTCAACTTTGAGAAACAAACAACACGCGCTAGTGAACAAAATCTAGAAGGCAATCACGAGGCATACAAGACCTTCTAATTTTGAAGCCACTAGTTGTTGATGAAATCCAACGTCGCAACAATGAGATGAGAAGGGGCGGGGATATGGTGGAAAAGTTACGCTGACGACCTACTTAACGGACTTACACCCTGGTGCAAGCTCCCACACATAATCGTGGGTATACCCTCCAAGGACCCCGAGTGAGTTTGTTCAACGTCAATTCCAGGTACCGTGAAGAATTTCCCCTCCACAGTCACCTCGAGTAAGAACCTAGAGAGATAGGCCACTAAGGTCACCACCAACAACAATAAATCCTGGGGGAACAGTCGACAGTTCGATCCACACGCAAGGGTAGGGTATCTAGCCCGAAATCCACTCAAAAGGCTTCCACTCATCATTGTGGGTATACCTTCGAGTGATCCCCGTAATACGTGCAATATCGACACTGATACCAGCAAAGCAAGGTGAGTAACTCTGCCAATACCAACGCGACCTCGTTCTTGACCCTTGTGTGAGAAGGGCTTCCTAGGACAAGATGTTGCAAATGGAATTTAACACTCCCTAACACAAGATGCCATTGTGTGTTTTATGCTTTTGGAGAGTGTATCTCTCTTCCTACTCCAAAGCGCTAGCCTAGCTAAATGTTGGTGTAAAAGAGCCCTAGAAAAGAGTTACTAGATAAATTTTATGATTACGCAGTGTTATTAAAGGTTGTTGTTTACTCAAAGGTAACGGAAATGAAACTTATGTTGTATGACTCTGACCCAATAATGCAAGGATGAGAATGAAATATATCACTTTTTGTTCAATGAAGCTTATGTATGGGAGAGAGAGAAATTTTTCCAGATCAACCATGAACTACAAACCAAAATTTACTTTTCAAAAAGGATCCTCACTATGCCAATGAGAATACAGAAAATCAAAACGCAAAGAATCAAACAATGACAAACCCAATCAACTCTTTCAATGAAAGCAAAAATAAAGAGCAAACCAAAGTAATCTTCTCAATTACACAAGAAAATGATCTTTCAAACCAATAAGCAAAAGAGAAAACCAAGCAAACTTAACCTTCAACCAATCACTGGTTCTCGACTAATCAAACACACTCAGAAACTGAAGTCAAAGAGAATAGTTTTGCCAAGAAGAGTTAAGAAACGAAAGTAAAGCCACAAACGACAAGAAAAGCCTTGAAACCCTAAGACTGTTCATGTATGCAAACAAAGGAAAAAAATATATCAATCAATGGTCCAAGAAACTCATAAAAGGTAATCAAACTATTCTGGGCAGTTGGAAAAACCAAAATTCAAATCCATATTTTGAAAAATAATGTTCGCAGGCAGGCTATATAACACAGTGCGAGAATCACTGATTCTCACAAGTAACACATTAGCAGAGTGCGAGAACCTCGCACTGAAACATAAAGGCAGAGTGTGAACTCTACCTATTCTCACAGGTTTCAATGGAGTACAATGCGAGAATTCCTGAACATAGTCAAAAATTTGAAAAATGAAGTAAAATTGGAAAAGGCTTCTGGACCCAGAGGGTCTATCAGGATATCCTGAAGACTCAGAGACTAATAGAACAGGAGAAAAGTGAAACCAAAGAAAATGGCCACAGAAAAAGACTAAAAACCACAAAGAAAATGGGATTGCTCCCCAGTATGGTCATCAATTTTGTTATTGGATAAATCCGTAAGTGCGGACACAAACCGATCTCCCTAGATCCAACTGGATCTAGAACAAAGCAAGACAAAATATGACTCTTTCCCTAGATTTTATCTATTGAATTAAATAGGAGGCAAGAACAAAGAACATACCTTATTATCTCTTCCTTTGGTCTTTGTTGCTCCCGCTTCGCTCCAATGCTCTCGTACAGTCAAGACCAAAACAATACAAACAAGCCAGAGTGAAGAAAGCACAATCTATTCAACAGTCAATCTATGTATATGATCAAGGAGTTATACAATAAAGTGAAATTAGCTTTATGGGAAAAGGACATATTACTGTATCATATTGATGGAAATTAAAGATTACAACTTGAGCCTTGACGTTGCAAACTTCCTTTCGATGGCCCTTGGCTCTGACACACACACTTGCTCACTTGCATGAAGAAGATCAACCACCTTTGATAAATTTGTTGTAGTTCTTAGCTGCTGTAATAACAATCCTTCACACAATCTTTCCCTAATTCTCCAATGAATCTTGATTAAACTTGTTTGCTTAACCTTTTCCATGAGAATTCACTCAATATATAGGAGAGAATGAATTGGTTACTTGGATAAGAATGATCCCAAAATATCAGGGAATCCAATACTAGGATAACCATTCGAATTCCATCTCATCCTTCTAGAAAATTCCCTTCTAGAAGCTTTGAGAATTCATCTTTTTCCCTTCTTTAGAAAGAGTTCGCACCCTATCAATTCAACATAGTGCAAACTTCTCACACCTTGGCTTAAGGCAGCTTGCGAGAATCATGCATTCTCGCAGGCACATATACTAGCAGCCTATGAACAATCCTAAAAAATTGTGACTTTTGGAAAGAGATGAAGGTAACTTTTCTCAGGAGAAAGTTCTAATGAAGAGCCTGAGTATCCCATCATCAATACATCATCATGACGACAAAAATCATGGGTAACAACTATGATCACTTAATTGTTTACATTCCATGGCAAGCGCCTTCATTCTCTCAACTGTGCTTCAAGCAGTTTCTTCTCTTTGATCCTTCACTTCCTGCGGGGTGTCAGGCACTACGCGGAGATCTAAGTCTGTTATTCTTTGTTGTAGCTATTGGATAGCTTCTGTGAGTTGTTCTACTTGATGGGAAATTAAGTATTCTGTCTTGGGCTCTAAGCCTGTCATAGAGCGAACTGCTTTGTTGACCACTTCTTTCACTTCGAGTTTTTCTATGAGAAACTATTCTTTTTCTTGTTGAATATGTGCTTTCTCCTCGTCAAACTTTGTCTAGAGAAAAACCTTCTCCTTCTCCGCAAATCAATGTTGTTCTACAAGTAATTCTTGCACTTTATTCAAGGTCTAGGTGTCTTGTTCAGTTTCTCCTTGTGAGCAATGAAGGTGAGCTTCGGTCGCATCGGCTAGTCAGTGGAGTTGGGCTAGCTCATCTCCCAACTCTGGTTCTCCCAATGGAAGGGGTGCAGTGGACACTACGCGACTGGACTTAAGGGCCTATTGTACCCCTTGGAGTTCGAATTTGATTCTTTCATACATCTTATATTTCTTGTCTTCTTGTTTCTGCAATATCTCTTGTGAGGCATCGTTTATAGCTACGATGATGAAGTCAAAATCATCAATAGTGAGCATGGTTTGCATCTTGGTCAATATGGATCTAGATTTCCTCTGGGAAGAGAGTTTTGGGGGAGAAACCTTCCTCTTCTTTAGGGGGTCAGCTTCATCTCTAAGAAGTGTTGCTTCGCCTTTCTTTTGTTCATCCTCTTTTCCATTTAGTTCTTATACTTCGTCACCACCCCCTCGGTCAGGTGATACAGAAGCAGTCTTTTCTGATGCATTGCTTAAGTCCTAGACTTTGGTGGTCTTCTTCCTTCTATTGGTACAGGGCATGTCATGTTATTTTTGAACATCCTTTGAGTTGTCAAGTTCAGGATCGAAAATCTCTGTAGAGTCAACGGGGATAAGAAGGTTTGCAAACTAGTCCTTAGTGATTTCCTCAAGGTCCTCTTCTGTAAGCTTGTAGTATGACTGCAGCTCTTCTCTGTGCTTGTCTGCTCACGTAGTGATGTAGATGAAGTGTCTATTTGTGTGGAACTTCATAAGGGTTTGGAACCAATGTAAGGTGTTTAGCGTCATGCGGGGTTCATCTTCGATATCCCTCTTCAATTTTAGATAATATGTGTGAAAGACATCATTCGGCTGCCACTAATTTCCCATGTCACTCGAGTACCAAAGTGTGGTGAACTTTGCAGCAAGTGGTTCGAATGGATCGATATCCTGGAAGGTTGTGATTTCCATCATATCCCAAGAAAAAAATGTGATGAGGATCAACAACCAGCTAAAATGTAATTCATAGCCCTAATCCTATGCTTCACAACAGTCTAGTTCCAACTAATTAACTAGGCACTTTGCCCAGTTCATCTATAGGCCTTCCACGCATTTCCCTGTGAGGTCCACTACAAATATTGTGACCTATGTTGGTCTATTTTTCCTTACTATCCTTCCTGCAATCAGTTGGCATGCTAGGCGCATTGCGCCATTATGGATAGAAGCTACCTTGTAGCCTCATCTCCCCTTCTCAACATCGTTGTAGGTGTCCTTGATCTTCTGTGCTAATGTGTGATCTGTGTCTTTCCCTGGATAGAAATACTATGGGTCAGGTCCTTTCATACTCAATCCAGTGATCCTATGGATAAGCATTGGATCGACTGTGATAAGATGGTCTATCCATAAGTAGCCACCGTGGTAGCATGAAATTAAGGTCTTGACATAGGCATTAAATTCTTGGTTCCTTCCAAAGTGTGGGATTTTCATTACATTTAACAGGGTGAACTATGTCAGGTTCATCGTCCATGGATGGGGTATTATCTTCAATTTCTTCCCCTTTGTCTTGGTCAAGTATTTATATGGGGTGAGTACACTATATTTTTTATGGTCTTCTAGGTTGAAGTCGTTGAACTTCAACATTGCGATCTTGTCCTGCTACACTCTAACTACGTGTATCCCCTTCAGGAGATATGCAATAACCATGGTTTATTCAAACTCTCTTGGTACACTATTGGGACTCACTGTGCCTGCCAGAGGTGGAATGTACTCAAGTAAGATGGTCGGGATTAGCTTCACATTGGATAGGTCATCTCTATGTTTGGTCCTCTTTTTTGATGCAGCTCAAGATGGTCTGGATCCATGAGCGATCGACAGAGAGGCTTGCACTCCTCTCATCGATGATGCTTGTACAACTACAGACATTACTCTCTCAGACCTTACTCTTTCAGTCATGAGGTCGATAAGTGCCTCCTTCACAGACTCGTCGACTATGCTAAGTTCTTCAGACATACACGCTCGGGTTTGAATATCTCAGGTTTAAAGGGTAGCTACTCAATGCAACGGGATGGATGGTGATAGTGTGATGATCATTGTACGAAATCAACTATTTTGCGAGCTCAGATAATCACAGTTGGAAAAAGTGTTCTTGGTGCAAGGCTCAATGGGATAAATAGATACTAGGCAATGGATCTCTTCAACAGGTGAGAAGCCTTCATTAATTCAATTATGTTTGTTACGGCGTGGTCCCAATGGTCTAATGGCGAGCTATCTGATCATAAATGTCTTTCTAACCATTTGGGGCATCAATCTAATGGTTATACTTTTCCCAACGACTATATTTCTTCTCCATGGCAAAGTGCCATGTGGCGTTGTTCTGATATCTCGGCAAAGTCCCAATTTTGCAATTTTTCCTTCTACAAAGTTCCCTTTGGAACCTTCTGTAACTTTTCAATCTTAGCTCACTTCTTACTTATTTTTATATCCTTCTTCCTACTGAGCTTCATCTTGGTAATCATATTTCCATTCTAATTCTTATGTTCTTTTGGCATAGTAACTTTGCAGTGTTGAGTAAGGTTCATGGGAAATACTTTTTTTTTTTCCAAGCTAGGTGCTTCAGTCATCTTTAAGTCTTCTTGGGATCTTCCATCTTCGATATCTATGGTCCTAAGTAGCTTTGATCTGGTTTCCTATTCTTCAATTAAGTGTGTGATCCTCTTAGTCATTAAATTTTTCAACTCTTGATTCTTATGTTCTAAGACTTCTTCTACTTTCCTTCTGGTCTAATCCTTTTCAATCCAAGGTTTTTCTAGTAATATAGAAAATGGGGCGTTGTTCTCAATAAATTTAACAACCTCAAATTCTTCCTCTGTCGAAGTTCCATGAGCACTCATGGATGTCTGGGTGAGTCTTCCACACAAGGTCATCAACTTTCCCATAAATACTCCTATTCCTCCCAATGAAGGAATCATAATATGCTTTCCTAAAGTCTCCCAAGTTCTTTATGTCATAATATTCACCTGTGTTTCTTCATACAAAACATAGTCAATGTCGAAGTCTCCTATTCTTGCTTCTATGTATTCTTTTTCTTTGAAGATCTCTGACAAGTTGATATGTGGGTGGTCATTCAGGTTTTCCTTCATTTTTAGTAATACAGTCTCTGATTCTCTCTGGGTTTCTGTCAAAGTCTTAGTTTATGGATCTGCCTTAAGGTTTTATTGTCTCATATTCAATCTTTCAACCTTAGCAATCATTCTAGGGAAATCTAAAACTTCATGGTCCATATATTTACAACAAAGACAACTAGACCTTCTACCAGGGCATTCCTTAGCTATATGTATCGGTCTTCTACAACTATAACAAAGGGTTAATCCTCGTTTTCTTGTAAGTGATCCCCAACTTTTTTGGTACTGTGCACTAGAATCATAGTAGCTAACTTGCAAAAAAGTATTTATAGGATCCTACATCCATTTGTTAGTCCAAACATTCTTTCTATGCATAGGTATAACATATATTTCATTAGTCTTATCAGATCTACTCATATCAAATCTTCTTTCTTCTAGTTGTGCCCTACTTTTTAAGCTAGGACAAAAAATTTCAAACATACCTAGATCCATACTTTTGAAACAAAAATTTTCACTAATCCTACTTTCAGCAAAGCAAAAATATTCTAGATCTAAAACTTTTTACTATTCTTACCTTTATCATAGCACAAAGCTTCTAGATCTAAAAAAATTTACTATTCTTACTTTCATCAGAGCACAAAGCTTCTATATCTAAAACTTGTTGCTATTCTTACCTTTATCAGAGCACAAAGATTCCAGATCTTACCTCTTTTCTTCAGATCTGACTTATTTTATTAGCACAGATCTTTAACTAGGATGTTGCGCACTAGGGAAATAGTTCTATGCATGGAGCTTTCATAGTTTTAGGTCAGATCTTCGCACGAAGCTTCTTCTTTTTCAGTTCCCAATAGTCATAGTTTCATGTCCCGGACATGGAACCATTTGCTGGCACAAGGGAAGACCCAGGGTTCAACGCTACAACAATGCACCAACAAAACCCTAACTATTGACCCTTTCAGCGGACACCTATGAAGTAGATGAAGTCTCACCCAAGGTAGAGGCAAGGATGGTTGTAGGAATCCAATGTGTGAAACCTTAGCTGGGACACAGATCTAGGATTGCAACACCTTAACAAGCACTTAGCAGTTATAGTTCATTAATATTCAGTCTTAGTTTACAGCACATCCAAACCCTAATAAAAGTTCAACGCAGTATCCATACATATTCAATAGATCCAAGCACTAAGCATACTAACATAGATCAAAACTAGAATACATTCACAGTATTCAGCATTAAGCTACCACATTAGATCCATTCATCATCTAACAGTGCATTAAGCATGTAACCATATAAACGAGATAGCAACTGTAAAGCATTCACAACACATAGATGAAGAATACCCAAAGCACATAGCAATCACAACATAGGATATATGTGGTTCACCCCCACCCTGGGGCTATGTTCACCAAATATTCATCTTCTTTATTAGCTTCTTTCAATCTTCTTACATGCACAGAGCCTCAAGATCAACTCCGCAGAGGAAAGGAGATCTACGCACCTTGCTAGATCCTCCTTCCATGGGTTACAGCACAAAGCCTCTTCACAGTCCCTTACAATTACTTGTAGTCAGCTCTGCAAGTATCACACAGTATGCACGAAGCATCTACAATCATTCTACGCTTAGCACAACTTACAAACCTTCAATCACATAGATCGAACTACTAGCTCTCTCATTTAATCTACCTATCTACTTATTTATACATTACAAAATTGGGCCTAAACATGGGTAAACCCATGGGCTGACATTCCCATACACGTTACACAAGACCAAAACCCAAAAATCCCTAAAAAGGGGATGAGATCCCACGATCTCTGCTTTGCTTTGCGCTCCACCTTCAACAGCCTATTGAAGTCCCAAAAATAGGTCAAACATGACCAATAATCCTCAAAACTTGGTCAAGGGCCAACAAAGATTCCATGAGGGCAGAGTACCCGCAACTTTTTGAATAAATTTCAAAATTGTGATCTATGTTTTGTATATGCACTGAGGAAAGTACCAAAATAAGAGGGAGGGAAATGTAATACCCCGATTTTGAGCCCCGTATTAAATAATGTACTTTGTTAATGAAATGTCAGAGTGCCCAAACAATTAAAAGAGGCCAATGTGACTAGGAAATGTAATGTTTTGATCATTATTAATAATAAATACATCATTGGTTTCTAGACGGACAAGGACAAGAGTTATAGGGGGCTATGATTCCACAAGAGAGGGGGCTTTAGGGGATAAGTAATTATTTTATATTTTATTTAACCATTTATGTTTTAATGGAGAATAACAACTACATGAGCTTCTTAGGGGGAAGGCCATGTGAATCCTTAATTCCAAGAAATACATAAAACCATCTTTGGTTTGTTGTGGGAGTATGCTCTTCTTCACTCACTCACTCATTGTTCATTATTCGCAGCTTTCATTATATTCTCTCTCCACTCATTCTTTAACCCACTCATCTTTTCCCATTCATGTTTTGGCTTGGGAAAGGAAAACGAATTGTTGGACAGGAGCCGTGGTTTTTTTGGATGTAAATACTATTGGTGTATTCCAGCCATGAATTAATGCATGCATGTCTAAGATGATTTGGCCTATGTTAAGTTTCTCTTATGACCCCCAAAATGATATCTGCTTCCAATGCTAGACTTGTGTATAGCCTCATTTTTGGCATGAATATGACAAGCATTTTGCATAGCTTCCACAATATTTGTAGGTTGTCTTAAGAAAATCTCATGTTTAATGTATTCTTTTAATCCACCCATGTAATATTCCAACAAGTGTTCTTCACTTATGTTATCCACCCGTGTGGCCAATACCTGAAATTCTGAATTATAATATTCAATATCACCTACATGCTTCATTCTTATCAATTGACTGAAGTAGTCTTGTTCCCAAACTTTCCCATAGTGTGCTTCTAAGTATCTTGGAAATAAACCCCAAGTGTAGTGATATAAAGGGGTTTTCTTTTCACTATCCATCGATACCATTGATATGGTTTTATCTCAAAGTTTAAGGTTGCTATGTGAATCATTTTCCTATCATCCATGACATTATGTAGTTCAAAATATTTCTCTATTTGGTTCACCCACTACAAGGAAAAGATCCTCTAGCGTAGGTTTTTGCAGAAGCCCCTATAAAAATATCCCAAAAAATTGTTTATAGTAGAATTCAGTAGCATAGTTGCATGGGCATACATTTTAGTGGTTGTTTTTTTAATGGTGCATTTATAAGACTATACCGCACCAATACACTACCAGAAATCAATGCACTGGTGGTAATAGACAATGGTGCACCATTGCAGATTTATTTAAAAACAATAGAAAACAAGGATGCACATCATATAAAATAAGATCACGAGCACCGATGGGCATGCAACAGGTGCACTGGTGCGCAACAAGAAAGATCATCATCTTGCATTTTTCCTTTAAAACAATTATACCAGTGCATTGTTTTCCATTGGCTGCACTAGTGCATTCAAAACTAGTGCACCGTCATAGAGTTATTTTAACAAAAATAAAAAAACAATGGTGTGCATCATATAAAAGAAGCTCGCGAGCACCGATGCACAAGACATGGGTGCATCCTTGTACAAAAAACAGGTGCACAGTCTGCATTTTTTCAATTAAAAAATTCATAACAGTGTGTCTTTGACCTTGGGGCGCACCGGTGCATTCCATATGTGCATCATCTTAGAATTTAAAAAATAAATAGTGCGCTCTTTGAAACATTTAGCACTGGTGTGCTTAACATGAGCACACTGGAATAGGTTTAAGTACAAAAAAAATGGTGGTAAAAAACCACTTTTACCATTTCGAGTGTAGAGAAGATCTCAAGCATCGATGCCACATTTTCCCAATTGAAGCGCACTATTGTTGGTGCTTTCGTTGCTTTCTTTGTTTATGTTCAGTGCTCAATTCAAGGGATTCCAATTTTTCCATACGGTGGGAAACTTTATTTTTTTCACTACATCCCAACCATGCCTCCTCGACGAGAAAATGTCCAGGTAAATTCTTTATTTATCTGTACATTGTATTTTAACCGTATGAATTGTGAAATTGAGTAAAATTTGCATTGTTTTAAATAATAATAAAAAATATGTGCAGTGTGTTCAAGCCTTTCAGCTAGCACCGTGCATGATGAACCTTGTAAATTTTACAGGGAGCACCAAAAATGTATAGTCCATTTTCATTGGTGTGCCATATTACAGATCACTTCAGTGCATACTTACAAACTATGCACCAATGTGTTCGCAATAAATGACGCACGGTCAGAAATAAATAGTTTCCACTAAACAATGCATTGTTTATAAGTATGAACCAGGTCTATGTGGCTCCTCTTGAGGAATGTAGGCCTCCTCAAGTACTATGAGGAGGCTACATCCCTGAAGGGGATTTCCACATTTCTTGAGCAGTTGATCCATCGATGGGATGCTCATCAGAAGGCATTTAGGGTCAATCCTCATCATTCATACCATCCCACTAATAAGGATATTTATTTAATCATTGGGATATATAGGAGAGGGGAGGATTTCCCACAGTTTCCTGATGTCCCAGTGGGTGTTGCAACTGAGAGTCATCTTTCCTACTCTCATAGGTATATTGCGCACGATATACCTTCTCCTGGTGATTTTTAAGTGGTTGGTGGATAGTTACATATCGCCTCATTTGGTCCAGAGGATGTTAGGTGCCTCTCACTATTACTGTTGACCGTTTCACACTTTACTAGTGATGGTTAGTGCATTAGTTACAAACTTTTATATTATGTTGATTCTTTGATACAGAGGCCATGACTTATTAGGTGGTCTGCCATTTTCTTTTGGAATTTATTTATAGAACTGGATAGATGTCGTGCTATGATATATGGGAGGGAGGAGTTCCCATTTACTTCAAAGTTTTTTGTTTTTTTAGAGGTTTCCAGAGATGAGACCTAGTTTTTTCCATTGGCCTCCTAGGTCGATGACCCAGGTATGGATGCACACATGGGGAGAGATGATACCCAATAGGGGCTTTCCATATTTTCTAGCTAGGATTTCCAAGGAGGTACTTGAGTTATTATCCAATGAGGTAGATCACATGTTCATGATGGTTCCATGCCCTTACGTGGGGATGGATTGGTGAGGATGTACCTACATCCTCTTCACAATGGATGAGCCACTAGATGATAGAGGTAAGATTTAAACTGATCTAGTACTTTCATTTTATTGTCTTATTTAATTCAAATCAATTTTATTCTAGCATGTTATTTAAAGTATTTTATTGAATTTTTTAATGAAATTGTCGACTAATTATTAACTTGTGTTATATTTTGCATATGTTGGCATGTTTGTTGAGGACATGCCTCCTCCCTCGCCACTTGATGAAAATGAGGAGATGATGGAGGTGTGTGACAAACTGATTGCAGTTTTGGCTCACGCAAGAGTTTGCCATGTCTAGATGCAAGACATCAAGGCTGAGCCTAATCTCTTGCAACTCTGGATGGATGTGCATCGTGATATTATGTATCTTATGCATCATATCATTGGAGTTTCCAGGTTACTAGTAGGGATGAAGGATGTTTCATCCTCCAATATGAATGATGATGATGGTGGTGATGATGATCATCAGGGTGGTGATGGTGTACCTCCTCCTCCTCCTCTGGGTGGTGATGTTGATCAGGGTGGTGATCATGATTCTTCTACTTCAGTACCTCCTATGGGTGGTGATATTGATCAGGGTCTGGGTGATCATGGTGCTTCTTCTTCAGTACCTCCTCCTCTTCTGAGTGGTGATGTAATTGTTCAGGGTGGTGATGTTGATCATACAAATGGTGATGGCAATTCTACTTCAATACTTCCTCCTCCTTCACCTTGCCCAGATGAGCAGGGTGCATCACTTATTCCTCCAAAACATGCTTATGATGAGGGACTATGACTATATATGTAGTTATAGTAGTTATTCAAGTGTTGTTAAACATATATGTACATTATAACAATTATTTTACTTGTTAATATATATATATATATATATATATATATATAACATTTTGTTTGTTCATGTTGATGTACTTAATTTATATGTTGATGTTGATGTTGTTGATGTTAGGTCATGTTATATAATTTCCCCCCTAAAGTAAAGTACTCTTAATTAAGTACTTTGTTTTTTAATATATCTAAATTAAAGTACACATGTCTAAAACAAGTGAAATTAGCAACAAAATTGCTTATACTTGTCTTTTAAAAATGTTTTAATGTATTAATTGTATATAGTACAAAGGATAGATTTAAATAGGTTATATTACAAAGTTATATTTGAGTTATTATGTTGTCATTTTTATATTTGAACATGATGAAAATGAAAATACCAAGTTTATCAGGTTTTTATAGAACTAAGAGGTTTTCAAAAGTAAATAAGTTATAAAAATGGGTAAAGATATGTATTATGTTATTAATTAAAGTTTGGGAAAGTTAAAAGTAAATTATATTAATCTTCGACCTTACTTTCTATTGCAATTTTACAAACTAGTTTACTTAGGAAGTGAGAATTGGTACTCATTTCAAGAACATTTCTTTTGTTCATAAGTTATTAATGAATAATTAAAAATAGTTATGATAAGCTCAATTAGAATTTATAGAATCTTTGTGATATTTTAACTTCCTTTTAATTGTAATTTGGTCATATTTTTTTATATTCCCATGATGAATACAAGTCTCAAAATATCTAATTCAACATTTTTTTACTATACTATAAGAATGTATGAATGTCAAACTTAACCAAGAAAAGTAAATACATTATAAAAATGGGTAAATATATGTCTTATGTTATTAATTAAAGTTTAAGCAAGTTAAAAGTAAATTATATTAATCGACAACCTTACTTTGTATGACAATTTTACAAACTAGTTTACATGAATATTGGTCCTCATTTCGAGAATATTGATTTTGTTCATAATGAATAATGAATAACTAAAAATAGTTGTGTAATCTCAATTAGCATTTATAAATCTTTGTGATATTTTAACTTCCTCTTAATTGTAATTTGATCATAATTTTTTTTATATTCTCATAATTAATACAAGTCTCAAAATCTCTAATCCAACATTCTTTTACTATACAATAAGGATGCATGAATGTCAAACTTAACCAAGAAACATGTAGAAAAACATAAAAAAAAAATAGAATATTAAATATTTTAACTTGTATGAATTATTCTCTTTAAATAATTTTCTTAAGTGGGTTAATTACATGTACTTAAATTTTATGTCACTTTTTGATTAGCTATTAGGAGCCTTAAAATTTGTTACCCACAAATAAAAAGAGGAGATAAAGATAGGGGATAAGGGATAAAAAATTGTTATGATCTACATGTTTAATTCAATTTTTAATTATATATATTTTTTATTATATATTATATGTAATATAAAATTAATATATAATATAATATATTATATTTATTAAATTATAATTAATACATAACATAATATATTATATTATATCTATTATATTACATAATATATTATGTATTTGATTTTTATGTAATATCTTAAGTATATATTATTATATGGGTTTAGAGAGGGACACATGCATTAGTTATTTAAGGATAATGATGTTTTTTTGAAAAACTCACTTAGGACGTTCATTTGAGATCTGAATATTCCCCTAAATAGTATGTATGAACTCAAATTAAAAACTAATACAATATAATTGGATATGGTAATTGTTAGCACTCTGTAATTTGCCCAAGGTTGTGGAGGCAGTCACAGAGGCAACATCAAAACCACTTCAATTATTGGATCTAGCCCCCCAAGACTCAAAGAGGGATCTCTCTATGTGATATAGATTTGTTTGAATAGATATTGGGCTAGCTAATGGGTTTAGAGTTTGGATTTTGAATTGGTAGGGGCACAGAAAAGGAATCATGGGCAATGGAGTTGCAATCTGAAGCTCAATAAAAAACAAGTTCTATAGACAGCCTTACAAGGCAAGGTAGGAACTCTTGTTGGATTCTTTGAATTTGATTTTGGATTTAGAGGAGCATTATGAGAGGACTAGGCAATAACATGGCAATCAATAATATTGAAATTAACCATTGAGAAGAAAACATTGACAATTATGTCAAAGCCAGAAACAGAGTGTATGTCTCAACCCATTATGTTCTTTGAACTTATTTGCATAATTAAGAGTATGAATAACTCTGTAAATATAGTGGAAACAAATTACAGTGAATAAGAAAAACATTACCACCAAAAATGAAACATTAATCCTATAGTTGTTGTGACTGTATTATTGGATTGACGAAATGCAGAGAGCTTTGTGAGCTCTGATTCAAAGTTCAATCATGGTCCCTCCAAGTCGAACACCCCTACTCTATTAAAAATGTATGTATAAATCATAAACACAATCCTTATTCTCAGGAGATCGAATTCGATCCTCCTGGCCGAAAATAGCAAGTAAATCCCAAAAATATCTAAACTGAGAATTTGGCCGAATCTTCTGAAAATAGGGGTACGCTCCTACATTAGTTTCTCCTCATTAGTGACACCTGTTCATAATATGGAGGAGGTTATTGTATATGGGCATTCTTTGGACAAAAACCTCCTTTGGTTTCTCCAAATTCGCCTCTAGCTCACCGAAACAGCTCCTGCAAAATCAGGAATGAAACAGGAAAATCCGGAAACCTGAAAAAAGGCGCTGAAATATGGCTTTGACTCTCCCAACTGGTGAAATCTGTGCAAAAACTGATAGAGTTTTATTTTCTTCAACCCGTTACAGAGAAAAACCTCTCTTTGTTTTTAAAAATTCGTTTTTGTTTGCCCATAATCCTTCCCAGAAAAAGACGGGTCGAAATTGGAAAAATGATGGTTTTGAGTAATTGAGGGAGGGCGGTTTTGGAGATGGTAAGTGGTATGTTGGACCCCCCCTGAGGTGGTAAGTGGTATTGGGAGGGGGGGGTCTGATTTCACTTGGAGGTGACAAGTGTCCCTCCCAATACCACTTATCGGACCCCCCCCCCCTCGTTAAAGCTCGAAAAGCACGGGGGGTCCAATTTAATTAATGAGCATTGATTTTTTTTTACCTTGGGATAAGTGCATAAGGTGTGTTTTATGTTTCTTATGAAATATTTAATATATGTTTTTTTTATTTATTTATTATGTTTTCCGTTTTACATGTTTTATATTTATGCTTTTAATTTTTGTATTACTTTTGTTTTATTATACTTATTTTAATTTTTATTTATTTCATGTTTATTTAATTTTTAGCTTTATGTTAATATTTTGTTTTTAGACTTAGGATAATTTGAATTTTTCTTTATTTTTATTGTTTCCAATGTTTATTTTCTATTGATTTTTATTGAATGTTTATATTAATAAACTGACCTAATTATTAACAAACTAACTTAATAATTAATCATTAATTAATTAATAATTAATTACTAATAAGACTAACCTAGTTTATTAGTTTAAGTACACCAATTCAATTAATATTGACTTATTTACTAACTACCAACATTATTAATTTATTGTTCTTTTTAGACTAAGTTTGTTTATGCAGGGATGAGTGGTGGGTGAGAGGTAGTCAACAGGACAAATAAGAAAAATGAGTGAGTGGCGCGGAGGTGGATGAACGATGCAACAGGGTGATGAAGGATCAGGCGAAAATGGATAGAGGAGAAAATGGCATCAACCGAGCCAGATGTCTTCATCATGGGAGCAACGCCAAATGAGCAGTTGAAGAAATGAGTTACCTATAATTATAGGTCCCCAACAGTAATGATATGAAATTGTGGGTAACAAAAATACATTTTAAAATTATGATATAAAATATTTGATATTCACAACACAATTATATGTTGTTTTTTAAAGTAAAAGTTAAAATTAATATACTAAAAGCTAGAATATCATCTAGATTTACAATGGAAAAATATTTTTATCATTTACTCACAACATTTAATTATATCATCCAATCAAAAAATTAATAATATTTCATATGACATATTAAATAATAAAAACATTATAAATTTAATAATCAAATTATTAAATCCACTATAGATTTGAAAACATAAAATAAGTAATTAAATAATAAAACATGTATAATATATCACTCTTCATTGTTATCTCCCCGATTATCTTCCTCGCTTGGCATGATAACATTGTTTTTCTCAAAAATATGTTTTGATCTAGGTTTGTGTCTTAATACAAATCACCAATCCCTATCCAACACATATGGGTTAAAAAACACTTGGTTGTGGTGTTTTTGGAAAACATAAGGCTCCTTAGATTCATTCCACATCTTTTTAGAGTTGATACATATCATCCCACTATCACTCTCCTCCTTTACATTATTCCGATCAAAGGTGTCCCACCACTTTCACCTAAAAATAACACATTGGAAAGAAGATAAGTCCACTTGAATGATCTCTTCTATCTTTCTGATGTAACCTAACTTCTCCTATACGGTGTTTTGATCATGGTGGCTATCACGACTGGATTGGTCGAAATCGACTTCCACTCCATATTCTTATGTCATGTGTCCATCATCGGCATTCTCTATGCGAAAATAATATCCATATGTCCACATAGATCGGAACAAATGCACCTATAAAAAAGTGAAAAAATCACAGTGTCAATATGTGTGTAATAACCTAATCATTAAAATATAAAATAATATAGATGTACTTACAATTCAAATGTGCATTACGAAGTTAAAAATTATGTACACAAAGATATTATTACCTAGTTTTTTCAACCAATCCTATGTTTAATGCATCTTGTTCTTCACGCAGGTAATGACCGGATGCACCATATTTCTCTCTGACTTGGTCAACAATCCAACTATTGGGGCATATCATTGGCATATTTTCATTTAAATGATCAGAATAAGGAAGCTTCTACCATTCAACCGTCTAAATTCCTTCCTATCACGTTCCCATTTCCCCCTCTTATGTTCGTACAATGTGACCCATGGTTGTGTTTCCTACAAATTGTAAAGAATGAATTTATTGATGGCATCAATTTCTAAATTCATTGATGTATTCATGAAATAAAACCAACATATAGTACATCTAAGATCATGAAAATATACATTATGAAGTTCAATGTGAATAATTACTGTGTAGAAATTTGACAAATGATAAGTCACTTACATTTTATCAAGCACATTTTTCCATTCATTTGGAGAAGATCCCCTTATCTTTTGTATTCATCCCTTTCGTCATATCAAATCACTACACCTGGTGTGTTGTCGATTTGATTGATTTACTCACTGGCATAATAGAAAGACTCATGTGATATGTACCCCTCTGCCATATACCCCTCAGGTTTTTCCCTTTGATGAAAAAATCCTTTCAATTTCTTCATGTACCTCTCTAAAAAAAACATCCAATGATAGGATACTACCCGGACTAATTCAACCTCATCTACTAAGTGAATTATAATATGAAGTTGCAAGTCCATGAAACTCGGAGGTAGTTCCTTCTCAAGCATACAAACAATCTTGGCTATCTCTTGACTCCACCATGGAATGATATCCATATGAATATCCTTTGATGTGATCCAATGTAAAAATGTAGATAATTTAGATATCACACGCCTTAGGTCATGGGGGAATTCATGGTTCACACACCCACACATGAGAAGAGGATAATGACACTACAAAGTAAACACATGCAAATTAATTATGGTTTATAGCATGGCATAAAAATATAAATTGAAAACAATAAAATAATATTTTTGACATATGTCGTACCTTTAGAAGGTTGAAATAGTCATGTGATTTCGACCCCAAACAATGGTATTGATGCACAGTGAATCAATGTCGTAGGGAAGACCCATATAAAGAAAGCACCTTCACACCCAATATAGCTTCCTTTGCCAAATAAAGATCTTTTTTCTTCAAAATCCATGGGACATCACCTTATTTGAAAGATCAAGAGGTACTACCCTCTCCTCTACTCTCTTGTCTTGGACAACGTTTCTTTTTAGTTTTTGAATAAATAATATCCTCATAGAKAATCTGTCACTTTCTTTCAATGACATGTGACTCCATAAATAAGATGAAACATTTTTAAATATATACATGGGATCTAGTAAGTGGGCAATTTTAATATGCTCCCAATATGGGAGCTCTTAAAATATAGATTTCTTTTTCATCCCAATGGAAAATTTATCAACATAGGTGTCAAATAATTCTAGATGATCGAACATAGGATCCCCATTTGAATTGAACATTTCTATAATCTCCTTCTCCTTCTCTCTCTCTTATCCTCTAAGCCATTATGTTGGTGTCATTATTGTAGGCCTTTGTGATCTCTCTAGTTTACCATTGAAAGCGGATGTTTCTCTTCTATAAGGGTGTTCTTTTGGGAGGAATACCCTTTAGCAGTCATAAACTGGCTTCCATAGGTGATTGGACCACCTAGCCTTCATAGAAGGTCCACAACATTTACATCCATGATAGCCTTTAGTTACAAGACTTGCAAAATTATTGTATACATAGAACGTTAGTGTTTAATAATAAAATGTCAATATTAGTGAATTAAATATGCAAAAAATTGTTGTTACATATATAAACAAATCAATAAACATGTTAATTACTAGAGAAAACTCCTAATCCTAGATAATCATGTGTGGTGTAAGAACATATGCCATACAATGTAGAACTCCTCTTTGTTGTGATGGGTCTTGATACATCGTATACATGTATCCCTTCCCATAATTCCTTCAATTCATCTACCAATGGTTGTAGGTATACATCCATATTCTTCACTTATCTTCAACCAGGGACTATAAGAGATAAAATACGATGCCCATTCTTCATGGAAAACCATGGGGAAATATTGTTATTAATCACTACTATAGGCCAAACAGAATAAATGATGTTTTGGAGGGAATATGGGTTCACACCATCCATTTCTATGTCGAGTTGTAGACTTCATACTGCATTCTTGAATATTTCTAGCCATGTATCCTCTATATACTTCATGGCTATTGAATCTATTGGTATTATCATAACTCCCGACCCACTTCTATGTGAGGAATTCCATCCCTGCAACATAGCTACTTCCTTGAAATGAAAGAGCCTTTGAATCCTTGGGACTATATGCATGTGACTAAATATCTTATGAGGAAGATCATGTGATTCACCATTTTTACTTGATTTATGGTACCTTCCATTCCCACATTTTTGACAAATCTCTTTGTCTGCATATTCTCCTCTATATAGAATACAATCATTTGAACATGTATCATATGATATATACTCAACACCCAACATTTTCAACAACTGCTTTGCCTCTTCGTAGCTACTGAGAAAAACATTATCACTAAGAATAACCTTATGTTTCAATAACCTGTAGTTAGTGGGAAATAGGCATGTACAAGGTCATTTAACGTTTATAAAAGAAACCATTTCTAATGTTGATTGTGTGACAATATTTCTCAAAATTAATATACAAAACTTGTTGGTCAATTACCTCAATATTGTTGAGAAACATGCATTTGACATTCCATATTTTTCTTTCACTTTGTACAGAAACATTGTTGTCCCAAGATGGGTAGACTTTGACCAAGCACTAGGTCCAAAGAGAGGGATGGTGGAAGCAGATTTCAAGATTTCGAAAATGGTATCACTAATATGATCATCATCCCCTAGTTCATCATTTTGGAACACATCTAACAACATTGTGTCCATGGAAGTTGTATCCCATAAGTAATCATCCATACCAGCCTCTTTTTGATTGTCTCCATTGCCAACTTCTGAAGAACTACTATTGTTGTAGTCATTCCTAATTGGTGATTATGGACGTAGTGGGAATTGAATAGGTGGTTGATTCAACCATTCTTGGTATGCTTCCTCTCTAATTTGTGCTCTCATTGGAGCCTTCTCTCATTTTGACATTGTTGTGGGGTGAAACAGAAGATGGTAGGTGGGTCGCTCATCATCATAATTCTAATAATTTCAAAAATATTGAACATTAGTACATCAGTGATATTAGTAAGAACAATGCAATAATTTGTTTGTTCAAATTACATTATACCAAACAATTATTACCATCGTCGACCCAAGATTGCGGCTGGAAGATGAAATTTCACAATTGGAAGGGTAAAGAAGTTGTCCATTTTCATCAACCAATTGCTTGCGATATAATGCTCATGATAAGACCTTCCGACATTTTTGAACCAGTACTGGAATATTTTTTGCATCTAAACTCGATATTGAATCAGGATCATACAAATTTGGATACATTTTTATTCAGATTGACATGGATAAAAAAKTCAATTAGATAATCGAAACATAAATAAAATAATCTAAACTTACTAGAGATGGAAAGGGAGAACTCTGTGAATATCTAACGATATGGGACGAAGATGTGTCAGTCGAAAATTGTACAACATAAATGATGGCATGATTCATTTTTKAGAATGTGATTACAAAATACAGGTGCCCACGAGTACTAATGAGCGACCAGGGCTCACATTTTCTAAATGAAACCATTCAACAACTCACTCATGAGTTCATAATCCATCACCAAAAGACAACTCCTTGTCATCCTCAAGCTAATGGTATAGTTGGAGATTTTAATAAAAAATTAGAACATGCTTTAACCAAAAATTGTAATATACAGTGTGACGATTGGGATCAGCACATCCCTAAAGTATTATGGGCCTATCAGACAACTTGAAAAAGGATGACAAACTACACACCGTTTAGATTGGTCTACGGTAAAGAAGAGGTCATGCCACTAGAAATTCTATTCCCTAGCCTCTAGGTTTCTCTAGCAACTCAGATGACAGATGAATAGTACCTTCAACATAGGTTAGACGAAATCATGGAGCTAGAAGAGGATCATATTATAGAGGGATTCAACCAAGTGTTCGAAAAGAAGAGACAAAATGCATGGCACAATCGCAACATCCACTAGAAAATCCTCTAGCCTAGATATTTAGTTAATTTTCTATATGACAGTGAAATGACAAGCTATGGATGCATTCGTTGGGTCATTTATGGATATTTTACATCAATGAAGCAAGTGCCACAAAGTTTTATACATTACAAGGACATCCTCTCAAATGCCTCATTAATGAAAGCAAGTTGAAGCTGTACTACGGACCCTAGGGGTCGCCCATCACTTAGATCCTTCTCTCAGCCCTGAAGTTTGATAGAATAGGAGTAGTGTAGAATGTACATCAGGTATAAGAATATATATTTGGCATCATTTTCCTTTTTGGAAGCACGGCAAGCATTCCACTCACACAATCATATTAGATGGATTGATAGTTTTGTATATTCTTAATATTTAAAATTCAGGTCAAGGTTATGGCTTACGTTCATGGTATTGACCCTGGTAGGGGCCTCACATGGGACTAACCTCAGCTATCTATCGCTATATTATACTAAAAGGTCAAGAAATAATATTAAGATATATCACCTTTAGCCTTGGCACGTAAGAAGATATGACACCACATTCCAAAAGGCACATCACTAGTATGGTGGATCTAAACCATTATCTCTCCATCTATGGGACTTCACTAGAAATTTGTACTTCTTCCCTCATCAATATTATGGGTCAGTTCTTTGTATTATTCTGGCTCACCCCTATGACCATTTTCCACTATATATGATTCCACTTCTTCCCATGAACTTAGTGGATAAATTATCCACATCCCATTTTCCCTCAACCCACAAATCGCCCACACCCTCAACTTCTCACCACCTCATTTTATCTTTCCACGTCCCACTAATACTACCATCCCTTGGTTTAGGTCCCCTCTCATGGCCCAGTTTCACAAACATTTTGGGACATGTGATTCTAAGTTCGGTTAGACAGTCCATGAACCCACAGTCTAGTTTTCACGAAGCTTGACATTTCATCAATAGGTATTAGGAAAATGACCCACTTTATTATTCTTAAACAAGACACTCCCTCATTTCTCATAGTTCCTTGAATTGTTATTCGGAGCTACGAAAGTCCTCTATCTCTCTAAGCCTAAAGTTGGTTTTCCTATCGCCATGGATTGTCACCTTTGTTAAAAGATAGAGCCCAAGGATGTGGGTTATCCATTACACCTAGTTAGGAGGTCCTCGCCCTCTATCTTATATTGATAGAACAAAAATACAAGAAGAGAATGATTTCCTCTCTTGATGGAAATATTATGTGCGATCTCCTTTCTGTAGGTCGACTAGTAACTTGGGTAAGTTCTAGCACCTTAATTTATGTTCAATTTGGATGCTATTTTGTGGGTGATGCAATTTAATCATAACCATTATTCATCACCATAGACACTAGGGAAGGGGAAGAGCGAAGAATTTGGACAACTGAAGCCCACAACCATATCTTACATTGGGGCATACTTGACTCATTCTAGGACCTATGTCGGGTTGCAACTATAGCTTGGACAAACAATTTTCACTTACACAAAATCAGTTGAAATCACATATTGGTTTAATGTGCAGGTCCACTACCGATGATGATTTGATATTACTCAATACAATTGTGATATTCATTCCATGAGGTAGTTGGCTCAAGGACGAGACAAGTAATAGTGGTGGGGGCCTATTGGCACCCAAAGTTTTGGGTCAATATCACGTGCGACACAAATGAAATTGTGTGTGTTCATTCTAGTTTTGTGTGTTCCCCAACCAATGCATGAGTATTGATACAAGGGAAAATTTATCTATGACAAGGGTAAACCACAACAGACATGTAGGACTGCAAAAACCTACTCAATTCCAGCATATTCTATAAAAACCAATGTGCAAGAAAGATAAGAAAGAAGCCTACCTCGTTCCAACGTTTGAAGATGCCCATCGTTGAGCACTTCAACTCAAATCTTTATACTTGCAACAAGTTCTCAACAAACAAGCAGAGCAAGCATATAGTGATAATATAAGAAGGTTAGCACATTAGATAGCATAATCCATCAATAAAAATTACAAATATTCCCATGGATAATAATCATATATTTGCATGATACCAATAGGACGGGAAAGGAGTATTTCTATTAATAAATGATCATCAGAAGTGATAACATTATAGACTTCCATGTCAACACGGTTCGAAACCAAAAAAACTAGGTTCCTTCCAATTTGGCCTCCACCACTTCAATCCTCCACCAAAGGCAAACTCATAGAAGGGAAACAATGAGGTTCTCTCAACAACAGGGAAAGATATTGGGGGATGAACATTGTGTTCAGACTTGAGGAACAAAGCGATGCAGACTCAATATGAAGTAATTTCTCCAGAGTAACTTTTCTCTAAAAGTTGAATTCTTTCTCATCTTTTCCAAAGTTGGAACTATGCTCTTATAGCCTTCAAAATGCAACTGAATGACTGAGTTGGAACGTTTCCAGTATATGGAAGGCCAAGGATCATGGATCTCCTATCATGGCATGGAAACCTGACTTCATTTTTGTATTTTTTGGCACAAATCCCAATGTATGCAGGTTCTAGTGGAGCAGCCCGCCTATACACATGATGTATAGTAGATAGGGCGCGTATATGTGAAAAAATATGTATTTTTATCTCTGGATTCATCAAAAAGGGATGACAAGTCTACATAGGAAAATGGGAAAAGGCCCTATGTGCAAGATAGCAATGGTGAGGCAAATCTTTCTATAACATCATTCCAATTTTTTGTGTTCCCCAACCTATGCATGAGTATTGATACGAAGCACATGTCGAATCGCATTTTGACAAGTTTTGTTAACGTGTGCTAAAGTCCAATTTTGTGAATGCCCATCAAAAATTAAGAACCACATCGGAATCAAGAAGGGAATCAAAGGTAAATCTCCCTGAATGATTATTTTCAGCAGCACAAGGGAACATGGAGCATAAAAAATATGAGTTGGAAAGGTAGTTAATATTGCCTCGATTCCAGAAAGGATGCGTGGAATGCAGATAGGAGACAAAAGCGTGTGAGTTGTAGGCTTTGTAGCTATGTCTCTTTTAGTAGAGAGAGTGGAGAATAATTGAAAGAGACAGAGATCCAGTGCCGAGAAGGATATAAAAGGAAGAAAAGATGACAAAGAAAGGGCTGTTGAGTTTATTCATTTGGTCATTGTTGTTATATATTATTGAAGATCTCACTCTAAGTCTTTGTAGTATTGTAATGTTGTAATGTTTATGATTGTAAATATGAGTTTGTTGTATCTCTAAGGTATGAAAGGATGTGCATGGCGCAATATAATGTAAATCTGGGGAATTACCTAAAGAGGATATGAAACTTTGTTATTTTCAAGTATGTTTTTTCTTAATGTATGCCTATTTTCGATGGAATGGGGAGAATAATAAAGTTGCAGTGATTCTAATCTATCATGTGTTACTCATGTGGTATTTCTATATGTGTGTGTATTGTGTTTTCCTATTAATAATAGTAAAATTTCAGTTACAGAATGTTTGAATGTCAATCCACATGGATATTTGAATGTTTATCCCTTTATCCCCAACCACATAGTCTTCACTTGCAAAACCTGTGACATAGCATGTCCATTCATGGGATATTAAATAATACACCTAATTTCACTAGATATTGATAAATACCTCCCAAAATTATTATGTTGAGCACCCCTCCCAATACATATTTCCAATTAAAAAACCTTATTTTTACTAGATACCCCTTTTTATACCCCCAATACCTATAAACCCCAAATACCCTACATCCCCACCAATATCTACAAAATATAGACCTTTGTTTTTACAATTCAAAACCCCCTTTATGAATGAACATGATAATATATTGGTCAACAAGGTGATATGCCAATGCTTTGGGGGTTTTGTTGGTCAACTCTAGACGAACCTTGCATATTAACAACCCATTGTTAAGAAGGATGCATGTAAGCGTGAAACAACCTAACACTAGTTTTCCTATAGCTATCCCAATCCACACATCTCTCTTCCCCATGACCTCCACAACCCAATGAAGGGGATCCCCCTTCACTACTCACAGTCCCTCAGGCCTTCCCTCTTCCCTCTAGGGCTCTAGTGTACTTTTTCAAATAGGAATATATCTATTGGGGACTCCAAGGATGTTGGATTCTAGAAGAAGGTGTAAGCACACAACTTACCATCCTCAGGGAAACTTTCTCTCTCACCTAGAGAGTTAAATATGTAGGCCTAACAACATGCTTCTTTAGCTCCCATGACTCACACTTATGTGTTGATACAACTTGCTATCTCTGCTCAACTATGTAAACTATCGCTATTTACATAACTTGTTTTCTTCACAATAGGCTATGTCTTAGACTCTCTAGAATCCTCATTGTTCTTCCCCCACTCATTATCATGTTCCCCTCTCTCCCTAACTAACTACTTAGATCTCTGGATTCACTGAATGAATGTTGTGTTTTTCCATACGAAGTCCTATTTTTCCTCACTTTCTTAACTCATAGTCCTCCCAAGGAGGATTATACTTAGCCCCCATGGTCACAATAACTTCCTGAAGTTACATATTTCACCCACCCCTCTTACAAGAATTCAATGATTGGCTTTGGAAACATTCCAAAGGAAATAGAAGGTTAATACACAAGGTAATTTCTAGAACAAGGTAGGTTGAGATTAATACCCATGAACATTCCCTTCTTGGACCCCCTTGGAGCCTTCTCCCTCTTGTGGATACTTAACCCCCCATTACTTTTTCTTTATCCCCCTACAACGACGTTATATTTATTTATCATTATGATTTACAATGTTTACATATTTGATTTCTTGTCCCATGGCCATATGTCTTTGTAAAATATATACATCACTAAGTTGGGGGTAAAACATGGATGTTACATTCTCCTCCCCCTACAAATTTCACCATCCTCAGTGCACAATACCATACATAATTTCATAATTTTGTACAAATCTTTTATAGCTAAATACTTGCTTCCTTCACAATTTCACAGCTCTCGCGGCAATTCCAACCATCAATCTTGCTTCCCCGCAATCTGCAAAACCCAAGGAAGTGTACTCCCTTCACTTCTCACAGTCCCTCAGGATTTACCACTTCCCTTCTAGGTCCAATTTATAGATTAGAAAAGAAGCATCTAATATGTGACTCTAGGAATTCTCAATTACCAAAATAGAGTCTTCATTCACTTATGTACACATGTGCATTCATAATTCTTCAGAACTTTCAAAAAATTGCAGGTATTGTTTCCTCATAGTGTCCTTGTGCTCCCATGTGGCATCTTCAAAATTGTAATAGGTCCACTAAACCTTTACCATTCTAATGGATTTTTTCTAGAGCTCCTTGACTTTCCGATCTAAGATGCACATTGGCTCCACTCAAAAATCCCCTTCATGCTCCCCCTAGATCATAGTACAATCAATTATATGGTTAGGATCAATTATATAGTTTTTTAATTAAGAAATGTGGATCACATTACGAATCCTCATAGATGCGGGTAATGAAATCATGTATGTAAATAGGCATATCCTCTCTAGGATTTTCAAATAGCCCACGATATCTTGTTTCTTTTGGACAACTACCCAATTTCAGAAAGTCCCTTTTCCCTTTAACTTTTAAAAATACATGCTCCCTGAATTTGAATTCTCTATGTGTCCTTATTTTATCAGCATGACTATTTTTCTTGTCCTTATCAACCTTCAGATTATACATGATCTAAACCATATGCTCTTCCATTTCTCTTAACAAATATAGTCTAATAACAATTGTATCTATTGGATTATCCCAACTTACCAATGTGTTACATTTTCTACCATATAGGGCTTCAATTGGACTCATCTTCAATGATTCTTGATACTCGTTATTGCAAGAAAACTCAACTAGATGCAGGTAGTCCTCCCACCTAGAAGGCTTCCCATAACATACATTCTCAACATATCCTTGATTATTCAATCAATCATTTATATCTTCCCATCCGACTCTGGATGATATGTTGTACTGAAATTAAGATTAGTCCCAAATCCCTTATAACCCCTTCCATTAATTGGATGTGAACTTGGGATATTGAAATGATACTATCACCTTACATACTCCATGCATCCCAGTGGCTTCTTTCATATAGATTTCTGCAATATTGGTTGCCTTATGAGTTTCTTATACCAATGATCTGTATTTTATGAGAAGAATGAAATGAATACACATTATTAAAATATGTTTAACATATAATAACAAAGATACAATAAAATTGGTTTCTATTCAATAAGAAAATAAGATGAAACTATAAAATGCAACGGAAAACAAGCTTGCTGGAATAGTGGAGGGTTAACTCTAAGAAGAGATGCGATGATTGCGCTCATTTGCTAGAAGATCATTACCATGAGACTTTGAAGGAATTTTTACATTAAATATGAATTCCAAAATCCTAGACATCCAAAAACCTAACCCTAGGAGATGAAGTGCCAAAAGTCATGTGGGCTCCGTTGGGGTAAGCTAGTACATCAACTTCCTGGAGTCGTAACTTTTGCATACGATCTTCATTGTAGGCGCACGATAGCCCATTGGAAAGGTCTATCCAAGGAATACACATTTTTTCATCATACTATATATGTATCTATAGTTTGACTATGGAAAGCTGTAAAAACATTGTTTACAGCCTGAAAACGACCTTAGAAGTCGAGGACCCAAAAACTAGGAAAAACACTTCCAAACTGGAAAACTTCCAATATGAACCAATTTTAATAGGTGGAAATCCACTTAAATCCATCTGGATCAATCCTCCCCCAATAGGAATCCATTTTCTCCATTGCATTGAATTCTCCCATCAGATGAGGAAATTTCTAGTAAATTTGGCCCTAGGTTAGCCACTTTCCTTGGTGCAAGAGTTTCCCTTCTTTGACAACTCGATAAACATGGATCCTTTGATGTTGAGTTCCATTGAATTGTGTGTCCACAATATGATAATTTGATTCATGTTTCACATATTCAGGGTTGATCTCTTTTGGTTTCAACTGCTCTTCTATCTCTGAGGTGTCCAACAATGGTGGGAAATATGGTTGAAGGAGAGCCACGTTGAATACTGGGTGCAGACCAAGGGGGTATGTTGAGAACAAAAGAATTGTCACCCACAACCTTGGTGATGGTTTATGTCCCATAATGGAGTGGTTGAAGATTCTGATGGGGCCTTGTAAGGCATTGTTTCTGCAAGTGAAACCAAACTTTGTCTCCCACCTGAAACTTATGTGGAACCCAGTGTTGATCATGGATCTTCTTGTACTTGGCGTTGGACTTCTGTAAAATATCCTAAACATGTTGGTGCATGTGTTGGATCCACTCAATGAACCAGGTGGATTTTTCATCTTCAGGTGGAGTAGGAGATGAGTCAGTTGAGGTGGCCGCCAGGGGTAGGGAAAAATCCATGGGGCCCAATGGCTGGAATACTAACCCCACCTAAAAAGGGTTGTGGCCACTTGAGCTATGAAGGGATTAGTTGTAGCTATGTTGGACATAGGGAAGACTTTAATCCCATGTGCAGGGGTGATTGGAATTGTACACTCACAGTATATGCACGATCATCTGATCGACGACCTCATTTTGGCCATCTATCTAGGTGTGGAAGGAAATGGATTTGGTGAGCTTGGTTTCCAGCAATGACCATAGGATTGAACACCAGAGGGTCGAATAGAATTTGTTAAGGAATTGACTGTCCCAATATGAGACAATGGTTTGTGGGATTCCAAAATGTACCCATACTCGCTCAAAGAAGATCTTGGCAGTGGCATCTTCTATGATGCTCTTCTTGCAAGCGGCCAGAATCGCCATATTGGAAAAGTGATCAACAACCACAAAAATGCAGTCATTTCCCCTCTTGGTAGATGGAATTCTCAACATGTATTCCATTGAGATGAATTCCCATGGCCTGTCAGGAGTAGGAAAATGGGTGTATAGGCCTTGTTTCTTAGTGGTTGGTTTGGCAATAACATAGGTGGTGGAGGACATGATATACTTGTTGACATCCTATAGAATTTTCAGCCAGTAGAAATGTTTCTACAACACTGCCACTGTCTTTTCAACATCGAAGTATCATGCCACTTGACTGGAGTGAGATTCCCAAATCAACTTTGCTCACTCACTTTATGGAACTCAAAGATGGACTAGACGACATAAAAGCCCATTCTGAAGATGGAAATTAGCGACAACTGAGTTTTCTCCTAAAATTTTGTAGGTGGTGGACAATTCAAGGTCTGTCTCATAGAGTTGGGCCATCCGAAGGTATTGTGGCCACAAGATTCTAGCACCATGGTGATTTTAATGACTGGAGGTCGGCTGAGGTAATCAATAATGTGGTTGGTACTTCCTATGTTATATTTGATGTTGAGGTGGAACTACTGCAAGTATGTGGACCATTTTTGATGGCAGTCATTCTAAATTTTTTTGTGTGTATGCCTAAACTGGAGTGTCTTATTATTAGTATGGATGATTGTCTCCTTCCCAAGAATGTAATGTCTCCATTGGTGGCAATCTTGCACAATGGAATACATTTCTTTGTCGTAATTATGGTACTTATGGACAACATCTGATAGTGTCTCACTATGATATTCCATGGAGTGGTCGTGTTGAGTGAGAACGGTGCCCACAACATAGTCTAAAGCATCTGTCTCGATCTCAAAGGGTTGTTGAAAGCTCTGTAATGAAAGTGTTGGGGATGAGAAGAATTTTTTCTTCATATCATCGAAAGATTGTTGCTTGGACAGGCCCCACACAAATTTTTCCTTACCACCACCCCTAGTTACTTGGCTGAGGGCCCATGCGATATGAGAGAATCCCAAAAAGAACCTATGATAGAAATTGGCGAGGCCCTAGAATCTCTTAAGCTCAGTGAGTGTGGTTGTGGATGGCCATTCATGAGTGACCTGGATCTTGGTTGGATCCACATGCACCCCATGTTGATCAATGATGTAGCCTAGCTAATGGACCCTGTCCATACTGAAGGATCATTTTTCCAGGCTGGCATATAGCTTGTGTTTCCATAAGGTGTGCAAAACCTATTGAATATGTTGCAAGTGTTCCGCCCAAGTTTTGTTGTAGATGAGGATTTCATCCAGATACACCACTATAAAATTATTGGTGAAATTTCATAGGATATCGTCCATCATCTTCATGAATGTTGTTGGAGAATTTTTCAAACCAAAGGGCATGAACAACCATTCTAAAAGACCTTCTTTTGACTTGAAGGTAGTCTTCCATACATCGTTCTATTCTATTGGGACTTGGTGGTAGCCAGACCTTAGATAAATCTTACTGAAATATTTGGCCTCAGTGAGCTGATCAAGGAGGTCATCGATTCGGGGAATCGGGTTTCGGTTCTGGACTATGATTTTATTCATGGCTCAGTAATCAATGTAGAGTCTCTAGGTACCATATTTCTTCTACACCATCATGATTAGGCTCCCACAAGGTGATGAGCTAGGACGAACGTGCAACCTTGAGGAGAATTTCTTGGATGCGCCTCTTGATCTCCTCGTTTTCTAAAATATAGATGTGATAGACTATCCCATTGGGTAGCGGTGCTTCAAGGGTCAGATCAATGGGATGCTTGACCTAGGAGTGCAGAGGTACCCCAGTAGGTGAGGAGAATATATCTGTGTATTCTTCCATGACCTTATCCACTTTCTTCTGTTGTGTGGAGAGATCAACCACAGAGGCCCTGGATGATGCTTCGATATTTTTCTCACTCTGAGAGTGAATCACAAAGAAAACAAATTTATTATTCTTAGAGATGAAATTCCTACATTGCTTGGCAGAGATCAAGGAAATGCCACTAGGTGGGATGCCTCGGGTATCCTTTCCTATTCAAAGTAATAATAACACTACAAGACCTAGTCTCATATACAACATGACGTTTCCATAAATAAGGTTGGCCCAAAAGAACATTACAAACTTAGAGAGGAGTAGCATCAAAAAATACTTTTTATTTGAAGGGTTTGATGTCGTATGACAGTCGACACTGTTGGCTGACGCGAAAATCGCTTCCTTGGAGGATCCATCCAATGGTGTAGGGAAGCAGGTGTGGCATTGTTGGCAAGGCCAATGACTTGATGACCTCTAATAATATGAGGTTCTTATGGCTACCACTATCAATGATGATGTGAAATGAAGTGCCTTTTACCCACATCTGTGAATGGAAAAGGCGCTCTCCGTCTTCTGGCTTGTCGGGTTCACCGGGCTAGAGCTCGGTGGTAGCAACAGTGGCACTGGGTTACGTGTTAATGATATGTCTCCCCATTTCTGGTTTTGACTCAGATTCAAAACCTACACCTGATTTATAAGCTTCCACTTCAGCCACTAATGAATGCTTTGAGTGGAAATCAGCAGTGTTATGCCAAGGGATCTTATGGAAGTCTCACCACTTCCCAGTATCTTTCCTTGTCTTTCTCGTGTCCTTCCTTGATTGTGGCTCAGATTGGTTTTCCTGATATTTTCGATGTTTTCTATGTCTTTTTTTCTGTGGTTTGGGGCCAACCTTTTCTGGATTTTGTTGTGAGGGGTTCCCAGGCCCAAATTTCCACGTCTTTTGTTTGAGCTTCTGCTCGATTTTAACGACATATCGATAGGTTGTGCCCAAGGATGAGATGTCCATAAATTCCATTTCGGTCTAGATTTATCTATGCAGAGAACCACGATACTTGAGCACCAAATGTCGCTCAAAATATTTGATACCCTGCTTGGTGCGCAAGGTATGGAAGATATTTGTGAACTCTCGCACTGCTTGGTCTCTTTCTTGCCGCAGTGTGGTCCATTTTGTATAGAAGTCATCATAACTTCCGACAGGGTAGTATTGTTCCTTAATAGCATCCCTGAAGGATTCCTAGGTGACTGTGAATGTAAATAAAGAGGTTTTTTCTATTTCTTTTTTCTCACAAAAATTTTCCCACCAATCTTTGACATGGGGAACAACTTTCAAGAGCGCAAAAGTAATCTTTTCTCTATTTGAAAAGTTATGGACAAAAAAACACCCTTCTAGTAGATTCAACCATTTTTCTACATCATTTGCATCTATCTAACCTTCAAATATAGTAATATCAAAGTTTATTTGTACCTTGAAGGGGGTGGTGCCTCTGCACAAGCAAGATGTGTCGCCTATCGGCAGTCGCTGAAGGATTTGTGCAAAACTATCCATCATCTTGTTCATCTGTTACGTAAGAGCTTCCTCAAGAGACATTTTGAAAGGATCTCCTATCCCATTATCTTTCTTTTCTCCTGCCATGAGAGGTCGCTTGGGCATGTGAGATATTTTTTCCTTAATAGAAACAAGCTCGAGACCCAATTCTTTATACCCTGACCTCGTTGGGGACATGCATTAAGAACGACAAGGAGTAGACCGATATTATACCACTGATCCATATTTTATGAGTATAAAAAAATGAATACATATTATTAAAATATGTTTAACACAAAATAACATAGATATAGTAAAATTGGTTTCTATTCAATAACGAAATAAGATGAAACTGTAAAATGCAGCAGAAAACAAGATTGTTGGAATGGTCTCGGCTTATCTCTGAGAAGAGACATGATGGATGCGCTCATTTGCCAGAAGATCATTACCATGAGGATTTGAAGGTGGTTTTACAATAAAATGATTTCCAAAACCCTAGACATCCAAAAACCTAAGCCTAGGAGATGAAACGCCAAAAGTCATGTGGGCCTCGTTGGGGTAAGCTAGTACATCAACCTTTCGGGGTCATAACTTTTGCATACAATCTTTGTTTTATCCGCACGATATCCTGTTGGAAAGGTATATCCAAGGAATACACATGTTTCCATCATAATCTAAATCGATTATATTTCTAACTCTTCTGGGCCCTAAAAACGTTATCTAGGGCCTCAAAATGACCCCAAAAGTCGGGGATCCAAAAACTAGCAAAAAAATGCCCAACTAGAAAACTGCTAATATGAACTAGTTGGAATAGGTGCGAGGCCACTGAAATCCATATGGATCAATCCTCCCCCCTTATGGAGAAATGGTCTCCATTCCTTTGAGTTCCCCCATCATATGAGGAAATTTATGTTGAATTTGGCCCCAGGTGAGCCTCTTTCCTTGGTGCAGGAGTTTCCCTTCTTTGACAACTCGATAAAGTTGGATCCTTTGATGTCGAGTGACCTTGACCTTTTTGTCCATAATCTAATCATTGGATTCCTATTTCATGTAGTCAAGGTTGATCTCTATTGGTATCAACTTCTTTTCTATTTATGATGTGTCTGACAATGGTGGGTAATATGGTCAAAGGAGAGCCACGTTGAATATTGGGTGTAGAACAAGGAAAGGGGGGATGTTGAGCTTAAAATCATTCTCAGCCAAATCCTTGGTGATGGTGTACAACCCATAATGGAATGGACTAAGCTTTCGATGGGGTCATGTAAGGCATTCTTTCTGTAAGTGCAACCAAACTTTGTCTCCCACCTAAAACTGATGTGGTAGCCGGGGTTGATCATGTCATTTCTTGTACTTGGCATGGGACTTTTGTAAAATATCCTGAACCTATTGGTGGATGTTCTGGATACGCTCAATGAACTGGGTGGCTTTTTCATCTTCAGGTGGACTAGGGGACGATTCGATCGAGGTGGCCTCTAGGGGTAGGGAAACATCCACAGGGCCCAATGGTTGGAATCCCAACCCCACCTGAAAGGGGCTTTGTCTAGTTGAGCTATGTAGGGGTTAGTTGTAGCTATAATGGAAATAGGGAAGACTCTCATCCCATGTACAGGGATTCTTGTAATTGTTCATGCACAGGATATCCACGATCATCCGATTGACAACCTCATTTTTTCCATCTGTCTAGGGGTGAAAGGCAGTGGATTTGGTGAGCTTGGTGTCCAACAATGACTAGAGGCTCAACCATAATGTGTTGAGGAACCAACTATACTGATCTAA
>ML777229.1:324786-380594 GCA_009831015.1 Picea engelmannii | reverse complement strand
GGAGAAACTGAGTTCTTGCTTAGTTTCAGTTGGTCTTCAAGAATGAAGATGAAGATGAGAAATTTTCCAGGTCTAAGAAGGTTCAGATTCCAACACATACAGCAGCAGTGGAGTTGTTGAGATCAGTCTCCAAGTGGGAGATTGTTAGTTGTGGATCTTGATTATCTTCCTGATTTATAGGTCTTTTACTTTCAGCTGTTTTTATACCCCATGAAGTATTTACACCCCAGAAGTATGTACACTCTTCCACGCGGGGGAGTGTAGAGGGGGGGTACCCCCTCTGCAGGGTCTGGGGGCAAGCAGGCCCCCAGTGGGGGTTCGGGGGAAAAGCCCCCGAAGAAAAAATTGCCTTATAAAAGTATATTGTAATTTCATTGTAAATCTATATCGTTCATTATAAGGTCGCAGATCTAACGATAGAGATTATGTTAGGGGTTTTTTTCCCTAGAAGGCAACCCTCTTTTATGAGGGAAATGTATTGTGGCTATGGTTGATGGTGAATATTGTATTATGAGAGAGGAGACTGTGAGAGAAAGAAGAGGAAGTTATAGTGGGTTTTGTTGTAGGTTGTATCCTTTCATTTGTTGGATAATAATAAAGGAAGGACCTGGAAATTTCTCTGGTGGACGTAGCCCACACTGGGTGAACCACATAAATCAGTGTCTCTCTTGTATTATGTGTCTTCTGTGTTTTGTTTCTGCATTTGTTTTATTTTATTGCTCCACGGTCCTATTTTTCTAACAGAGAATATATCTGAGTATTCTTCAACAACCTTATCCAATTTCTTCTATTGTGTGGAGATATTATCCATGGACGCCTTGGACATGGCTACAATCTTTCGCTTACTCTGAGAGAGAATCACGAACAAGACAAATTTCCCTGTATGAGAGATGACCTTCCTTCATTTCTTGGCATAGATCAATGAAATGGAACTAGGTGGGAATGCCTCAGGTATCCTGTACAATTTCTTGTTCAAGGTAATAATAACACTATGAGGCCTAGACTCATATAAATCATGACATATCCATAAATCAGGTTGTCCCAAAAGAACATTAAAAACTTCGAGACAAGAATCATCACACAATACCTTGTCTTTGAAGGGTTTGATGTCATACGACAGTCATCACTGTTAGTTAACGCGGAGATCGCTTCCTTGGTGGAGCCATCCAATGGTGTAGGGATGCGGGTGCGGCATTATTGGCATGGATAGCCACTTGATGACCTCTACTGATATGAGGTTCTTCTATCTACCTCTATCAACAATGAATTACAATGGGGTCCCTCTTACCCACATCTATGAATGTAAAAGTTGCTCGCCTTCTTCTGGCTCATTGGGTTCACCGAACTGGAGCTTGGTGGTATCAACAATGGAACTGGATCCTTCATCAATGATCGATCTCCCCCTTTCTAGTTCTTACTCAAAGTCATAAACCACATATAATTCATAAGCTTTCACTTCATCCACTAGAGATTTCTTTGAGCGGTAATCAACAACGTTATGCAAAGGGATCTTATGGATGTCGCACCACTTCCTGGTATCTTTCTTTGTCTTTTTGGTGTCCTTATTTTCTTGTGGCTTGGAATGGTTTTCTTGATGACATCCATATTTGATATGTCCTTTGTTCTATGGGTTGGGACCACCCTTTCCTAGATTTTGTTGTGAGGGATTCCCAAGCACAAATGTTTTCTTCTTTTGTTTGATCTTTTGCACAATTTTGATGGCATATTGATAGGCCGTGCGCAAGGACGAGATGTCCAGAAATTTGATTTATGTCTAGATGTATATATGAAGAGTGTCATGATACCTGAGAACTAGATGTCACTTAGAATATTTGATACCCATCTTGGTGCGTAAGGTATGGAAGATATTTGTGAACTCTCGCACTGCTTGGTCTCTTTCTTGCCGCAGTGTGGTCCATTTTGTATACATGTCGTCATAACTTCCAATGGAGTAGTATTTTTCCTTAATATAATTCCTAAAGGATTCCCATGTGACTGGGAATGTAAATAACAAGGTTTCCTCTATTTTCTTTTGCTCACTGAAATTTTCCCACCAATCTTTGACATGGGGAACGACTTTGAGGAGCGAAAATGTAATCTTTTCTCTATTTCAAAAGTTATGGACAGAACAATACCCTTCTATTAGATTCAACCATTTGTCTACAACATATACATCTCTCTAACCTTCAAATATAGAAATATCAAAGTTTATTTTTACCTTGAAGGGGGTGGTGCCTCCACTCGAGGAAGATGTGTCGCTTGTTAGTAGCCACTGAAGGATTTGCGCAAGATTATGCATCATCTCATTCCTCTATTGAGTGAGGGATTCCTCAAGAAAATTTTTGAAAGGATATCTTGTCATTTCATATTTATTTACTCCTTCCATGAGAGTTCACTTGCACATGCGAGAGATTTCGTACTCAAAAGAAACAAGCTCGAGACCCAATTCTTTGTACCCTAACCTCGTTGGGGACATGCATTAAGAATGACAAGGAGCAGACTGCTCTGATAGCCCTGCTCTGGATTTTACGAGCTGAACGAAATGAATACAAATTATTAAAATAGTTTTAACATAGAATAACAAAGATATAGTAAAATGAGTTTCTACTCAATAAGAAAATAAGTTGAAACTATAAAATGCAGCGGAAAGTAAGCTTCATAGAATGGTGGTGACTTATCTCTGAGAAGATATGTGACGACTGCACTCATTCTCCAGAAGATCATTACCATGAGGATTTGAAGGAATTTTTAAAATAACCATGAATTCCAAAACCCTAGACATCCAAAAACCTAACCCTAGGAGATGAAGCGCCAAAATTCATGTGGGCCCTGTTGGGGTAAGCTAGTACATCAACTTCTCAGGGTCATAACTTTTGCATACGATATCTGTTTTAGGTGCATGATATCCCATTGGAAAGGTATATACAAGTAATACACATGTTTCTGCCGTATTTTTACTTTGTCTATATTCTAGTTATGGTGATCCCTAAAAATGCTATTTAGGGCCTCAAAACAGCCTCGGAAGTCGAGGAGCCAAAAACTAGGAAAAAAATGCCAAACTAGAAAACTGCCAATATGAACCAATTGGAATAGGTGGGAGGCCATTGAATCCATATGGATCTATCCTCCCCCATTATGAAGAAATGGTATCCATTGCATTGAGTACCACCATCAAATGAGGAATTTTTTTTTGAATTTGGCCCTGGGTGAGCCACTTGCCTTAGTGTAAGAGTTGCCTTGCTTTGACAACTCGATAAATCCGAATCCTTTGATGTCGATTTCCCTTGACCCGTGTGTCCAAAATATGATTAATAGATGCATGTTTCATGTTGTCAGGGTTGATATCTTTTGGTTTCAACTACTCTGCTATCTCTGAGGTGCCCAACATTGGTGGGAAATATGGTCGAAGGAGAGCCATGTTGAATACTAGGTGAAGTCCAAGGAAAGGAGGGATATTGAGCTCAAAATCATTGTCACCCACAGCTTTAGAAATGGTGTATGACCCATAATGGAGTGGAAGAATATTTCAATGGGGCCCCGTAAGGAATTCTTTCTGCAAGTGCAACCAAACTTTGTCTCCCACCTAAAACTTATGTGGCACTCAGTATTGGTCATGGCACTGCTGGTACTTGTCGTTGAACTTTTGTAAAATATCTTGAACCTATTGGTAGATGTGTTGGATCCACTCAATGTAATAGGTGGCTTTGTCAGGTTCAGGTGGAGTAGGGGACGATTCGGTCGAGGTGGCAGCCAGGGGTAGGGAAACATCCATGGGGCCCAATGGTTGGAACCCAACCCCACCTGAAAAGGGTTGTGGCCAGTTGATCTATTTACGACTCACTTGTAGCTATGTTGCACATAGGGAAGAATATCATCCCATGTGCGGGAGTTCTTGTAATTGTACAAGCATGGGATATGCACGATCATCCTATTGATGACCTTAGTTTGACCATCTGTCTGGGGGTGGAAGACAGTGGATTTGGTGAGCTTGGTGTCTAGCAGTGACTAGAGGCTCAACCAGAATTTGTTGAGGAACTGACTGTCCCAATTCGAGACAATGGTTTGCGGGATTCCAAAATGTACCCATACTCTCTCAAAGAATATATTAGCAGTGGCCTCTGTTGTGATGCTCTTCTTCTAGGTGGCAAGAATCGCCATCTTGGAAAAGCGATCAACAACCACAAAAAAGTAGTAATTTCCCCTCTTAATGGATGGAAGGCCCAACATGTAGTCCATTGAGATGGATTCCCATGTCCTATCAGGAGTAGGTAGAGGGGTGTACATGACCTACTTCTTAGTGTTCAATTTGGAAATAACGCAGGTGGTGCAAGACCTGATATACTTTCTGACATCCTGTCGAAGTTTCAACTAGTATAAATTTTTTTGTAGCACTCCACCTATATTTTCAACGACAAAGTGTCTTTCCACCCGACTGTAGTGAGATTCCTAAATCATCTTTTCTCGCTCGCTTTATGGAACACAAAGATGGCCCAGATGGCACAACACCCCTTCCTGAAGATGGAAATTAGCGACAACTAAGTTTGCTCCTAATATTTGGTAGGTGGTGTCAAATTCAGGGTCTGTCTCATAGAAGTGTGTCCATCCGGAGTTCTTGTGGATGCAAGAGTCTAGCACCATGCTAAGTTTCTTCATTGGAGGTCAGTTGAGGAAATCAACAACTTGGTTGGTACTTCCTATTTTATACTTGATGTTGAGGTGGAAATGTTGCAAGTATGTAGACCACTTCTGGTGATGTTCATTCTACAATTTTCCTTGTGTCTGCATGAACTATAGTGGCTTATGATTAGTTTGGATGATTGTCTCCTTCCCAAGAATGTAATGTCTCCACTGGCGGCAGGCTTGCACAATGGAATACATTTATTTTTCATAGTTAGGGTACTTACAGACCACATATGATAGTGTCTCACTATGATATTCCATGGGGTGGTTGTGTTATGTGAGAACGATGCCCACAACATAGTCTAAAGAATTTGTCTTGATCTCAAAGGGATGTTACAGGTTCGGTAATGCAATTATTGTGGATGATCAAAAGCGTTGCTTCAAATCATCAAAATCTTGTTGTTTGGATAGGACCCACACAAATGTTTCCTTATCACCACCCATTGTTACTTGGATAAGGTCCCATGCAATATGAGAGAATCCCAACACGAACCTACAATATAAATTGGTGAGGCCCGAGAAGATATGAAGATCAATGAGTGTGGTTTGGGATGGTGAGTCACGGATGACCTAGATCTTGGTTGGATCCACATCCACCCCAAGTTTATCAACAATGTAGCCTAGGTAATGTACCTTGTCCATGTCGAAAGAGCATTTTTCCAAGTTGGCATATAGCTTGTGCTATCGTAGGATGTGCAGAACCTGTTGAATATGTTGCAAGTGTTTCGCTCAAGTTTTGTTTTAGAAGAGGATGTCATCCATATTCACCACTACAAAAGTATTGGTGAAAGGTTGCAGGATATCCTCCATCATCCTCATGAAAGTTGTTGGATAATTTTTCAAACCAAAGGGCATGACCAGCCATTCGAAAAGACCTTCTTTTGACTTGAAGGTGGTATTCCATACATATTCATGTTTTTTTAGGACCTGGCAGTAGCCATATTTCGTATCAATGTTACTAAGATATTTTCCCCCCATGAGCTTATCAAGGAGGTCGTCGATTCAGGAAATCGGGTACAAGTTTCGGACTGTGATTTTATTCAGGGTCTGGTAATCAATGCAGAGTTTCTAGGTCATGTATTTCTTCTGCAGCAGCATGATTGGGCTCCCACAAGGTTATGATCTGGGATGGATGTGCCCCTTCTGGAGAATTTCTTGGATTTGCCTCTTGATCTCCTCATTTTCTAGCAGAGAGTGGAGGTAGACTGGCCGATTGGGTAGCAGTGCATTGGGGGTCATATCGATGGGATGCTTGACCTAGCAGTGAAAAGGTACCCTGGTAGGTGAGGAGAAGATATATGATCATTCTTCCATGAAATTATCCACTTGCTTCTATTTTGTGGAGATATCGGTCATGGAGGCCCTGGATGTGGTTGCAATCTTTTGCTCACTTTGAGAGTGAATCACAAAGAAGAAAAATTTCCTGGTCTAAGAGATTACCTTCCTGCATTTATTGGCAGAGATCAAGGAAATGGCACTAGGTGGGATTGCCTTGGGTATCCTATACAATTTCCTTTTCAAAGTAATAATAACACTACGAGGCCTAGATTCATATACAACATGACGTTTCCATAAATATGGTTGGCCCAAAATAACATTACAAAATTCGAGAGGCAAAACATCACACAATACCTCGCCTTTGAAGGGTTTAATATTGTATGACAGTCGACATTGTTGGCTGACATGGATATCGCTTCCTTGGTGGAGCCATCCAATGGTATAGGGTTGTGGGTGTGGCATTGTCAGTAGGGCTAGCTGCTTGATGACCTCTTCTGAGATGAGGTTATTCTACATACCGCTATCAACGATGAAGTGCAACGAGGTACATTTTACCCACATCTATGAATGGAAAAGGCGCTTTCCTTCTTCTAGATCGTCGGTTTCATAGGGATGGATCTTGGTGATAGAAACGGTGGCACTGTGTTCCACGTCAATGATTTTTCTTCCCCTCTCTGGTTCTGACTCGGAGTCGGAACCCACATCTGATTTAGAATCTTTCACTTCAGCCACCAGCGATTTCTTTGAGCAACAATCAGCAGTGTTATGCCAAGGGATATTATGGAAGTCGCACGACTTCCTGGTATCTTTCTTTGTCTTTCCAGTGTCCTTATTTTCTTACGAATTGGATTGTTTGTCCTGATGATGTCCATATTTTCTATGTCCTTTGTTCTGCAAGTTGGGGCCACCCTTTCTTTGCTTTTATTATGTGGGGTTCCCAGGCCTGAATTGTTGTGTCTTTTGTTTGAGCTTCTGATCGATTTTGATAAAATATCAATAGGTCACGCCCAAGGATGAGATGTCCAGAAATTCCATTTCAGTCAAGATGTATCTATGTAGAACATCGCGATACATGAGCACCATATGTTTCTCAGAATATTTGATACCCAGCTTGGTGCGCAAGGTATGTAAGATATTTTTGAACTCTAGCAATGCTTGGTCTCTTTCTTGCCGCAGTGTGGTCCCTTTTGTATACAAGTCGCCATAGCTTCCAACAGGGTAGTATTTTTCCTTAACAACATCCCTAAAGGATTCCCAGGTGACTGTGACTGTAAATAATGAGGGTTCCTATGTTTCCTTTTTCTCAAAAAACGTTTCCCACCATTCTTTGACATGGGGAACGAATTTGAAGAGCGCAAAAGTAATATTTTCTCTATTCGAAAATTTATGGACAAAAAAATACCCTTCTAGTATATTCAACCATTTTTCTATAGAATCTACATCTATCTGACCTTCAAATATAGGAATATCAAATTTTATTTGTACCTTGAAGGGGGCGGTGCCTCCGCTCGAGGAAGATGTGTCGTTTGTCGGTAACCACCGAAGGATTTGTGCAAAACTATCCATCATCTTGTTCCTTTGTTGCATGAGGGACTCCTCAAGAAACATATTGAAATAATCTCATGGACCATAATCTTTATTTTCTCCCACCATGAGAGGTCGCTTGGGCGTGCAAGAGTTTTTTTCCTCAAGAGAAAGAAGATTGAGACCCAATTCTTTGTACCCTGACCTCATTGGGCACATGCATTAAGAATGACAAGGAGAAGACCACTCTGATACCACTAATACATATTTTATGATCAGAGTGAAATGAATACAGATTATTAAAAGATGTTTAACACAGAATAAAAGAGATACAGTAAAACTGATTTCTATTCAATAAGGAAATAAGTTGAAGCTGTAAATTGCAACGGAAAACAAGCTTGTTGGAATGGTTGTGGCTTCTCTCAGAGAAGAGATCTGACAGTTGCTCTCATTCACCAGAAGATCATTAACATGAGGATCTGAAGGCCTTTTTACAATAAACATGAATTCCAAAACCCTATACATCAAAAAACCTAACCCTAGGAGATGAAGCGCCAAAAGTCATGTGGGCCCCTGTTGGGGTAAGCTAGTACATCAACTTCCTGGGGTCATAACTTTTGCATACGATCTCTGTTTTAGGCACATGATAGCCCGTTGGAAAGGTATATCTGAGGAATACACATGTTTTCATCATACTTTGACTCTGTCTATAGTCCAAATGTGGCAAGCCCTAAAAAAGTTGTTTAGGGCCTCAAAACGACCCTGGAAGTCGGGGACCCAAAAACTAGGAAAAAACTACCAAACTGGAAAATTGTCAATATGAACCAGTTGGAATAGGTTGGAGGCCACTGATATCCATATAGATTAACTAAAATGAAATGTGCATCCTTTTTTAGCTTTTCCACAACCACCATAATGGAATCATGTTGTTGAATTTTCTTGGAAAACTTGGTAATGAAATCAATAGTAACCACTTCCCATTTCCATTCAATAATGGGAAATGGTTCTAGCAAGTCTATTGGGTGTCTTTGCTCAACCTTTACCTTCTAACATTCCATGCATCTGGCCAAATAATCTACTACATCCCTCTTCATACCAAGACAAAAACAATTCCCTCTTACAACTATGATGATCTTCTGGTGTCATAGATATCCAGCTTATGGCACATCATGCATCTCTCGTAACAATAAGTTCCTCAACTCCATATAATTAGGAAAATAAACTATGTTTCTAAACAAGAGGATCACATCCTACTATAGCTAGTAGTCTTTATATTTTTGTTGTAGGATACCCTATGGAAATATTTCCTTGACCTACACATAATGTGGGTCTATTGTTATAGCCTCTAAAATTCTTGTTGGGTATGTGTTATATTCTTGTTGTTCATTTTTAGCAGTTTTTTCGGCACATGGTTTTCATCGATGGTTTTCTAATTTTGATTAAGGAATTAGGTTTGTTGACTATTTTGATCCAATGGATTAGGGGTTTTGAATGTCACAGGATAATATATGTATTTTATTGTAAACAATGAAGATGGTGAATAAAGAATTAGAGATGAGACTATAAACATGTTGCTTGTTTTCCCAACTTGGGTTTCCCAGGTAAAATATTTGTGTAATCTATGTATATGACATTATAATTTTTCTATTTTTATTAAGAATCCATTTGTAGTAACTAATTGTACAAGGTTAAAATCTACATTTGGTATTAGAGTAATTATTGGCTTTAGGGGCACACCTTTTTGGTTAGGGGTTTGACTCAAGTATGTGATAAACCTCATTACAGTGGGAGCTCTCTGGTATTGATTCTTCAGGTGAAAAGAAATGATGAGCAATTCAAAATATAGATAGATAAATTTAATGGGAAAAGTTTTGATCTATGGAAGCTCAATATGGAAGATCTATTAGTGGACAAAGATCAATGGATCGTTTTGTATCTAGGTACTGCACCTACAAAAATGTCAACAAAAGACTAGGAAAAGTTGGATCAAAAGGTGAAAAGCACAATCTAGTTGTGTCTCTCAAATTAAGTATTATTGAATTTTATGCTTATAAGGATACTGCATTAGTATTTTAGAAACTACTTGATGTTTCAGTCCCATAGTAGGGATCATCATTAGGAGTTTTATAATATCAAACGAATGGTATGTTTATTGTAATAGATTAATAGTAATAAACCTCATTTAAAGATGTCATCCAACCATATAACGACTAGGATTATTTTTTATTTTTTTTAGATTTTGAAGGACAGGATTCCACATCTTGATTACCTATAGACCATCATCTATGTTCAAATTGTTCTCATTTAATTCAATTTCCACAACCTCCTATATCTTTCTTTTCCCATAGTGATCAATTCTTGTAATGATCTTTGCATCCTCTAGGCATATATGGTGACTAGTATTGTCAGATTGTTCATCCAACACTGATTTTTTAATTCTTTTATGTCTCATATATGTGCAATGTTCACTTAACCTTATTAGAATTGATTTTCTAGTTTCTTCGATGTGTTTTTTACCACAAGAGAATGTGATTGAATATACACCTTTTTTATTTTTTGGATCAATATTATCTTTGCCATGATCCAGTAAATACTTTATTGTGTTAGGGGAAGCTACAACTAAGGAATTATGGGATAAGTCAGGGGATTGTTATCATTCTAAATCCCTGGTAAACAATTTTTTCCCACACAAGCAGATATACAACATGAGGATGAAAGATGGAGACTCGGTGAAAAGCATCTGAATGCCTTCAATATTGTGGTCATAGAAAATTTTAGGGGCTATATATCGCCCATGGGCTATTTTTCCATGCTTTTCCCAAAAAAAGATTCGCAAATTTCCATTTTTTTCTAAAGATGATTCGCCCAAATTTTCTAGAATTAATTTTTTTTACCTAATAAATAGCCCAAACTCTGTAAAAACTATATAAAATCCTTAGAAATTTGAATATTTTTACAAAAATATTGCCAAATATTTTATAGTTTTCATATTAAGGACTAGTTATATTCTCCAAGGTTTCTACAGTTTGAGATAAATTTCTATCCTTAAAATAATGTATGCCTGTGGTAAGTCAATTATTGTATGTTGATATTAATATTTATGAAGAACATAGGTGTATCAATTAATTGTGATATTTACCAAACTCGTGGTATATTCTAGTTGTATCCATAGGCAGTAATGAAACTACTTTAATCTTCGATGACATGGTTTCATCCTTGTTGTTGGAGAAGATAAGGTGGAAAAGCATGGAAGGATAGAGTACAGATTCCTTATTTTAAGAGGACACTCCAAAGAAAGAAACAGATCTAAGTCTTCAAGTGGGAGATCTAAATCTAGGAGAAGATCAAAATCTCCTGGAAAATTTGTAAAGGTATGTTGGAGATGTGGAAAAGAAGGGAACTACAAGAAACAATGTAGATACAAAAGTGTTGAGAGAGGGAAGGGATCTAATGATTCTACAAAGAAGGGGATGCGTACTTGGATTCTTCAAGCACACATGAATATCACGAGGCATGGTTGGTCGACTCATGTATATCATCCAAATAATTTATAACAAATCAATCTAGATATCGACGTAATACATCATTCATAAGTCTCATAAATAGTCGGTGCATTACATAAACCAAATGGCTTGACCAAGCATTCATAGATATCTTGTCTTGTCTTGAAGGAAGTCTTCTAGGTGTCTTCTTCCTTGACGCATACCTTATGGTATCCTAATTTCATATCCAACTTGGTGAAATATTTTTTGTGGTGCAACTGATCTAATAGATCATCGATCTTGGGTAAAGGGTACCAATTTTTTAGTGTAATGTTTTTCAATGTTTTGTAGTCAATACACATTCACCAAGTCCCATCCTTCTTTGGTACAATTATGATAGATGACCCACATGATGAGGTGTTTGGTCAAATCACACCCTGCTCCAACAACTACTCCAACTACTTCTTCACTTTATTTTCTTCTAGAATGGACTATCTATATAGCCCAATATTCGACAATGGGGATTCTAGAAATAATTTTATTTTGTGCTCCACTTCCCTCTTGTATGGTATCCTTTTAGGCTCCTGTAACACTCCTTTGTGTGTTTTTATAAACTCCTCGAACTGATGTTTATGTCCTCTGGTACACCCCTCCATGGATTCCTTTACTCTTGTCAACTCATCCTTAGTATGATTTTCTTTTAAGAAAAGTAAAACATATTTCTTAATGGAACTAATCAACTTCTTGTCTTGGTTGGAACTTACTAGTGATATATTTGACTTACCTTTATGCTATTTGATGAAGTAGGACTTCCCATCCTTAATTAGTTAGTATTGGTTGTCTATCTGCATGAATATTGCATCCCTCATATACATGTAGAGGATTCCAAACACTACTCTACATACGTCAAGGAGTACTACGTCAAATTCCACTTCATTAATAAAATCAACACTTACAAAATATATAATCTTACAGTATTTTGTTAGCTTGGTATTTGCATTCTTATTTTCCCATCCCAATGGATATGATCTAGGATGATCATGAACTTCTAATCCAAGCTTGTTGACCGAATCCACTACTATGATATTATCTTGTGAACTAAAGTTGATCAAGGTGTCTATCTTGGTCTTGTTTACCTAGATCTTGATGTGGAAGAGTTTTTTCATCTTCTCTCCTTCCCGGTGATGAAGGCTAGTAGGATTCACATCCTTCTGTATCGATGTGTAGACAATGTTTTCATCCACATAGAAGATACTTTCAACCTAATTTCTTCAATCCATGGCTAGAAGGTTATTTTTTATTTTCATCCTTCTTGTGGTTCTTCGAGTCCAACATTGGATGCAGGTCCAGCACTTTTCCTTAGTGTGCTCATTAATATTTCAATGGTCATAATGGTTCCTAGGATCCTTGCAACGAAGTGCAATGGATGTCGTCTTATTATCATTTCCCTCTTTCCACTTATTCTTCTCCTCCTTGGAAGCTTACTGGTTCTATTTCTACTTGGAATCACTTTGTTTCCCTTTCTTGTGGCTTATTTTTTCTAGATACTGTGCCTATAAACATGCCTCGTCCATTGTCCTTAGCTTGAAAAGAACCACTTTCTTTCATAGATGGATATGTATAACCCCTAGATACTTGAGGAGTGAATTTAGGATCTTGGGAGAGATACCCAGCATGATGGCCATCTTTTTGAACAAGATGGTGTACTCCTATACACTCTACCCTTGCTTCTGCATGAAGTAGTTCCACCAGATCCATTGGTCCTGTATATGCCTGATACGATAGAATTGGGACTTGATGAGGATTTTGAAGTCCACCCACCTAGTTACTAGTGGATCACCCTCCATCCTAGGTGTTCCTTATGGATTTACCACCAGTTTAACACATGTCCATATAACTCCAGTCTAGAAAATGATATCTTTTATTCTTTATCTATATGGTGAATGTTGAAATAAAATTCTAGTTGTTGTAACTAATGATTGAGTTTTAATGCATTAATATCACCTTGGTATGGATATATGTCCACTTCTGCTTCCATATTGAATACATATTGTGAATATTTTATGGTACTGGAACTCGAATACTCTTTCTCAAGTTCTTTATGTGACTCCTCTTCTAGGTCTTTGTTATCGCCCGACTTCCTATCTAATCCAATCTCTGAGTTTAAGCCTCCAACTTCTCCAACCTCTTTGAGCTTGTTTTCTAGAGCCACCTTGAAGAGGGACATATTGTGAGATATTTCAATGAATTTCTCTTTCAACCTCACAAATCTCTCCTCTACTTGATATTGAGGGTTGTTATAATAAACTCGTCGTCCATGGATAATGTTCTACAACATTCTTCTTAAACCAATTACTGGATCCCTGCAACTTTCCAAAAATGCCCCAAGAAAGCCTACTATGATACCAATATTATTTGTAAACTGTCATGGATATACCACTAGAAAACTCATCACAACTGATCTAATAAACTACTGAACTATTTATTATGAAGGTTAATTTTCTTTAGATCTGAGAATTCTTTAATTATTGGTTTTATGTTTTAAATGTATGAAATAGTTGAAATGAAAAAAATAGAGAATACAAATAAATACTCACACACCATCCACAAATAAACACAAGATATAACTTGGGAAACCCAATACGAGAGAAAACCCAATTAGAGGGTGAGGTCCCTCTATCAGACAGTTGGCTTAGGTTGATGGATAGTTGGTGTGGATTGTTGGTTGTCATTGATGTCAACCATTGGAGAGTGATATTATATATTGATGTCAACCCTTGGAGAAATTCTAGTAGCGAATTTCGGTAGCACAAAGGTTTAGGTAATGGGCCCAAGGTTATTTCATGTATAATGGTATGTGTTTTAATATATTTGAAGGTAAGACTATTCTATATGGATATTACATGTCATTCCATTTCCAGTGGTATGTGGAATGTCACATAACTCCTCACAGTTAGAGAGTTATGTCCATGAGAAGTTGGAGAACCCAGGTTTGGGTAATGGACCCAAGTTTGTTTGATGGATAATGGTATGATTTTTGATATATTTGTAGGTAAGACTATTCTATATGGATAGTACATGTCATTCCATTTCTGGTGGTATGTGGAACGTCACATAACTCCTCACGGTTTGAGAGTTATGGCCTTACGAAGTTGGAGGACCCTCATATGTTGGCTTGAAGCCCCAAAAGGTCAAAGAAGTCAAAGAGCTTGCAAAGAATAAATTATTATTTAAATTATAAAGTAAAGTGACAAAGTCAAGAAGGATTATTTAAATAATAAAGTGAAGTGACAAAATCAAAGAAGATTATTTAAATGATAAAGTCAGGTGACAAAGTCGAGGAGAAATATTTAAATGATAAAGTAATGGACAACTTTCTAATTATGGAAAGTGGTTAACCCTAAAAATGAGGAAAATAGGTTAAGTGACCTATAAATGGGTTAAGTGACCTAGAAATGGGTTAAGTGACCTAGAAGATGGAGAGTATAAATAAGAGGCAAGGCTCTCTCATTTTATATCACACTTGAGCATATTGAATATCTATAGGTGACTGAGGTAACCAAAGGATATATAAGCCGAATTTCATAGGGAAGGTGAAGAAAATAAGGCTGGAATTCAAGGGAGGATAAATTCTTTTGATGATGCTTTCTAAAGTATGTTATTTACAGGCTATCTCACCATTTTCGCAATAATGTTTTTTCTAGAACGATTCAGACTGTGAAATTTCTATGCAATTGAGAAAACATATCCAAGTATCTATGGTAAAAAATTTAGCTTGTGGGTCGTTGTATTTTTGTAGTTACACTCCATGGAAAATAGGGTTTGTGGCTAGACTTAAAACTAGTCTAAAACAAGTGTTTCAGGTAAAAACATCATAACTTCTTCATAACAGATCCAAATTCAGTAAGACCAAATGTGTTGGTTATGGTATAGTCTGTAGTATGCTGTGTAACATTTTCAGATCTACTCAACAAATATTTCGTACAAGGAACGCACTACAAGGGTGTTCTCTAGAATAAGCCAAAATTCATCAAGGTATGCCATTTTTTCTATAATCCTTTTCTGAGAGGTTCCAAGTAGTTACACCTGAAGGAATTGCACAAAACACACTGAAGAACATTGTGTATCATTTTCAGATCTTTATTCATTACAGGTAAATAGTTATGATTATTTCAAGTTAGGTTTGTTGACTAATCCAAAACTAGTCACGTGAGAGTAAAGAAACGTTTGATGAAAATAATAGTCTCTTGTTGTTAAAGTTAAGGAAGGTTTGTAGGTATGTGATCATCTACACCATGTCTATTACAGAGTTATAAATCATATTTGTATGATTAAATTGATGATGGCTTTTGGTTGAGGTACATGTTGGATACATGGTTGAGACAAGTAGTTGATGAGCTGGCACATACATGAGGTGTATAGTTGATGATGTTGGTACATATTGATGAGTCATAGTTGATGATTAGTTGATACATGATTGGTACATACTTGGTACATGGTTGGAAGCACTTGTTAGTAGTATTGTTGACATATGGTTTATGGATGATGTAGCATACTTGTATTGGTATATTATTAGAAGCACATATTGATCTTGGTGATGATTATGAGTTGTTATGTTATGCTTGGTTGATGCACATCTTTGAGATTTGTATTGATGATTGATATTGGTAAGCAGATCTAATTTGGTTGATAATATTGATGAAATGGGTTTTTGTGATAGGTTGTTTGGACAGGTTGTTGTGACATGTTATTTGTATAGGTTTGGTGCATGTTTGATGCACTTATTCATGGTACGGGTTGAGGTGTAGGCTGGTGCATGGTTGATGCACTTGTTTATGGTAAAGGTTGATTGCAGGTTGGTTGGTACAGGTTTGTGCATGGTTGTTGCACTTGTTTATGGTACAGGTTGATTACATGTTGAGGTACAAGTTGATGCATGGTTCAGGTTATTGGTACAAGTTTACAGCAGTATATCTCACAACTATAGTGTGACAATGGTTCCATAATTCTACTTATACGTCAGGGTGATTAGACAGGGAAAGGATAGGTGGTTGTAGCCACCTTCCAGTTGTAGCTGGAGAATATAGGGGGTTGTAGCCTCCTTCTAGTTCTATCCAGAGAATTGGGGAGTTGGATCTTCCCTTAGGTTGTATCCTGAGAAACTAGGGGGTTGGAGCCTCCTTCCAGTTGCAGCTGGAAAACAAAGGAAGTTGGTGCTTCCAATGAATGTAATTCTTTAAGACATATAAGAAAAATGATTCTATGGTTTTCTCCCGCTTTGGGTTTCCACGTAAAACACTGGTGTACTATGTATGTGTATGATTGTTCATGTGTTCATTGCTTATTTAATCTGTAGTTATTGGATGATAATGATACATTGATATAACACTTGGATTATATGATGAAAAAGGATTAAATTGCTCTATTACTAATTCACCCCCCCCTCCTTCTCAGTAATCCAATAATTGGTTTCAGAGTCAGTTCCTTCAAGAAACAGTTTAACCACTGGAAGGAGATCATGGATTATTCTGAGAATGGAGTACCAATGTTTAATGGTCATAATGGTTTTAAGTATGATATGTGGACCAGAAGGACGGAAGTATTTTTACAGGAACATGGACATTGTATTTGGCTATCAGTTGTTACAGAATATGATAGTTCAAAAATGGCAAAGACTACAACCAAGAAGGAATTGAAGAAGAATAACAAAATAGCAATGGATTTCATCAGGGAAGGATTACCAAATCCTGTAAGAGAAAAGGTTGGTAAATTTTCATCAGCCAAAGAACTTTGGGATAAGTTACATGACATATATTCTTCACCCATCACAGATTCCAAAAATGCCAAACAATATGAAGATACAGAACAAGAATAAAGATGCTCATCATGTTAGAGAGATTCAGTAGAGGAAGAGTATGAAGAAGCATAAATTGGTTACAGAGAAAAATTGATTAGTACAATTAAATATCTAAGGAAAGAAAGAGAAGAAAACAAGTCATCCAAGAAAGAACTGATGAAGAAAAAGGAAAGTGTTCAAGGTTCTGAAAAAGATCAGTAGGTCATCAAGAATTTAAGAGCTCAACTAGAAGAGGCCAGAAGAATTGAAGAAGATCTAGAATATCAAAAGAAATGTTTAGAATCCAACATAGCAGCACAAAAGGAAGAAGAAGAAACGATAGAAAATATATCGATGGGTCGTCTCAAGGAAAGAACCAATGACTAAAACCAACTTGAGGAAGAGTTTTGTCAAGAAGAGAAAAGACTGAAAGAATAAATAATTACATTGAAAATCAAAATTGAAGAAGAAAAGAGAACATAGGAGGTCATGAAGTCTCAGATAATGAAGAAAGAAGAAGAGGTTGAGAACCTTGAAGAATAATTTGTCACACTAAGAGTCAAAATCGTCAAGCTCAACAAGAACATTGAAGAGACAAAAACATTCACATCAGTTGTAGAGAATGAAGAGAAACACTCTACATTTCTAGAAAAGAAGAATGAAGAAAATAGAAAGAGTTATGTAGAAGTAATCAAAGGAAGGAATCATGGTCAACCAGAATCTAAGAAAACTATTGAAGATACATCTTCAAGAATACCATCCATGTTCAAGCCGCAAAGAATCTTTAATCATGATCATGATCAGTCAAGGAAAAAATTTAGAAGGACTATGCCACAAAGAAGATCATTCTCTCCCACGTATGCAAATTTATTTTATGGTCATTCTTTTTATTGTACTAAATTTGGACATAAGGTTGCAGATTGTAGGGATTATAAAAGAAATGTTCAAGCACGAAGTGCCTATGTGGTCACACGTAACATTGAGTGTTACAAATTTCATAACTATGGACACATATCCAGTGATTGTAGAAGCATGATCAATACTTCCATGAAAGAGAATATGGATATAATATGTAAGAAAGTATGGATAAGAAAACAGGAAGAACATGTGAACAAAGACTAGGTACTAGAGATCGCAAGATTGGCAATAAAATGAGATGAAGAAAATTCTACATAGAAAAAGAAAGATGTCAGATATAGAAAGGTTCAGGAAATAACTCAAAGAAAAGAAGGAAAGATAAATAAGGAATAGGTTCAAGAGATTGTACTTTAAAGAATTGTAGTGAAAGATGAATCCACGGACAGAAATAAAGAAGTCAAAGATCAGAGAGATAATTAATATACCAATGAAGATGATGATGAATCTACTAATGAAGATGATGATGAATACACATCAGAACAGGAATTGTTCTGAGCCATCCATCTTAGATACTATCAGGTAATATAAATATTAGACAGGGGGAGTCTATGATAGTTGTGACAGACCAAAGAACCATCCTTTGAGCAGCTTGCAAAGTTTGAGAAGACAAATCTAGAGAAGTCAGTTAGCACAAGTACAATTTGATGGATTAATCAAGACTTCATGATAGTATAGTGATAAATGGTTCAACATTATGGACAGTTGTGCAAGTAGATTCTTGTATAGTATGGAAGAAAGCATGGATTCATAGATTGGTTCAAAGAGTGGTTTAGAGACAAAGGAACATTATCATAATGGATGATAATTACACAAGAAATGGCTCAAGCAATGCTAATGGATTCCAAATTGACATATATTGTTTGGACACATGAAGTGCATACAACAGTTCACATTCAAAACAGAGTAATTCTTAGAAACAACAATGACAAAACTCCCTACAAACTATGGAAAGGAAGCGTAGACAACAACCTCTACATCAAGGTTTAGCCAGAAATTTGCAAAGGATATGCAGAATCAATTTGAAATGTCATTACTTGGAGAACTATCCTTCTTTTTGGGTCTTCATATACGTCAAAGTAACCAAGGAATTTTTATTTCTCAAACCAAGTATATCAGAGAAATGTTAAAGAGGTTCGAAATGGAAGATTGCAAACCAATTATCACTCCCATGCAAACTAGTTTCAAGTTAATCAAAGATGATGATTCAAAGTATACAGATCAGAGGAAATACATGTCAATGATTGGTAGCCTACTATATGTGACAACATCTAGACCAAATGTAATGAAGGAAGTTGGAGAGGTAGCACAATTTCAAGCAACACCAAAGGAATCACATGTGTTAGCAGTGAAGATGATTTTTAGATATCTCAAAGGAACATAAGTGTTTGGATTATAGTATCCAAAAGGAAAGGATCTATATATTATTGCCTACACAGATGCAGATTGGGCAGGTTGTATTGATGACCGACAAATCACTAGTGGAGCAACCTTCTACTTGGGTGAGTGTTTAGTATCATGGATAAGAAAGAAACAATCATCAGTATCTTTATCTACAGTCGAGGTAGAGTATATTGTAGCAACAACATGTTGTACACAGGTTCTTTGGATGAGACAAACTCTGACAGATATATAGGTTGAGTATGATGAGCCCATTCCAATTTACTGTGATATTACAAGCGCCATCAATATCTCAAAAAACCCGATGTTTCACTCAAAGATGAAGCATATTCCAATCAAGTATCACTTTCTATGGGAACAGGTTGTAGAGAAGAACATCAGAGTTGAATATGTGGGAACAAAAGAACAAGTGGAATACATCTTTACAAAACCTCTTCCATGGGAATCCCTTGAGTATCTTTGCTAGAGAATAGGAGTAATTTATACTCCAAAATGAATTCTTTTGAATTCTTATCTTATATGTCTTAGATGTACATGAGGAAGCACCATAAATAGGACAAAGGGGGAGAGATTTATCAGATGAAAAGGTAAATGCTTGGAGAAAGAGCATAGAGGCATGTTTCCAAGGGGAGTGATTGTCATAAGGGAAGAATGAGCGATATGAATTCATAGTGATACACTTTTTCAAAGGGGGAGATATTATTCATAAATCATAGGCTTATAAATAATAAGACAAATCAAAGGAACATGGATAGGTGGAGCAGCCCTAAGGAGAGTTCAATTAGGGAGAGAATCCCCAAAGGGAGATACCCTTTGTCATTGATGTCAAATGGGGAGAGATAGAAACATTGATGAGGAGTATAAGCATAAATTTTATCATGACTAAGTGTTGCCATCAATGTTAGTGTTGCCATCAATGCTAAAGGGGGATATTGTCAGAGAGTTGGCTTAGGTTGATGGATAGTTGGTATGGATTGTTGGTTGTCATTGATGTCAATCATTGGAGAGTGATATTGTATATTGATGTCAACCCTTAGTTATTGATGTCAACCCTTGGAGAAAGTTCGGTAGAGAATTTCAGTATCACAAAGGTTTGGGTAACGGACCCAAGGTTGTTTCATATATAATGGTATGTTTTTTAATATATTTGAAGGTAAGACTATTCTATATGGATAGTAAATGTCATTCCATTTTTGGTGGTATGTGGAACGTCACATAAATACTCACAGTTATAAACAAAGATCAAAATTAATTTAAGCATAGTATATGTGTTGGTGAAGTGAATGGGATGTAAGTCCTTCATTTACAAATCATTAGTTAGAAAATAAATCATATCAGGGTGAAACTTCACTATATCATAGAAGTGGTAAAGTCAGGTGATGTGATACTACTTAAGGTGAAGCTCAAAAAAATGTAGTTGATAATTTAACCAAGACTTTGAATAGAATGAAGATTGATTAATGCATAGGACAAGGTGGAAATACAACCTTGTGAGAAATGATCCCCATATAAAAAATGGTTGAAAAATGTGTTAATCGTTCCTCAATAATATCATCAATAAAATACTATAAATTGTTACTAAATATGAATCCTTATTATTATCATGTGTTGTGAATTAACTGAGTAACAATTTTCAAGGTAAAACATATTTGTTAAATTTTATATATATAAATAAAAACAGTATATTTTTTTAAACTAAAACAGAGGATTTATATTTCTATATATGAACAGTAATAGTACAGACAACTCGGTGAGTGTTTTCAAAAAAGTAAAGCATATCCCTCACCAATCAAAAATATATTTCTAGAATTCATAATAGAGTTCAACCCATATTGTCCATCAAATAGACCAAAGTTCCGAATAGACTCAAAAAGGAATTGACCAACGTACTTCGGTCTAAGAAGCCTATAAAAACTTAACAGCCTAAAACTGAAGCCATATCAAGATAAATTATTCCTATATCTATGTTTCTTGAATAAAAATGTAAGAGAGCATAGCACTACAATTCAAACCCTGTATTTTTCTGGAGTCTCCAAGTGGCTCCCCAGCTTGTCAATTTCCCTTGTAGCCTCACTTGCATTCTCCTTATCCTCAATGAGGATGGGACACTCTCATGAGCCAGGAAGGCTCGAGTCCCTGGAGGTGCTCTTCGAATTTTCCTTGTTCTGCTCCTAAGGCCTGACTCAGAATGAATCTAATGCAAAATTGGGAGTGACAGAAGAGTTCAAATTTTCCTTCAAGCATATTGACTGCCTAGAGAGTGGCATCATCCTCTTTTCTAACTTTCTCCACATCTTGTGCTACCATATCCTTCACAATATAGTAGGTCTCTACAAATTTAAAGTACTTTATTTCTCTAGTCCTTGAGTACTGCGGGTCCTCAACCCATGCCTTAACTTCTTAAACAATATCTGCTTTGGAGGTATTGCATCGTTGACATATGATTGCTTCCTCTATTGCAATTGTAGTTTGATTCTCCTCATCAAATTAAAGGTTTTGAATCTATACTTGACCATCCAAACTTCCCTCATAGCCCTGGTGCAATTGACCAAGCCTTGTAAGGAGGAATCCTCTTGAATCGTACCTTTCTTCCTACTCCCACATGCTCCTTTCCTAGCCATTTTGTTACTCTTTCCCATTTTTATCATCACAGTATGAATATCTTCTCATTGTGTTTTCCTTATTGTTTGGTTGTCAATGAAGACTCGTCCACACATCCTTCCTCACCCAACGTTTCAAAGAACTCCAGATAGACCTATGAACCTACCTGCCTCCACATCCTCGTAGAGTTCCCTCCTTAAGCCTTACTGGAGGAAAAATCCATGGGACTTCATTATCATGCTTCCAATCCCACACCTAGTCCCAAATTCCCTAGATTTCGTGGTCACTCCTCCATTGCAGGATATTAACCTCACTAAATGTTTCCAAATTCAAACCATTACAATGGCCTCCCAGATTAAAATAGTCATTCCCTGCACCTCATATGGCTTGATTTATTTTCATTAGATATTCCAGGAGAATCATTGTGAATTTTTCTGCAATCGCAGTACTCCCATGCATTTTCCCATAACTACTCTTCATTCCTGTCAACTTGACCCAACGTTGGATTTGTGTGAGTCGCTTTCTCCAGTAATGATCCATATTTTATGAGCAGAATGAAATGACTACATATTATTAATAGATGCTTAACAAAGAATAACAGATATACAGTAAAACTAGTTTTCTATTCAATAAGGAGATAAGCTAAAACTGTAAAATGCAGTGGAAAACAAGCTTGCTAGAATGGTGGCGTCTCATCTCTGAGAAGAGATGTGATGGTTGCACTCATTCGCAAGAAAACTGGTTACAATGAGGCTCTAAAGGCCTTTTTACAATAAACAGGAATGTCAAAAACCCTAGACATCCAAAAACCTAACCCTAGCAGATGAAGCACCAAAAGTCATGTGGGCCCCATTTGGGTAAGTCGATACATCAACTTCCCAGGGTCGTAACTTTTGCATACAATCTTCATTTGACACGTGAAATACCTTGTTACAAAGATCTATCTGAGCAATACAACTTTTTTGTGAGAAAAATGATGAAACTACCATGTTTCTCCCCATTTTCCCAAAAAAACATCATCTAGGACCTCAAAACGACTCGGGAAGCTCAGGACCCGAAAAAATGCTAAAAATAGTAAATTACCAAAATTGCCAAAAAATTGTTTTGATCCATTTGGAAAAGGTGGGTGGCCACCGATACCCACCTAGATCAATCCTCCATCCTTAGGAAGAAATGGTATCCATTGTGTTGATTTCCCCCATCAGATGAGGAAATTTCTATTGAATTTGGCCCTGGGTGAACCACTTGCCTTGGTGCAAGAGCTGCCCTCCTTTGACGAATCAATAAAGATGGATCCTTTGCTATTGAGTGCCCTTGATATTTGTTTCCACAATATGATCACTAGATTCATGTTGTATCCATTCGGGGTTGAGATCTATTGGTGTCAGTTGTTCTGCTACTTCTGAGGTGTCCAATAATGGGGGGAAATAAGGTCGAAGGAGATCCATGTTGAACAATGGGTTCAGGCCAACGAAACGAGGAATGTTGATCTCAAAATAATTATCCCCCACATACTTGGTGATGGTGTACAACCCATAATGGAGTGGGAGAATCTTCTGATGGGGTCATGTAAGTATTTCTTTCTACAAGTGCAACCAAACTTTGTCACCCACCTGAAACTTATGTGGCACCCGATGTTTATCATGGCGCTGCTTGTACTTGTCATTGGACTTTTGTAGGATATCTTGAACCTATTGGCAGATGTGATGGATATTCTCAATGAACCAGGTGGCTTTTTCATCTTCAATTGGAGCAGGAGATGATTTGGTCGAGGTGACCACAAGGGGAAGTACAACATCTATGGGACCCAATGGTTGGAATCCCAACCCGAACTGAAAGGGGTTATGTTCGGTTGAGCTATGCAGAGATCATTTGTAGCTATGTTGGACATAGGGAAGGATCTCATACCATGTGTGAGGGTACTTGGAATTATACATGCATAGGATATGCACAATCATTCCATTTACAACCTTGTTTTCTCCATATGTCTAGGGGTGGAAGGTCATGGATTTGGTGAGATTGGTGTCCAGCAGTGACCAGATGCTTGAATAGAATGTGTTGATAAATCGACTATCCCGATCTAAGAAAATGGTTTGTGGGATTCCAAAATGTACCCATACTCGTTCAAAGAAGAACTTGGCAATGGCCTCTATTGTGATTCTCTTCTTGTAGGAAACCAAAATCACCATCTTAGAAAAGCGATCAAAAACCACAAAAACACAGTCATTTCCCCGCTTGGTGGATGGGAGGCCTGGCATGTAGTCTTTTGAGATAGTTTCCCATGGCTTCTCAGGAGTAGTGTTAGGGTCCTAACCCGCACATAGGTAGATCAATATATTCGGATGTAATAAAGGTCAATATTAATAAGGCCTTTCGATAAAATAGAATAAGGCGGATGTAAGAAGACCTAATAGAAGCTTCCGCTTCTAGAAGGATATTCCTTTAGATGCTTCTCTTGATAGAAATATTTAGTATAAATAAGGGTCAAGGGTATGAAAACCCTAGCTTGGAGATTATTGTAACAAAGTGTTGCTCGATTGGAGGTTGCCCCCTCGAAGAGGCCTGTGAACATTTCTTTCTGAATCAAAATTCTATTTATGTTGTTGTTCTTATATCATTTCTGTGTTATTGTGGAGATTATGCTAGATATATTTATGTTATTTTACCATTTCTAGCATTTTATTTATGTTATGCATATTTATTATATCTGGTATCTTGCAAGTGGTATCAGAGCACTTTCCTTGGCAGAAATTGTGGGAATTTTTTTTTCAGGGTAGAGACATATTCCGGCATCTTTAAGACACAGAAGTCTATCATTAAGCACATAAACCTGTGGTTGAGGGATTCATACATGTAGGAAATACAAGTGGTTCTTAAGCGCACATATGTTGGCCACCCTTGTAACCCCTGTTGGAACCCCTTCGAGTGGTAGCGCATCAGACAACACCTATGTATGGATCGACCTAGATTTCTTGAAGCCCTCTTTAGATAAACCTATCGGCCACTGGACTACTATAGTGTCATCGAGAACAACACTCGGGAAGATACTCTCTAGTACCTGGGTAGTCGGGTAGTACGGCTAAGGGTACAATCTATCCTCCTTAGTTAGTGCCCTGAGATATTGGGTCGAGTACTACTGTTGGACCCCGCACGTATATCAAAGAGATATAGCACAGGGTAAACCCTTGTTTGTAGAACCCTTGAATACCTAACCCTTGGGGCACAGAAACATAAACAAATTAAAACAGACCAAATCTATTGTTGCGTAACTGTGTTCGGATTGCCAAGTAAATACACATCTCTTTCTGGTTAATCATTTGGGGATTTCATCACTGCAGTATTCTTCAGACCGGAGTATAACTCCACAGGTGTTAAAAAAAAAAGGGTCTGGAAATTTTTTCTCCATTATTTGAGACCTATTCCATTGGATTCATCTCTCTACCCTTATCACATTCATCCATATCATTTTTCGGCAAAATTTTTGACCACGCCCACCCCTTTTCAGTTCACCCATCCTCATGGCCCATACCCATAGCCAAGACCTGGAATCTCGCTTCAACACCATGCAATCCAGTTTCCTCAAAACCCAAAAAGAAGTGAAACAACTCAGTGCTACTATTGCCTCCATTGATTCGTCCATTAATGCTACCATAAATACAACCATGCAGTCCTCAATGGAGGAAGTCAAACAAGAACTGACTACCTAGCTTGAATCTGTCTTTGCATCACTCTGCACCAAACTGAATATCCCTACAGATGACCATTTCTTTGAAGCACCTCCAAAGAATGAAGGCGAAACTTCCTCCCATTCCCATACCTTTCAGTCCCATCACTTTCAACATGAAATACGCCTTTCGCGGGTGGACATGACCAAATTTGATGGCTCAGACCCCACTGGTTGGGTAACCCAAATGGAACATTATTTCTCTTTATACAACATTACAAATGACTTGGCCAAACTCCGGTATGGTGTTCTCCATCTAGATCAAGAACATTGGCAATGGTGGCAATGGAGAAAAACTTCCTGTCAAGGGTATATTGCTTGGACCCAATTTTTGATTGAGATTTATGAACACTTTGACATGGACACCAACCATTTGGGTCGTTTGACAAAGTTGAAACAATCTAGAAAAGTAGAAGACTTCATAGTTTCCCTTGAGTGCCTGGATTTTCGAGCAGAGGGCATGATTGATGCCTTCTTTTGAGAGTGTTTTATCAGTGGCCTCAAGGAGGATATTCGGGCCCATGTCCTCATGGCTCGACCCTCAACTTGGGTGGAGGCTACTAAAAAAGCTAAAGAAGAACAACAGGTTGTATCATCTCAAAACCAAAAACCCTCCTTTATCCCTCGCCCTAAACCCGTCACTCCCACTACTTCCTCCGCCCCATTAAAAATCCAAAAATTGACCAGGGCTGAAATGGTTGAACGCCAACTCAAAGGCCTTTGTTATAACTGTGATGAAAATTATTTTCTGGGCCACAAGTGTAAGGAACAAAATCTTTTTATGGCCATCTCTGAGGATATTTTAGAAGAGGATGTTGAAACTCCCCTGGTGTCTGAGTCACCTGAAATCACTGACATAACCCCTCCCTCAGACCCTCCAAAAGTAGAACCTGTCATTTCCCTCAATGCTCTCACTGGATTTTCCGCTCGCCAAACCCTCAAGTTAATCGGTTACATCAAGCATCGAAAGGTCATCATTCTGGTTGATAGTGGAAGCACCCATAATTTTGTTCATTGCTGCATTGCCCAAGAAACTCATTGCTACATCCATGATGTCAACAATTTCCAAATCATGATTGCCAATGGTGGTTCCATGAAATGTGGAGGGTAATGTGAAAATGTGTGTCTCCAAATCGGTGACTACCACCTAAAATCCCATATGTTTGCTATCGGCATGGGTGGTTGTGACATTATGTTGGGTGAAGACTGGATAAGAACTTTGGGTCCCATTCTCATGGATTTTAAGGCATTAACCATGTAATTCGACCAGGAAAGCCACCAATATAAATTCCAAGGCATCATTGTTGGTTCACCTGAGGTCATTAGTTCCCATCGCATGGAAAATCTGCTCAAAAAAGGTCATTCTGGTTTCATTGCCCAACTCCATGCCATTCAAGCAACAGAGACACCCCCGGTGTTGCATGACCTCCAAGCTCTCCTTTCTAAACATAAAATGGTATTTTCCACTCCCCAAGGCCTCCATCCTTCCCGTGATGTTCATGATCATTCCATTCCCCTTGTACCCGAAAGACTTCCTCCCAATATCCATCCATATCGCCACCCCTTTTCACAAAAAAAATGAAATTGATAAAATGGTCCAGGAACTCTTTAATGCAAGCGTTATCTTACCTAGTATGAGCCCTTACTCTTCTCTTGTAGTCATGGTCCCGAAGAAAGAAGGTTCTTGGAGAATGTGTCCTAACTTTTGTGCCCTCAACAAACTGACCATTAAAGACAAATTTCCCATTCCTGTCATTGATGACCTCCTGGATGAATTGAGTGGTGCCCAATTCTTTACTAAACTTGATCTCTGCTAGAGCTATCACCAGATATGTATGAAAGAGGAAGACATTCCCAAGACGGCCTTTCGCACTCATGAGGACCCCTATGAGTTTTTGGTCATGCCCTTTGGCTTGTGTAATTCCCCCTCCACCTTCCAAAGCCTCATGAATCATGTCTTTCATCCCTTTATCCGTCATTTTGTCGTAGTTTTCTTTGATGATATCTTCATCTATAGAAAAACCTGGACAGACCGTCTTAATCATGTGGATCAAGTTCTCCATCTCCTCTCCCAACACCAACTTTTCCTGAAATAGTCTAAATATGCTTTTGGTGCCTCAGAAGTAGAATACTTGGGTCATCTGGTTGGCAAGGATGGCGTCAGGGTGGATCTGAAAAAGATTAAAGCTATGCAAGATTGGCCACACCCAAAGACTCTCAAAACCTTGTGTGGATTTCTTGGCTTAACAGGGTATTATCACATGTTTGTTAAGAACTACCGAAAGATTGCAACACCTCTCACTCCTCTCCTTGAAAAGAACTCTTTCACTTGGACTCCAGCCACTGCTCAAGCTTTTCAAACCTTTAAGATGGCCATGTGCACCACTCCAGTTCTAGTCCTTCATGATTTCACAAAGACCTTTGTGTTGGAATGTGATGCCTCGGGGAAAGGAATCAGCACTGTCCTTATCCAAGAGGGTCGACCTTTGGCCTTCACCAGTAAGCAACTGTCTGAAAGGAATCTGGGAAAACCCATTTATGAAAAGGAAATGTTGGCTATTCTACATGTCATTGATCCGTGGCCCCCTTATCTCTTGGGGCAACGCTTCCAAATCAAGACCGACCATCAAAGCCTAAAGCACTTTTTGGAACAACGTATTTCCTCCCAGGAGCAACAAAAATGGGTGACTAAGATCTTTGGTTATGATTATGAGATCATTTACAAGAAGGGCAAAGACAATGTAGTGGCAAATGCATTGTCTCGAAAATATGAAGAAGGATCCCTTTTTTCTCTTTCCTTCATTGTACCCGATTGGCTCCAAGATGTGCGCCAGGAATGGCTTCAAGATCCCAAAAGTTTTCATCTGATCCAGCAATTGCAAACCAAGGCTCTGGCTCCCCTAGGGTACTCTTGGCTCCAGGATGAGCTTTGATACAAAGACTGTTTGTATTTAAGTAAACAATCAAATCTTAAATCCATGATACCTTCTGAGCTTCATGCTACACCCAGACCGGGGCACTCAGGGTTCACCAAAACATATGACAAAGTCAAACGTTCTTTTTTCTGGGATGGTATAACATAGGACATCCATAATTGTGTCACTGAATGTGAGGTGTGTCAACACAATAAGGAGAAATAGTCAAATGTCCAGGCACACTACAACCGCTTCCGATTCCACTAGCTATTTGGAAGGATATCTCTATGGAATTCATTATCGGCTTACCCAAATCAGGGAATAAATCAGTCATAATGGTGGTTGTGGATCACCTTTCCAAGTATTCTCATTTCTGCGCTCTTCAACACTCATTTACTGCATCCACGGTGGCTCAACTTTTCATGGACCAGGTCTTCAAGCTTCATGGCATGCCGCACTCTATTGTTTATGATCGTGACCCAACCTTCACAAGCAAATTTTGGCAAGAACTGTTTAAGCTCTAGGGCACCCAATTGCATCTCATCACAGCTTATCATCCCTAAACTAATGGTCAAACGGAAGTTGTCAACAAGTGTTTGGAAACATATATGAGGTTTTTTTCCTCTGAAAAACAACATCAGTGGGCTCAATGGCTACCCCTAGCCAAATGGTGGTACAACACTTCCTACCATATAGCTACTCGCACGACTCCTTTTGAAGCGGTATATGGACAGAAGCCACCTTCAGTTCTCTCATACTTACCGGGTACCTCGAAGGTCTAGGCGGTTAACCAAACACTTACAGTTCGAGAGGATATTCTTCATACCCTTAAAGAGAAATTGGTCATGGCACAAAATTGCATGAAGCAACAAGCAGATCAAGGTCACTCTAAATGTCAATTTGCAAAAGGGGATCAGGTGTTTCTGTGACTGCAACCATACAAGCAAACTTCCCTCAAGGCTAAGCATTATCAAAAGCTAGCGCCCAAATTTTATGGCCCTTATACATTTCTCAAGCATGTGGGACAAGTCGCATATTAGTTAGCTCTGCCCAGTCAGTCAAAGCTACATCTATTTTTTCATGTTTCATACTTAAAGAAGGTGATTGGAACTAGGTGCCAAATTCAAACCAACCTTCTCGAGTTAGCTGAAGAAGGATCCATTTAGCTACAACCAGAAGCAGTTTTGGACCAGCGTGAGCATCGCCTGCATCAGAGAACCATCAAGGAAGTGCTAGTCCAGTGGAAAGATATGAATCCAGCAGATGCCACTTGGGAACCAGCTACCATTCTACAGCAGTTTCCACATCTCAAGCCTTGAGGACAAGGTTGTTTTTAAGGGGGCAGACATGTTAGGGTCCTAACCTGCACATAGGTAGATAAATATATTCGGATGTAATAAAGTTCAATATTAATAAGGCCTTTCAATAAAATAGAATAAGGCGGATGTAAGAAGACCTAATAGAAGCTTCTGCTTCTAGAAGGATCTTCCTCTAGATGCTTCTCTTGATAGACATATTTAGTATAAATAAGGGTTGAGGGTATGAAAACCCTAGCTTGGAGATTATTGTAACAGAGCACTACTCGATTGGAAGTTTCCCCCTCGAAGAGGCCTGTGAACATTTCTTTCTAAATCAAAGTGTTATTTCTGTTGTTGTTCTTATATCATTTATGTGTTATTGTGGAGATTATGCTGGATATATTTCTGTTATTCTGCAATTTCTAGCATTTTATTTATGTTCTACATATTTATTATATCTAGTATCTTTCAAGTAGGAAGAGGAGTGTACAGACCCTATTTCTTAGTGGTTAGTTTAGCAATAACACAGGTAATGAAGGACCTAATATACTTTTTGACCTCCTGTCGAAGTTTCGTCTAGTAGAAATGTTTTTGTAGCATCTCCATTGTCTTTTCGACATCGAGGTGTCCTGCCACTCAACTGTAGTGGGATTCCCGGATCATGTTCGCTCATGTTACGAGGAAAATATCTCTATGGCTAGGGTGAACCACAATACATGGAAATGACTGCAAAAATCAACTCTATCCTAACAACATGCTATATAAACCAATGTGCAAGAGAGATAAGAAAGAATCCTACATCGTCAAGATGTTCGATGATGTCCACCATTGAGAACTTTGAACCAAAGCTATATACCTGCAACAAGTTCTCAACAAACAAGCAAAACAAGCATATGGTGGCAGTATAAAAGGTTATCACATTAAACAACATAATCCATCAATATACATAACAAATACACCCATGGATAATGACTCATATATTTACAAGATATCAATTGGACACGAAGAGAGTATTTCTATTAATGAATGATTAGCAGAAGTGAAAATATTATAGACTTCCGTGTTGGCACAGTTCAGAACCGATAAACTAAGTTCCTTCCAGCTGGGCCTCCACCACTTCAATCCTCCACCAAAGGCAAGCTCATAGAAGGGAGACAATAAGGTTCTCTGTCAAATAAGGGAACAGCTTGGGGGTTGAACACTATGTTAATACTTAAAGGACAAAGAGATGCAGACTCAATATGAAGTAAATAATTTCTCCAGAGTAACTTTGCTCTCAAAGTTGAATTCTTCCTCCCTTTTCCATAGCTCGGAATTGGTTCATTTATAGCCTTTAAAATTCAACTGAAGGGCTGAGTTGGAACATTTCCAGTATATAGAAGGCCAAGGATCAGAGATATCCTATCGTGACATGGAAACCCGACATTTAATTTTCATTTTCTGTCACAAATCCCGATGTACGTGGGCTATAGTGGAGAAGCATGTGTATACACTTGTTGTATAGTGTGCAAGATGTGTACAAGTGAAAAATTTTGTATTTTTGTCTCTAGATTTTATCAACAGGGAAGATAAGTATACATGGGGAAATGGAATAAGGCCCTCTGTGAAAGACTTCTTAGGGTGAGGCAAATCTTGCCATAACATATTTCCCCTAATGTGTGAGGTCAAAGGAGTATTTGTGATGGAAGAAATACATTATAAACAACACAAAAGTGGAGTGGTAGGGAACCAGATGGATGAACTAGTTTCTCATTACATTCTACACTGACTTTGCATGCATGGATTCCAATAAAATTACACTGCATATCCGTGTGAAAAATATACCAAACAAGTGTCTATGGCCATGAATAGGAAAATACAAATGTGGTTACATGCCAATAGTTGTCATAGTCACGAACAAGGCCCAATAGAACTAGTCTCAAAACCAATCTGAAGATATTTGTATACCATGGAGTATAATCTGATCTCCCATGATCACTGAAGTCATATAGGTATTGGTCCAATGAAAAGGAAACAATAGCTTAGAAAATTTGTGGCCACATAGTGATGTCTTCAAATCTTCTACACAATCTGTAAAGGGTGCAATTCTACATTATCTGAATAAAGGAGTTGAGGTCAAACACAATGAGAAATCATTTGATTATAGGTCATTGATGTATATCGTTAACAAATGAAAGACATCCTACCGATAATGAAAGTAGGTATCAAGGCACTGAGTACATTCTTACAAGTGTGAATAAAGGAGTCGATGTCGAACACCTGAAGAATCCATCGATCAGAGGACATTGATGTATTCCCAAATGTCGATGACAAGAGAGCATGTCACTAATGACTCCAAGCCTCAAGGTAATCATAAGACTCTAGGTCCCATTTCTAGAATAAATGGGTTGAATTCAATGGAAAGAGACCCACTGAAAGGAGAGAATTAAGGCATCTCTCATCAGTCATCACGAGGTACAAATTAGGAGCTTCATGATTTGATGGAAATCAGATCAAGAACATTTTCATGAACCAACGACCATGTGCATATTTCGTGTGTGCCAAGTGCAAGCGGTACACGAAAAAGACCCTCTGAATAGAAGCCAATGATGAAAATTGTTGACAAAGGCGAGGAAACCATCGATAAGGCTAATGGAATCCAAGACATTGCATGAATCCCAATGTGGGAATATATATTTTTCCATCGAACACAAGGGAAACCAACCAGTCAATGACCAATGATGAAATTTCAATTGTTGGGTTCAAGGTTACCTACCAATGAGGAAAGTAGGGCTAGGGTGCATGATAGGACTACAGTATCATGTGATTTTGAGACAAACTGGGGGTATGGATGACATGCAAAGTCAAGAGTTCTGAGGAGTGGCCGACACGGTTTGATGGACTTCCTTTGAACAAGATAATGAGACATATGGTGGACTCTAGCAACATAGACCCAATGATAAAACCATGAGATGCAGGAAGAATCAATGAAATTCTTTGTAGGGACTGGAAGAGTAACTAGTCAGTAGAGAAAACTCTGTAACAATCTCATCTTCCTAAGGCCATGCTAATACCAAAATTATGATGATGAATGGACTCAATAACTTTGCTCTATGTTCAAAAGCAACACGGTTCCTGCCAGTACAAGATAATACTCCCTTCTCACCCATCTTTTTTGTTTTTTCATAGAAAAATGAATGCTATGATACAGAGGAGGAAACGAGTGTCGCAAGTAAGCAAAACTAGTTCCAGCACTGGAACATACCTATGCTCAATGCAGGGAAGTGCATGCGGGAGATGGACACTCAGGGGAATGTTCCCTCCTAGGTATAGGGTGTCAATTTGTGAAGGATATAAACAAGGTGTTGCTTGGTTGAGGATGCAAAACTGCTCAGGCAAATGGTTTATAACGCAAAGAGAGAATCGGATATAGGCTCAATACTGCAAGAAAGGCCATGAGATGCAATCACAACTTAACGCCAAAAAATGTCCTTTTTATGTCTTTTAGTCTACTTGGTGTGAAAAAGGGATAAACTTGTGCCAAATAGATGTCTTTTCAAAACCAATTTACGAGTGTGAAAAGACAAGTTCACTCAGCGATCTTTTCATTTTTTGATAATGAGTCGAAAAATAGCTTAACTAAGACTCACAACCTTTCAAGTCCAATTTAACGAGTGTGAAATGGACAAATCACTCAGCAATATTTTCACTTTTGAAAGATGAGATGGAAAAGAGATTAAATCAAACTTGTGTGGGAGAGTCTAGATGGCAAGTCATAAGGGGGGCCAAGGCTCCTGTGTAGACCTTCTACAAAATGTCAGTATCTTATGAATAGTCAACATAAGCTTGGGAAAACCCAAAGCTCTACAAGTCGAGGAGGATAAAGCACTAGTTGAATATATGGTCTCGGTGATATATCAGATAATGTCCCTTACTGAAAAGGACATCGGTAGGGGCATTGGATATCTCACAGGATCATCCCAATCAAAGGTGATCTCCTCAAAACCTAGAGGGAGAGGAATCAGGGAAAGTAAAACTCTCTCTCGCTCAGAAGGTGTAGGATCAGGAATTTTGACGACATGATTAAATGATGCATCACCCTCCACAAGGAGAGTAGTATCGCCTAGACATTGCACTGGTATGACCACTTCTTCAATTCTAGGTTGAAGAGGATGTGCGATAACAGGGATAGGGTCACATCACCCTCGACAATGGGGGTGAGGTTAGGAGAGGATTGCAACAACATTATGGTCATGTCAATCAAGGAAGAAACAGGGTGTGGGGAAACCACATACACCACAGAATACAAAGGGCCCTTAGGTGAGCCCCATGATTCTAGTATCCCAACAATGGTTGGACACAAACGAGTAAGGTGATATCCTTCACAAGTCCTGCAAAGGAATTTAGGATTATGTCTGAGACGTCTGGGTTTCTCAATGCCCTCATCATCATTAACGATGGATAGTGACATGTTCTCAACGTGACAGGAAAAGTCGAGAGAGTCATCTCCTACATGATGTACAGAGGTTGGAGATGTGGAATTGATATGACTCATTGTGATTAGAGTGGTTTCCCCAACATGATTAGTAGCGGTCGGGTGCGAGTTGTCAACATGACTTTTAGAAGTTGTCGAACCATCCCCAACATGATTGGCAGAGGTTGGTGATGGAGCTCCAGTATGAATAACAGTGATTGGAATAGTGGTGAGTTGTGGCATTTGATACCAAGGTCTAGGGAAAGATTGGTTTTGAAATATTTCAGGCCAGGAAGAGTCCTGGTTTACCCCCTATCCCTGTCCAGAAAGGTAGTATCCTTTGTTTAATTGATTCAGAGAAGTCTGAATGGGCATCATCATTGAAGTCTATGAAGAGATGAAATTATGATAAGGACTATTCAAGTGAGGATATATGCTGCCCCCTTGTGAAAGGGTTCCATAAAGAGGGAATCTCGAACCCTAAAACTGATTCTCCCCATATGAAACATCAAGGGATACATGATGACTCATCATGGGAAAAGTTTTCAAAGGAACTGACATGGCAGACAAAGGATACATGGGTGGGGTGCAATAAGTAGAATAATCACCAAACTGGGTATTGGGTCCTGAAAGAGCATAACTAGGACTACATCCGTAAGAGGGGAGGTTCCAACCTCTCATCATAAAAGTTCGTTGAGGGACCTGAATCATATCAAACGAAGACATAGGCATCGGGGCCTTAGTGCCTCCAGATCCAATGCTAGGATTCATATAAGTGAACCAGGGAGAGGATTGCAAGGGTGAAGGTATATCAATGTGAGAATGACTAGAGACCCAAGGCGCAGACTGAGTGCCATAGTTCTGCATACCATTATGAAAAAAGGAAGGACTCATCCCCATGAAATGAGTATGCATCATGGGGTAGGTAGCAGCGAATGAAGGATTCAAAGGAACTCCACTATCCATGATAATGAGAACTCAATATAGACACTTAAGGCCAACTAGTAGTCAAAGAGCACACAAAATTCAAATGGCCAAAATGCATGCAAACGGTGTAAAGTGGTTGAGTGGCCTCCCTCCCTAAAGAAGGTATGTCTCACCCAAGAGGGGCCTAAGACTTCTTGCTAAAGATCGGAGGTAACAGAATCAGTTATAAGGGCCCTCGTGGGGTTAGCAACCAGTCAGTTAGATCTCTTGGGAGAGGTAATCCTCCATAAAGTTTGTGTGATGTTCGACCTTTATCTGACCCAGGGTACTAGTAGAATAACCCTTGCAAGTAACCTATGAGACACCTAAGTCAAGCAACTAATAAATCATTGTATAATCGATGCACAGGCGAGCAGTCATAAGTCAGGTCCACCATATGGGCAGGGTAGAAAAGCCCAAAACCTTCAAAGAACCGCCTCTCACGGAGGTAAGGGCACTAACAAGATCCCCAGATATGAATAGATCCCCAAAAATATATCTGACTCTAGGAACGCATCAAGGGGATATCCCTTCAACCAACTTCACATGACCTCATGCTTAACTCCGGTGTGAGAGGATCCTCCTGATCTTACCAATTATACAATGGATTTCTCCACTCCCTGACTCTGACACATATGTCGATTTAATTTCCTTGGAGAAGTTTACTCACACAATCCTATTCCAAGGCACTAAATCCTAGGCTAGTTTGTGCACCCTAGAAAATAAAATCGTGACTAGTTAATTTTAAATTATAACATTGATTTTAATGGCCCTGGTTACTCAAAAAGGTATGGTAGTGAAACTCATAGTGTTATGACTCTTTAAGAAAAGTAAATATGAAAATAATGCAAAGTCCTAACTTTAAATTTCAATGAATGATATGATTCTAAAAACCAATGCAATTTCCAAATTCAGCTCTACAATTCAGAAGTAAAAATGCAATCTTTCACTATATGCATTAAGCTAATGATAAAAACTCAAAATACAAAAATGCCAAGCAATGCAAAATGCCTATTTTTTTTTATTTTCAATATAACAAAACTGAAATTGCATGGACTGAAAAGTAATGTGATATATAACCCTACTATGTATAAAAAGAGACAACTCAAGCAGGATACCAAGCAACAAAACACCCATCCCAATGTACAAGGACAATAAAAATGAAAAGACAATGAGAAAGAATTCGCCCATAAATTCAACCAAAAGAGGGTTTCCTTTCATCCCACAAGCACTCGACAGACACTACAGAGACCTAAGAAGACTCAACAAACATCAAATCCCACCCAGCAACCACCAGACCCAGCAAATAGGCAAGGCAAACTTATGTACACGACTTTTCAAGCAAACAGAGCATATATACGCATCTTGCAATGAGATAGCATGTGTGTGCATGTGACTGTCAAGGCAAAAGACATGTATATGCTTCAAAACAAGGCCACGCAAGGGAGAAAGGTTGAGAACTAAAACACAAAGTTACCAGAAACTGTCAAGCAATGATGTGACAAGAAACACAGTATAAATGAGAGCAATCTAAGGAGAAAAGTACTCCAAACCCTAAGAAAGAAGATTTGTCCCTAGTACGGTCACCAATTACGTTACGAGGAAAACCTCTCTATGGCTAGGATGAACCAAAACAGACGGAATTGACTGCATAAATCAAATCTATCCCAACAACATGTTATATAAACCAATGTGCAACCGAGATAAGAAAGAATCCTACCTCGTCCAGATGTTCGATGATGTCGACCATTGAGCACTTTGACCTAAAGCTATATACCTACAACAAGTTCTCAACAAACAAGAAAAACAAGAATATGGTGGCAGTATAAAAGGTTAGCACATTAAACAGCATAATCCATCAATATAAATAACAAATACGCCCATGGATAATAACTCATATATTTGCAAGATATCAATTGGACGGGAAGAGAGTATTTATATTAATGAATGATCAATAGTAATAAAAATATTACATACTTTTGTGTCGACACGATTCGGAACCGAGAAGCTAAGTTCCTTCTAGCTATGCCTCCACCAAAGGCAAGCTCATAGAAGGGAGACAAAGAGGTTCTCCGTCAAATAAGGGAAGAGCTTGGGAGTTAAACACTATGTTAAGACTTAAAGGACAAAGGGACGCAAACACAATATGAAGTAAATAATTTCTCCATAGTAACTTTTCTCTCAAAGTTGAATTCTTCCTCCCCTTTTCCATAGCTCAGAATTGGTTCATTTATAGCCTTCAAAATGCAACTGAAGGGCCGAGTCGAAACATTTCTAGTATATGGAAGGCCAAGGATGAGAGATCTCCTATCGTGACATGGAAACCCGACATTTAATTTTCACTTTGTAGTACAAATCCTGATGTATGTGGGTTGTGGTGGAGCAGCCTGCATATACGCTTGTTGTATAGTGTGCACGATGTGTACAAGTGGGAAAAATTGTATTTTTTTCTCTTGATTTTATCAGTAGTGAAGATAAGTCTACATAGGGAAATGGAATAAGTCCCTCTATGCAATACTACTTAGGGTGAGGCAAATCTTGCTATAAACATCTCGCATGCTTAATGGAACATAGATATGGCCCAAACGACACAACAACCCATCTTGAAGATGGAAATTATCGACAACTGCATTTGCACCCAACATTTGGTAGGTGGTGGTGAAGTCTAGGTCTGTCTCATAGAGTTGGGGCCATCCATAGGTCTCATGGTCGTAAGATTCAAGCACTTTGGTGAGTGTCATAATTGGCAGTATTCTGAGGAAATCAGTGGCGTGGTTGGTGCTTCATGTTTTATACTTGATGTTGAGGTGGAATTGCTCCAAGTATGTGGACCACTTTTGATGGTGGTCATTCTACAATTTACCTTGTGTCTGCATGAACTGAAGTGGCTTATGATCAGTGTGGATGATTGTATCCTTCCCAAGAATGTAATGTCTCCACTAACAGCAGGCTTCCACAATGGAGTACATTTCTTTGTCGTAAGTAGGGTAATTACAGACAACATCTGATAGTGTATCACTATGATAGGCCACAGGGTGGTTGTGCTGAGTGAGAATGGTTCCCACAACATAGTCTGAAGCATCTGTCTTGATCTCAAAGGGTTGTTGTAGGTCTGGTAGTGAAAGTACTGGGGCTGACCACAAGCACTACTTCAAATCATCGAATGCTTGTTTTTGGGAGGGCCCATGCAATATGGGAGAATCCCAACACGAACCTGTGGTAGAAATTGGCAAGGCCCAAGAAGCTTTGAATCTCAGTGAGTGTGTTTGGGGCTGGCCAGTGACAGATGACTTGGATCTTGGCCGAATCCACATGTACGCCATGTTGATCAACAATGTAGCCCCGATAATGGACCTTGTCCATGTCGAAGGATCATTTTTCCAAGTTGGCGTATAGCTTGTGCTACCGCAGGGTGTGTAGAAGTTGTTGAATATGTTGCAAGTGTTCTTCCCAAGTCTTGATGTAAATGAGAATGTCATCTAGATACACCACTACAAAAGTATCAGTGAATGGTCATAGGATATCATCCATCATCCTCATGAAAGTGGCTGGAGCATTTTTCAAACCAAAGGGCATGACCAACCATTCAAAACGACCTTCCTTTGAATTGAAGGCAGTCTTCCATACATCTGTCTATTCTATCGGGACCTGGTGGTAGCCAAACTTCAGATCAATCTTACTCAAGTATTTGGCCCCGTGAGTTGATCAAGGAGGTCATCAATTCTGGGAATTGGGTACCGGTTTCTAACTGTGATTTTAGTAAGAGATCGGTAATCAATGCAGATTCACCAGGTTCCATCTTTTTCACTTGATCTCATTATTCTCTAATAGAGAGTGATGATAGACTGGCCCATTGGGCAATGGTGTGTTGGGGGTCATATCGATGGGGTGCTTGACCTGACAGTGCAGAGGCACCCCGGTAGGTGAGGAGAATATATCTAAGTATTCTTCCATGAACTTATATACTTTCTTTTTTTGTGTGGAGAGGTTGTCCGTAGAGACCCTAGATGTGGCTACGATCTTTCGCTCATTCTGAGAGAGAATCACAAAGAAGAAAAACTTCCCTGTCTGAGAGATGACCTTCCTTAATTTCTTAGCAAAGATCAAGGAAATAGCACTAGGTGGGACTACCTTGGGTATCCTGTACAATTTCTTATTCAAAGTAATAATAACACTATGAGGCCTAGACTCGTATACAACATGATGTTTCCATAAATAAGGTTGGCCCAAAATAACATCAAAAACTTAGAGAGGGGAAACATCACACAATACCTTGTCTTTGAAGGGTTTGATGTCATACGATAGTCGACACTATTGGCTGACATGGAGATCGCTTCCTTGGTGGAGCCATCTAATGGTGTAGGGTTGTGGGTGCAGCATTGTCGGCAGGGCCAGCTGCTTGACGACCTCTACTTAGATGAGGTTCTTCTAGCTACCGCTATCAACGATGAAGTGTAATGGGGTGCCTTTTACCCACATCTATGAATGGAAGAGGTGCTCTCCTTCTTATGGATCATCTGGTTCACCAGGCTGGAGCTTAGTGGTAGCAACGGTGGCATTGGGTTCCAAGTCAATGATCTATCTTCCCCTTTCTGGTTCTGACTCAAATTATGAACCCGCATCTGATTTAGAGGCTTTCACCTTATCCACCAGCAACTGCTTTGAGTGGAAGTCAACAGTGTTATGCCAAGGGCTCTTATGGAAGTCACACCACTTCCTGATATCTTTCTTTGTCTTTCCAGTGTCCTTATTTTCTTGCAGCTTGGACTGGTTGGCTTGATATTGTCCATATTTTCTCTATCCTTTGTTCTATGGGTTGGGGTCGCCCTTTCCTGGATTTTGTTGTGAGGGGTTCCCAGGCCCAAATTGCCGCGTCTTTTGTTTGAGATTCTTCTTGATTTTGATGACATATCGGTAAGCTGTGCCCAAGGACAAGATGTCCAGAAATTCCATTTTGTTCTGGATATATCTTTGCAGAGCACCGCTATACTTGAGCACCAAATGTCGCTCTGAAACTTTGATACCCAGCTTGGTGTGCAAGGTATGGAAGATATTTGTGAACTCTAGCACTGCTTGGTCTCTTTCTTGTCGCAGTGTGGTCCATTTGGTATACATGTCATCATAACTTTTGACAGGGTAGTATTTTTCCTTAATAGCATCCTTGAAGGAATCCTAGGTGGTTGTGACTATAAATAATGAGGGTTCCTCTGTTTCCTTTTGCTCACAAAAAGTTTCCCGCCAATCTTTGACATGGGGAATGGCTTTGAGGAGTGAAAAAGTAATCTTTTCTCTATTTGAAAAGTTATGGATAGAAAATACCCTTCTAGTAGATTCAGGCACTTTTCTATAGCATCTGTGTCTATCTGACCTTCAAATACAGGAATATCAAAATTGATTTGTACCTTGAAGGGGGCGGCACCTATTCTCAAAGAAGATGTGTCTCTTGTTAGTAGTCGCCAAAGGATTTGCGCAAAACTATCCATCATCTCATTCCTCTGTTGCGTGAGAGATTCCTCAAGCAATATTTTGAAAGGATCTCATGTCTTGTCATCTTTCTTTTCTCCTACCATGAGAAGTCACTTGGGCATGCAAGAGAATTTTTCCTTAAGAGAAACAAGCTTGAGACCCAATTCTTTGTACTCCAACCTCATTGGGGACATGCATTAAGACGACGAACAGACCGCTCTAATGCCACTGATCTGGATTTTATGAGAAGAACAAAATGACTACAGATTCTTAACAGATTCTTAACACAAAATAATAGAGATACTGTGACATCCCTAAAAATAAAGTAGTTTTGAAATTTAAAATTTGTTGGAAAATTATTTCGTTTCTAGTAAATTCGAATTTGGAAATTTTTTGCCATTTATGGAAATTCTGAATTTTGAATTTGATAATTGTAATTAATTATTATGACTCTTGGGAAGAGATATGATTTGACCCAACTAACTATTTGACTATGACACTTGTATGAAAATAGAATATTTTATATTGATTGCAGGAGGACAAATGGAACAACCATGTTAAAATCAGCTGACCATGACTCCATGAGTGCGAAACATGTTGGAACTACCTCTGGGTTGATTGTTACAAGTGGAAAATCAGATATTTGGCCATTGGTAGCCCCTGAAAATCAGGAATTTAGAAAGCTGTGAAAATTCCCAAGGGAGGGAAAAAGACCTAGGCAAAAAGATTTTATTGATAAATAGCATATGTGAGGAGGCAGGACACTACCTAGTATGTTGGGAAAATGAACTACATTGTACTTGTTGTTATGAACACTAAATATGAAGTGTGACACAAGGAGAGGATGACAGTGACAAGAAGACATTGTTGAAGAGGAGATTCCAAGTTTGGCCTCATGGACTCATGGTCAGGATAGGGGGTGACTCGGGCAAGTGATTTGGTTACCTTGTTCTATGGTTGGGAGGAACGTGGTTGTTCCCTTTGTCTTCCCGCGAGCTGGTTCATATATGTTGCTCTACCTTCTCTGTTTGAATGACTATATCTAATTTCTATAATGTATCTATTGCATGATTATATCTAATTGTTGTAATGCATATATTTCAATGATTATGTCTATTGTTGTAAGGCATCTGTGTGAAGGGTTATATATATTACTGTAATATGTCTACTTGAATGATTACATTTGACTGCTGAAATGTATCTGTTATGGAAGGTGAAGTATTGTTTTTGGATGTAATCTGTCTGTTGGTGCAAAGTTGTGATAGACTACCTAATTCTAGAGTTGTCTCTCCTATAGTTAGAATGCTAGACAGAAACACCTATAAGTATACATATAACTAAATATGGAAAGGAGTAGATTAACTTCAATTATGTGTCTCTTGTCTGTAATTAAATTGCAAACAGATTTGTTCATGTATAAGAAGAATTTAGAAAGTATATATATATATATATATGCAAACTAGACTATATGCAATACTGTAATTAAAATTTCCAAGAAACCAAATATAGATCCTACAGAACAACAGTATATAGTTATGAACTTATATGATAAAATGAAATTTATATATACATGTATACATAGATGTACAGAACTATCTACTGTTGGCGTATTGTACAGTCAATATTGACTAAAAGAGAATCTAGTAACTCTAACAGAAAATTCTCTTGCACAAAGAGTGATTGTTTTATTATACCAACAAACTCATTTGCCTATCAGTAATCAACTATTTTTCTAAGTAAAGAAAATACCCCTAACAGAGAGTCTGGAGACCCCTCCTAGGTCTCGTCATAGTACCAAACTTTGTCTTGATGGATAGTATATGTACAAACTTATAGATTAAAGTTGTTGGATCTGTTAGTGAAGTTGAAATTATAACTCTGTCACACATGCGTTTTTCTTAGAACGAAAGCAAGAGGACAAGTATAAACAAACAGGGAGTTACGAAAATGTTATTTTGAAATTCATAGAAGTAGGCTGAGTATACGTATGCCCTCTTGCTTGACATAAATACTACCTTAGGTTGCAGAAGTAGGATATTGCATACTCAGCGAATGGCCTTTGCATATGATTATTTTGTAAAAGAAACTGAACCAAGCATAAATGACATAATTCATAAACTTTTAATCCAGCTCTGCATAATTACCTAAGGCATGGACCAGTTAATACCATTCGTGACAGGAAATATTATAATTTCAAACATTTCATTTGCACAGAAGTAAATATAGGGAAAGAGAATATAATCGTTTTTATTTTTTCAAATGTCAAGTTACAACATAATAAAAACCCGATTGAGCTTTTTCGGCCAATCCTTTAGTTTTGAAATCAACCCTCGGTTGGGCTGTGGAATTTAACAACCGAAGTATCATAACACTAAATAACCTCTATCACAGAGAATAAACCCTTGTGACTGATATTGTCGGAGCTTCTAGAGGAGGGAATAATGGAACCCGATTACCTTTCACGCAGATGACAGTGATTGTCCTCCAAGTATCTGCATAGCCGAAACCTTGCAAACATTGGGACAAAACCATTACAACTCGTTCTACATACAAGATATGATTTAATGAAGTAGAAAGGTATAACCGAAATAGCACTTAACTTCAAATGGGGGAAATCTGACACCTTCTTTACTGCAACCATCGTGGATCGCCCGGACCAAAAGGGGGAGGAGGAGCCCGAATCTCCATGATGGGCACCCTCGCAAAACAAAAGGGGGGCCCACCATTAGTAACAAGCATCCGAGATCAATCCAACTAATAATATACAGAAATAATGATTTCTGAAGAATTATACAAGCCACATGATAGGCGTAAATATGAGGTTTAAGTCAATTAAATAAAGGACAAACAAAATAAAATTTCACCGAACTTTTAAATCTATCCAATACCATACGAATTTTTTAGAGAAAACATGCAGGAAAAACACTATGAAGAAGAATCAAGTTTTATACATCTTTGCCCTCATTCAGCTTATGAGTAAGTGAGAACGAAGAGAATAACCTGAGTTTTTCTTTAGTTACAGTTAAGGTCTAAGTAGTTCCTATTGGATAGTTTGATTTCTAACTATTCGGGGAGACCCTCGATGGGGAAACTGTAGACTTAAACACTTGTTGATAATTTGGGAACCGAGAAAAGAGAAGAAAAAACCCCCTCCTTGTAGACGACAAGAATTAGTAATTAACTATCTACCACTGAAACTTCAGTACTGAAAATAGGTATATGGGGGGTTGTTACAAAACCCAAGTCAAATAAAACCTGAACCTAACTCCGACGAAGCACCGTGGGGAGCTTCACGAAGAGGAAATTCAACAATGATATCAGAGGAGATCATACGAGCCATGGGCCAGTCATCATGCGCGTGAGACGCTTGGGGAAAATCGTGAGAATGGTGAATCAAGAAGAAAAAATGATCTTGTTTAACGACTGAGTATTTAATATGCAGGAAGACTGTCACTTACCGATAGGAACAATAGTCGGAAGTGCTCCATACTACCAAACCCCTTGCAGGTAAATTTATGAACAAGGCAAAGAAAATGCAGAACCCTTCCAAAAACCAGACTCGCTAATGAGACAATGAACTTTGGCCACTATCCTAAACATGAAATAATGCATGTTGAATGTAGTGGATACAATAGGAGGAGTATTCCATGTGACCTGAGTGTTTTGGCATGCTTGGGTTGGTTGAGGGCATAGGGTTCTCGTCCTCACCCACCTCCTTAATGGACGGTCAAAGAATTTACTCCCGATTGTCCAATACCTCCAGTATTATTTATGAGGGCTGGTCCGAGTCCTTTCAAGAACCTATGTATTAGATTGATCAACCCTAGTTGTTGCTAGTCTAGTTAACATCAATGGTTAGCTTAGTTAAAACTTGGTAAGTTACAATCTAACTGTCTGATTGGGGTGTGTTTCTAGTTAGAAAGTTGGTTAATTTAAGACGTGGGAAAGGACCCTCAACCAACCAAAGAATGGTCGAGGACACCTTCATAATCCAAAAAAAAAACCACAAAACACTTCAAATAATTCGAGATTAGTTAAACTTTAGGTTCGACTGCCTTTACCTTATGTACACAGTCATTCTGGGCCTTAGAGTTAGTCTTGTGCATGTTTAGAAGAATCATGTACTAGAGAAGAGAATGAGTTCTTAAGCATTAGACCATGCTTGGTTCCCTTGTGTTACAAGTTATTTACACCTTAATCCTTCACAAATGTTAGTAGGACTTCACAAAAGGTAAACACTAGTCTTTGGCTCTGTAATGCTAGAAATAAGGTTGAATATATGGGTATCATAGAATTTCAATAAGGATGTCATCTCGTTTTTATAAATCTACATTACGAAGTTTAGAGCTTATTGCGCCATAGAAGAAAAATATTTCTTTTTATGACGAAAATGAGGAGCATTACATATGGTATCAGATCCAGGTTACAACACTAGACCTAAACAAGGCCACATTAGTTGCTTAGCACATATTTTGATCTATGAAAAACTAATAAACCTTTTTGTTACAAAAAGAAAACATTTATGTTTTGTGTGAACTATGGAAGCTCAGGATGATGCAGAAATCAGAATGGAAGGATATCCATAACAAGGACCTCATGGAGATCCAAGATAGAATAGTGACAGAAGCTCTCCTACGGAAGTAATGGAAACAATGAGGAATCGTATTGTTGTGCTGCAGGTTTTCAAAGCAGACAATGAGAAATTGAAGAAAGCATAATAAGAACAACAAGAGATAAATGAAGTCCTGTTGTGCAGTATAGTGACCAAGAAAATCCCAAAGGACAATAACCATGACAAAGAGGTCAACAAAAGGGCCTCCAAGAACTCTGGGCCGGAAACAGAAAAAGGAGACACTTCGTCTGAAGGAACACCTTCAGCTGAAGACAAAACTAAAAAAGACAGAAAAAGAAAACAAGTAGACCACCTTGAAGGAGAATTTAAAAAGATTAAACCAGCTACCTTTGATGGAGAATCCGGGACAGGAGAAGAAGTTGAGGCATGGTTGTTGGACATCAAAAAATACTTCCAGATCTACAACTATTCCAGTAATATGAAGGTCAGAATGGCTATCTACAATCTGAAAGGGAAGGCCAACATTTGGTGGCAAGACTTGAAATTGGCCAAGGGCCTAAAGGAGAAACAGTTGGAATGGTCTGACTTTAAGAAGTATTTCAAGAAACAATACCTTTATGAAAGCTATTATGAAAGGAAAACGAAATAATTTTACGAGTTATGACTTGGACAAATGACGATGGAGGAAATTATAAATAAATTTCTGGAACTACTAAGGTTCATACCGTACATCCGGGAGGATAAGGTAAAAATCCAATGATTTTTAAGATGTTTACCACAATCCTACAGGGGCAAAATTGAGTTTGACAACCCTAAATCCTTGAGTGAAGTATTCAGGAAAGCATGAATGTGATATGACCAGTATAAACAGTGGGTAGAGTTTCCCAAATCCTAGAAGGATAAGAAACAAGATCAAATTAACCAACGGAAGAAGGGATACCAGCCAACTCCTTATCAGAATGCAGCAAAAAGATTTCCGAGAAAGGATTTTCACTCCAATCATTCGAATACACAAGGCAGCGGTAAACTGGTAAATCTGGGAATGAAGAAGTTTAGGGACAGCTCCCATGAGCCATTAAAGTGCTGGGAATGTGGAGAACCTCATCTAAGGAGGAGTTGTCCACATTTAATTTCAGCAAATAGAATTGTTGTTCATAATTTGTAGGAAGCCTCGATGGTGGGAGACGTGGGCAGAAGCCTGCATTGGATAAATGCATCCATAGATGGTCGACAAGTTGACCACCAGTCCTCGGTGGTAGAAATCGAAGGAAAAATCAATAACACTCAAATTTATGTTTTAATTGACCTTGGATAATTGCAGCCATAGATGGTCGACAAGTTGACCACCAGTCCTCGGTGGTAGAAATCGAAGGAAAAATCAATAACACTCGAATTTATGTTTTAATTGACCTTGGAGCTACATTAAGTTATATTACTCCTAATGTAATAGAGTCAAATAAACTTAAGAAATTGAAGCATGCAAAATCATGGCTTGTACAACTAGCAACAGGCACTAAAAGGAAAGTAGTTGACTTTATTTTTAATTTTGAGTTCATCTTAGATGGTCAAAATATAAGAACAAATATGAACATCCTACCACTAGGATCTTACAATATGATTATCGGGATGGATTGGTTGGAACAACACAAAGAAGTACTAGATTGTTATACAAAGATATTTAACTATAAAGATGATTTTGGCACTGCTAGAACAACCCAAGGTATACCAAAACCTGTATCAGTTAGACAAGTTTTAGCGATGCAACTCAAGAAATGTATGAGAAAGGGATGTCAAGTTTATGCCATCCAAGTAACAAATCTATTAGAAAAAAAAGATAAGCCAAAGTTAGAAGACTTTGTTGTCCTACGTGAATTTAGAGGCATGTTTATGAATGAAATACCAAAATTACCTCCTAGAAGGGAAATAGACTTCTCCATAGACCTACTACCTGGTTCAACCCCTATCTCAAAAGCACCTTACCAAATGAGTCTACCAAAACTAACAGAATTAAAAATACAGTTACAAGAATTGTTGGACAAAGAGTATATTAGACTGAGTGTTTCACCATGGGCGGCACCAATCCTCTTTGTGAAAAAGAAAGACGGTACTCTAAGACTATGTATTGATTATAGACAACTGAACAAAATGACTATTAAGAACAAATACCCCTTACCAAGGATAAATGATCTGTTTGATCAAGTAGGTGGGGACAAGATCTTTTCAAAGTTGGATTTACGATCTAGTTATCATCAAGTAGGATAAAAGACAAGGACATAAACAAAACAACTTTCCGAATAATATATGGACACTACGAATTCGTAGTCATACCTTTTGGACTCACTAATGCACCAGCCACGTTTATGTGCCTGATGAACAGTATTTTCAGTCAGTACTTAGACAAGTTCGTAGTAGTATTTATCGACGATATTCTGGTCTATTCTAAAACACAAGAAGAACAAGATGAACACTTAAGAATAGTTCTGCAAACGTTGAGGAAACACAAACTATACGCCAAATTTGACAAGAGTGATTCTTATCAAAAGGAAATACAATATCTAGGACATGTAATTTCAGCATAAGGCATTGTCATAGACCCGGAGAAGATAAAATCCATTATGGAATGACTGGTACCTAAGGATGTAGCGGATATCCGGTCATTCATGGGAATAACCGGATATTATCGCAGATTTATAGAAGGGTTTTCCAAGATAGCCTACCCTATCACGTCATTACAAAAGAAAGGGACCAAGTTTAACTGGTCAGAGAAGTGTCAAGATAGTTTTAACAAGCTGAAGGAATTATTGACAACTGCACCCATATTGAAGTTAGCAGACCTAGATAAAGACTTCACCGTATGTGTTGATGCAAGTAAAGAAGGACTAGGTGGTGTCCTAACTCAGGAAGGACACGCTTTTTTACTATGAGTCCCAGAAATTAAAGGAACATGAGAAAAATTATGTCACTCATGACTTAGAATTGGCAACGGTAATACACGTCTTAAAAATGTGGTGCCAAGATTACTTAGAATTGGCAGAATACTTGGCTAGGTGCCAAGATTGTCAGCAGGTTAAGGCCGAGCACCAGCATCCAGTCAGCCTATTACAGCCATTACCAGTACCAGAATGGAAATGGGAGACCATATCGCTGGACTTTATAACAATTTTGCCTAAAACTTAGAAACATAATGATTCTATCATGGTTGTAATCGATAAACTCATTAAGTCTGCACACTTTATTCTTTTAAAGTCTACTTTTAAAGATATAAACATTGCTGAAATATTCATGAAAGAAATTTTTAGACTGCATGGTATTCCTAAAATGGTGATTTCAGATAGAGACGTAAAATTCACATCTKCTTTTTGGAAGGAATTGTTTGCAGGGCTAAATACTAATTTGAATTTCAGTACGAGTTATCATCCACAAACGGATGGATAGACAGAAAGGACAAACCAAATCGTAGAGGATATGCTCTGCATGTACGTAAGAACAAAACCAAACAAGTGGGAAGACTATCTACACTTGGTAGAATTTTCATATAACAATGGGTACCAAACTTCAGCTAAGTTAAGCCCTTTCGAAGTACTATAAAACAAAAAGTGTACGACTCCAATTAGTTGGGATAACCCGGCTAACAGACGCATGGTTGGACCAGAGATGCTCCAAGAAATGGAGAACATGGTAAGGAAGGTACAACAGAACTTAAAATAAGCATAGGACAGACAAAAGATCTATGCATATCAGAAAAGAAGACACTTGGAATTTCAAGTGGGAGACCATGTTTATTTGAAGGTGAAATCCCGAAAAAGTTTGTTGAAGTTAGGGAACTATGCCAAGATGGCACCCAGGTTTTGTGGGCCCTTCGAGATACTAACTCGAATTGGACCCATAGCATACCAACTTGCACTCCCAACTAATCTAAGAATTCATAATGTATTTCATGTTTCTTTGTTGAAAAAGTACGTTCATGACCATACTCATATGATTGATTGGAACTTGGTGTAGGTGGAACCCGAAGGCGAGTTCCAAGTAGAACCCCTGCATATTCTGGACCGGAGAGAAATAGCACTTCAGAACAGAGTCGTCGCTCAGGTAAAGGTGCAATGGAAGCACTTTAGTCCTGAGGAGGCCGCTTGGGAGTTGGAGGGAGATCTGCGGAAATCTCATCCAATCCTGTTCCAAGAAAGGAATGAACATTGAGGACAGTGTTTTATTGAAGGGGGAAAGGATGTGACATCCCCAAAAATAAAGTATTTTTCAAATTCAAAATTTGTTGGAAAATTATTCCATTTTTAGTAAATTCGAATTTGGAAAATTTTTTCCATTTATGGCAATTCTGAATTTCAAATTTGATAATTGTAATTAATTATTATGACTGTTGGGAAGAGATCTGATTTGAACCAACTAACTATTTGACTATGACACTTGTATGAAAACAAAATATTTTATATTGATTGCAGGAGGACAAATGGAACAGCCATGTTAAAATCAATTGACCATGACTCCATGAGTGGGGAACATGTTGGAACTACCTCTAGGATGATTGTTACAAGTGGAAAATCAGAGATTTGGCCATTGGGAGCCCCTGAAAATCAAGGATTTAGAAAGCTGTGAAAATTCCCAAGGGAGGGAAAAAGACCTAGGCAAAAAGATTTTATTGATAAATAACATATGTGAGGAGGTAGGACGTTGCCTAGTATGTTGGGAAAAGGAACTACGGTGTACTTGTTGTTATGAACACTAAATATGAAGTGTGAGGCAAGGAGAGGACAACAGTGAGAAGAAGACATTGTTGAAGAGGAGATTCCAAGTTTGCCCTCATGGACTCATGGTCAGGCTAGGGGGTGACTCGGGTAAGTGATTTGGCTACCTTGTTCTACGGTTGGGAGGAACATGGTTGTTCCCTTTGTCTTTCTGTGAGCCAGTTCAAATATGTTTCTCTACCCTTCTCTATTTGAATGACTGTATCTAATTACTATAATGTATCTATTGCATGATTATATCTAATTGTTGTAATGCATCTGTTTGAATGATTATGTCTATTGCTATAAGTCATCTGTGTGAAGGGTCATATCTATTATTGTAATATATCTGCTTGAATGATTACATCTGACTACTTAAATGTATCTGTTACGGAAGGTGAAGTATTGTTTTTGCATGCAATATGTATTTTGGTGCGAAGTTGTGATAGACTACCTAATTCTAGAGTTGTCCCTCCTATAGTTAGAATGCTAGACAGAAACACCTATAAGTATACATATAATTGAATATGGAAAGGAGCAGATTAACTTCAATTATGTCTCTCCTATCTATAATTAAATTGCAGATAGATTTGTTCATGTATAACCAGAATTTAGCAAGTATATATATATAACGACCCTTGATTATTAAGTATAATTAATTTAATAATATAATCCTAAAAAAGATTAGCTAAACTACATTTATGTCTTAAAATAACATTTCTAATTGATTATTATTAATGAGTTAGTCATGTTGGTTAATGATTCATTTAAATATTAATTAATTCATTAATTAATTAAGTATTAAATAAAAGGGTGGAGAATAAAATATAACATTAAATTAAGTTGCGTATACAAGAAGGGATCACATAAGAATCCGGAGAAGATATAAGATATTTAATGAATGGATAAGATAATTAAAAATGGGATAAGGTATTAGGTAGGGGAGTAAATGAAGGGAGGGCGGTGAAGGAGGAATAAGGGGGGGGAAGGAGTTGGGAGGAGGAATCATTCTACGGGAAGYTGACCATGAGTTTGGAGAGCTCTGAGTATTGCAGAGAGCCGAGAGGGGCTGTGAGATTGGTGTGCTCAGATTGAGGCATGGGATTTGTTGGTTGTGACATATTGATCAGGCAGGCACCGAGTTGCTAGAGGTTTTGGGCTCGGAGGGCCAGGATATCCGTAGATATCCTGGAGCTAGGTCGTTTTCCTAGTTGGCAGGGTGGACAATAGTTTTGGGCAATTATTTTTATGTGGTTGCAACAGGACTGGACTATGTAGGAGGTAGCAAGAGAGAAGGAGAGAAGCAACAAGGCAGCTGGCAATGGAAATTAGCATCAGAGTTAAGGTATTCAATTCAAATTTATGCATTACTCATTGATAAATTTTACTTGCGTAAGTGTTGAGAAAATTTGGAATAATTCTTCTTTTATAAACCTGGTAGAAATTGCTATACATTTGGTAGGATTTGGTAGAATTTTTAGATGTTAATTTAAAACCAGTCATTACATTTGGTATCAGAGCTTAGTTGAAATACTGGAGCCTTGAGGGCCAAAGTCCCTCCCGCCAAACCTGCAAACCAAACCAAATGCATTATTAAATGATAATATAAGAAATATATATATATATATATATATATATATATATATATATTCAACAAGAATGGAAAATGTAAATGCAAAATTCACCGAAGTAAAACAATTGGTAACTTATTTGGGTTTGGCTGAATTGGATTGAATTATTCCAGGAATATGAAGGAAATATGGGTTTTCATTTTACATTTTATTTCATTTATTTGCTTATTCTTCCATAGTTTACTTCTAGAATTACAAAGAATTGCAAACTATTACAAACTAGAATTACAAACAATTGCAAACAATTTATTTCCATTGTTATACAAAAAAAAAATTACGGACAATTTATTTCCATAGTTATACAAAAAAATTACAAACAGTTTATAGTTTATTACCAAAGTTACATATTTATTCTGCAAAACCGAAAGAGGGATTACTCTTAAGTTACTTGGAATATATTGGAATTTATTTGTTTTAATTTGCAAATAGATCTTCAAGATGCCATTTCAAAAATCGTCAAAATTGTATCTTTGGATAGTTGGACCTCAATAAAAATTGAAAACAAACGAATCTATATTAAAATTGAAAGAAAGACTAGGAATGGAATGCCAAATTCTATCCAAAAGCTAAGGTCCAATGAACAAGTTCTGACTTTGTTACTATGACCCATTTAACTACTTTGCTTTTCTTATTACATGCTGAAAATGAAACAACAACTAAGTTTGTTGAGAATAACCATTCTCTCTGGCTTTCATCAAACATTGTCTCCAGTTAAGCCAAATTAAACAAAACAACTTCAAAACTTTAGCAGTGTTCAGCGCAAAAGACCTCAAAATGAACGTTATTCAGCTCTAAACAAACAACATCCTACTCATAACGCTTTAAAACAAACCTTAGGTAGATGAAGTTCTTGGATTGCAGTGACACTCCTCGAGTTTCGACCGCGCAACCCCGATTCCTTCCCTAGGAGTCGAATCGGCACCAAATTCGACGCGAATTGCGAGGAAAAACCTGGCGAAAGCACATGAATTTCGTATCGATCCTCCCGACGGTGAACTCAAAGATTACAGTGTTACAGTGTTACAATGTTTGCTTACCAAAATTACAACTAACGAATATGAAATTAACAACCTTCGGAGCCAGGTGAATGAAGGAGTCAAACAAGGCTTAGATTTAATTGATCAGCACATGGTAACAGAGCGTTCTCTTCAACAATGGAATGAAATCCTGCAAGAAGAGGTGGACAATACCAAGGGTTTGCTAGAAACACAAAATCAGAGAGCTCAAGAGTTGGAGACTGCTCTGCATGCTCTCAACGAGGATATTCAAATCAAAGAGCGCCAACCTTTGCAATTGGGGTCACTGGTTCTAGAAAATGGAAAATCAAAACCAAATGGAAAACAAAATGGTGTTATTTAAAACACAAAACCAAAATCGAATGTTCTTACTGAAAAGAGAACAACCAATGGATTACTCGAAAAGGAAAAACCACCGCCAAAACCAGTGCATGAAAAACGAACATTGAACACCATCAAAACGTGTGCCTGAGAAACAAACGCCAAACAAGGTGCCGGGAAAATGAACACCATCGAAGCTCGTGCCAGAAAAACAAACACCAAACAAAGTGCCTGGAAAACGAACTCTTGAAAATCCATGGCGGTGAAGATGGTTTTATAGGCATAACCCATTCTTCAAATTTGTTTTCCTTAACTTAGTGTTGTGCCCTGATTCTCCTCAGCTACACCCTCATCATGACTGCACAAGTACCCTGCACAAGAATCCAAACTGTCGTTGTTGCTGCTGGTGCACCTCTGCTGCTAAACAAGACTGATGTGCCACTGTGAGAGAGAAAAGTGACCAATGCAGCATGAAAAAACTAACACATCTGCCCAGATTGTCAAGAATCCTTGTTTGACACAAACCCAAAAGACACCAAAATTCCTAAATCAAAATTGTCAAAAATTTACAATGTTGAAACAATATACAACAAAAACCCTTGTGATTTTAGCTCCGGAATAACAACCCTAGCAGACTAGGAAAACGAAAGAGGCAAAGGAGGTAGAACACTGAGTCGGGGAAAGAGACGAGCTTAGGTGTTTGATAGTGAGAGCCGGAGGCTGGGCACGTGGGCTTCATGCCAAGCCTGTCCTTAAAGGCTGTCAGATAATGCTTTTTATTTAATAATTAAATTTTCATTTCGAATAATTGAATTTATTTTTTATTTATTTTAAATCTTAGTTTTATAATTTAAATTTACACTAGCGTGTAAAAACAAATAAATAAATGATAAAGTTAATTATGAAATTAATAAATTTTAATTTATAATTAATTAAACTAATTAACTTTATTAATTTTATTAAAAGATTAATAAAATAGTAGTTAGGTTTGAGTAATATAAGGCTAAGTATAATTTTTTATGGAGTCTGTGGGATTCGAACCTCAGACCTCCTTCCACCATGAAAGTCTTTACAAAATCCGCCCTACCAACGCGCCATGCATTGTTTCTTTTATAAGTAATTTCACATTTAAATATTTTAATTGTCATACTCAAGACCACATGCCAAGATATCAAGCACCAAAGACATAAATGAAGGAGCCCACAAAGGGACGTATGTGCTCAACGTGGCGTCTTGAGAAGAACACTAACGCCGAAAGGTACATAGCGCTAGTGAACACCGAAACGCGGCTGGCAGACGGAGGATAATTATTTAGATGCCACTGTCTAATCTTATTTAATCATTAAACGTGATAATTATATAACCTTACAACAATTTTTTTTTGTGATAGGTAAATGTTAAAAAGTAAACATGTTAACGGATGCCTTGATAAATGCAAGAAAGTTATGAACGATAAATCGGACCCAGTGATTTTGGAGGATGACTAATAATATGCCAGCATCTTCAATGCGTAGCCATCAGATAATGGTTTGAGGTTAATTGAGATTAAAAGATCATTAATTATAGGTGTACGCATATCGGTGTAAATTAATAAACATAAGTTCGGAAGTCATTTTTAGTCAAGTTGTAAGCGTAAATTAAAAGGGCTCAGACTAGGACAAGCGGGAACGAGGCGACATATGCGCTAGGAGAGTAAGCTTAGGAAGTGGCGAGTGAGGCGCAAGGCTAACGTAGCTACAGGGCAAAGGAACCAATAGTTATTTTCGTAGGGGCGAGAAACGAAGCTTAGATGCTTAAACCTAACGCTAACCTAGCCAATCCCCTAATGGAGTAATGTCTGTTTACATACAAGTAAAGAAAACTTACGCCTAACCCTATTTCTAAGTTTTGTAGCACCGATTTAAAACATCCTGGAACTCACCCTGACAACTTTGGTTGATGCAAGTCAAAGCACACAGGATGGTCAGGACTCGAGGGAGTCGAGGAAGGGGAGCGTCGTCACAACCACCGCCAGTGCCACCACCACCATCGCCCGAACTCGTCCTCATACTGCGCTCGTTGGAAGCCATCAACGAGACTTTAAAGGGGCGACAACCGACAGGAACTGAAGTGGAACCCCCACCATCTGGAATGGGTAATCTAGAAGCGTCAAGGGATTCAGGGGGAGGACCTCCACCTGAAGACATCACGCGAGAGTTGCAGAAGATCAAACTTCCGGAGTTTTTCGGAGGTCGCGCCAGTGAACGCGCGGAAGCATGGTTGGAAGGCATGACCAGGTGTTTTTCCCTAAGGGACTATGCGTCCAACTCAAAGGCGAAGATCGCCATTTTTCAGTTAAGGGACAGTGCCTTGAACTGGTGGGGTAACCTGGAAAGACAATTGCACCTTACCCCAGACATAGTATCTTGGGAACTTTTCGAGGAAAGGTTCAGGAGGAAATATCTACCAGCGTACTACGAGGAACAATAGGTTGGGGCATTTCATGCCTTAGTACAAGGAAACAAAACGGTAGAAGAATATGAGATCAGGTTTATGGAACTGGTCAAATATGTGTCGTATATGGATAGTGACCAACGACAGGCAGAGTGCTTCATCTATGGATTGAACCCCAGGATAAGAGCTATGGTGAGGATGTGGAAGCCGTCTTCAGTAGCGGAGGCGGTGGAAAATGCGTGTTACGTGGAAGAACATATGAACTTGACTGGGGGTGCAAGATCGACATTTCCACATCGCCCAGGATTCGTAGGAAAGGCCCCGAGGACATTTCCTAGGAGAGGGGGCTCAAGGCCACCACCATATGGTAACAGATTTGCGCCAAGGACAGAAGCTGCAGGGATTTCAATGGCAGCGAGCGCAGCACCTCGATCATCGCCAACAACGCAGACAGGTCCAGTGGGACAAGTATAGTCCAGGGTCTGTTACTTGGGAAGACGCCGAGACACTACGGCGAGACTATCCCTCACTATTCCGACCACCTCGAGAACATGTT
>ML777229.1:273268-288705 GCA_009831015.1 Picea engelmannii | reverse complement strand
AGCTGATGAACAGTGTGGTCTAAGGCTGGGAGGTTCGTGGAAGGCCTGCACTCGGTTGGTGTTTTCTACAGCTGTTAAAAGATAAGTATTTGAATTATGCTTATGTATCATGTTTTCGTTGTGTAAATGAATTATTGTTAAATTCTATGGAATGTGTGATTATAGCAGTAACGAGATTTGTTTCACTTTGTATTTTAAATGTGTTTAATTGTGCTTAAATGTATGTGGTTATATTGGCCTGTGTTTATTATTAAAAGAGTGTACAGAATATTACAAGAGCGCGTTAAACCTCTTGGTTCTTTAAATTGGTACACTACAAATTGGTATCAGAGCAATTGGTACACTACAAATTGGTTTCAGAGCAATTGGTACACTAAAATTGGTATCAGAGCAATTGGTACACTACAGATAGTACATGTCATTCCATTTCCGGTGGTATGTGGAACGTCACATAAATCCTCACGGTTATAAACAAAGATCAAAATTGATTTAAGCATAGTATATGTGTTGGAGAAGTGAATGGGATGTAAGTCCTTCATTTACAAATCATTAGTTAGAAAATAACGCATATCACGGTGAAACTTCACTATATCATAGAAGTGGTAAAGTCAGGTGATGTGATACTACTTAAGGTGAAGCTCAAAAAAATGCAGTTGATGATTTAACCAAGAATTTGAATAGAATGAAGATTGCTTAATGCATAGGACAAGGGGGAAATACAACCTTGTGAGAAATGATCCCCAAACAAAAAATGGTTGAAAAATGTGTTAATCACTCCTCAATAATATCATCAATAAAATACTATAAATTGTTACTAAATATGAATGCTTATTATTATCATGTGTTGTGAATTAAGAGAGTAACAATTTTCAATGTAAAACGTATTTGTTAAATATTTTATATATAAATAAAAACATTATATTTTTTTAAACTAAAACAGAGGATTTATATTTCTATATATGAATAGTAATAGTTATGGATAGAAAATACCCTTCCAGTAGATTCAACCACTTGTCTACAACATCTTCATCTATCTGACCTTCAAATACAAGAATATCAAAGTTGATTTGTACCTTGAAGGGGGCGACGCCTCCGCTCGAAGAAGATGTGTCACTTGTTGGTAGCCACCAAAGGATTTGCGCAAAACTATCCATCATCTCGTTCTTCTGTTGTGTGAGGGATTCCTCAAGCAAAATTTTGAAAGGATCTCATGTACCGTCATCTTTATTTTCTCCTACCATGAGAAGTCCCTTGGGCATGCGAGAGATTTTTTCCTCAAGAGAAACAAGCTTGAGACCCAATTCTTTGTACTCCAACCTCGTTGGGGACATGCATTAAGACGACAAGGAGTAGACCGCTCTGATACCACTGATCCAGATTTTATGAGAAGAACGAAATGACTACAGATTATTAATAGATGCTTAACACAGAATAATAGAGATACAGTAAAACTGGTTTTCTATTCAATAAGGAGATAAGCTAAAACTGTAAAATGCAGTGGAAAACAAGCTTGTTAGAATGGTGGCAGCTTCTCTGAGAAGAGATGTGACGACTGCGCTCATTCGCAAGAAAATTGGTTACAATGAGGCTTTGAAGGCGTTTTTACAATAAACAGGAATGTCAAAAACCCTAGACATTCAAAAACCTAACCCTATGAGATGGAGCGCCAAAAGTCATGTGGGCCCTGTTTGGGTAAGTCAGTACATCAACCTCTCGAGGTCGTAACTTTTGCATACGATCTTCGTTTGACGTGCTCAATACCTCGTTATAAAGATCTATCTGAGGACTACAACTTTTGTGTGAGAAACATCGAAGAAAGTTCCTTGTTGCTCCCTATGTTCCCAAAAAAACGTCGTTTAGGGTCTCAAAACGGCTCCGAAAGTTCAGGACCTGAAAAACTGCTAAAAATAGTAAATTACCAAAATTGCTAGAAAATTGTTTTGAGCCAGTTGGAAAAGGTGGGTAGCCACCGATATCCACCTGGATCAAGTAATGACCACTTTCGTTCATATCCCATCATACAATCACCATGACATCGATTGAAACCACATGTCCCAATGAGTAACCACCTGTATTGACAATGCAATCAATTTTTGAGGTTGGCGTCGTCGACACGACATTCAACATAACTGTCATGAATGCCCTAACCTATCGACGATTGAAATAGATATCGTTCTGATGCACTCTCATGCCCTTTCGTCACTCGAGATGGCATTGTTGTCTTATGGAGCCTCTAAGTGAAACATGTTTGACACCCCATCCGGAGAATAAAAACATTATATTATCAATATTTTTCTATATAAATACAAACATTAAGTGAACCTTTAAAAACTTTAAACACCATATAACTTTTCATTATAATTGTTTATACTTTATCAAATAATCTAAGTATCATTAAATTAAATGATCCAAAATTAAAATTCTTATTTTTATTTTATTTGTTTTAACATTATTTTTTACATTGCTACGATAAGGACTATATTTTGAGTTTATATTTTTTAAATCATTATTTTCTTATTTTTATATAATGATAAAAGTTTAAAACCTATCATAATATTATTATTTTTTAATTTAAGTAGACTGTAAATTAACAATAAATTAATTAATTAAAAAAATTCGGAATTATAATGAGAGATGAGAAAAAGGTCTAATGAGTAACCCAAAACATTGTAAGAATCATCTATATACGACAAGATCAAATGTGACAACCCAACAACTAACTAACTGTGTAACTATCACTTGTTATCATGGCAGGGAAAAGGAAAATAGATGAATAGATTGACTTTGACAACAAATCTTCACAAGTCTTTTTTGGCATCGATAAAGAAATTGGATCCACAGCTTCTCGCTCATCGATTAAAAAGTGTCTTCAAATGGAATCCATCTTATTATTCATTCTTCTCCTTGGCTATCTAATAAACTTTGATTTTCATTTATTTATTTATTTTTTATTGATTTTCATAATTGAAATGTTAAATGTACATATGGTTTCTGTAGAAGTTAACCATCATCATATGGTATATTACAATCCTCATCACATGATAAATTACAATCCTGCTTTAATGATTAGTGAGAGTGGATGAAGTACAATATTCGATTCCCTGCATCTTCAGCCTTTAATATAATGTTCAGTGAATTGTCTTACTTATTTCAAGCATAGTTTAAGAATTGCCATGTATTCTGCTAAGAATTTGATAGTCTAAATATACTGAGATTTCATGTTTTTCTGATTACTTTTTTTCAATTTAATTATAAATTATAAATTACAATTATTAAAATTATATAATGATATGTAATATGAATTTTTGAGAAAGGATTATCATTTTATTTTCCAATCAAAATTACGAATCCAATTACAAAAATTTATAATTCTAACATTTTTTTTATAAAAAAATTTCAATGAAATTACATAAAAATATTCAAATTGTATATCGATCTCTTAGCACAATTAATCACCTTTTAATCTAAAATTTTAATCTGATGGTTAACAATTGAAGATGCTGGCATATTCTTAGTCGTCCTCCCAAATCGATGAATGTGATTTACTCTTCATAACTTCCTTGTATTTCTGAATGCATCAGTTAACATGTTTACTTTTTAACATTTACCTAATCATATTAAGAAATCACTGTATCACTATATAATTGCCACGTTTAAATAATTAACCTTTAAGATTACCACTTTTAGATTTCCTAACTGCCAATGCATTTCATTTTCTTATTGACAATGCATTTCAGTCTGGCTAAGAAACTTAGAAGCAGGTGGAATTGGATTTCATCCCTCTCCCAGAAAAGCGAGTGCCTCATCTCTTTCATACCTTTCAGCGTTTTCCAACCGTGAATTAGAAGCTGTGATAGTATGCTTTTCAACGAAAAACATATATGCCAAAACGGTGGCTCAACTCGCTGATGATGATTCATCAATTTCCATCGCACCTAATATGGATTTGACTGCAGTGCCCTTGTCAAATCAATGTCATCCGATATAGTCCAAATCTGTATGCGACACGTTATAATGTCAAATGTCCGTAACATTATATGTCCCAACCTTGTCTATTTTGTTAAGCTTAATCCTCTTTTGAGATTCTCCACTAGTAAAAAAAATCTGCGCACAAAGATCAAACAACTCTCTTTTATAGTTTTCTGTGTCGCTGTGCAAAATTCTTGGAGTATTATTGTACAGACATTAAAAATGATTCGATTCTCGTTCCATCATCTAACCGATCTGAACATGTGTCATGTTTTTTATGGTCAAATTTTAATGGTTTTCAGTTTTCTTTTTGTTAGAATTTGGCAATATAAATTTACAAGAAATTACATTTTTTCGTTGTTTAAATTACATTTCTGAATGTAAAAATAAATTCAGCTTGTTGAAAAATCTCTGAAATACTAAGATTACACACAATTAACCACTCAAATCTACATATATAACAACTTCTCATAAAATTTTGAACAAATATCTTAAAATGATATCCCAAAAATCCAACTATATAAAACTAAAAAAAATCACAGTTTTCTAACTAAACTTACTATTACTAATTTTCTCTCATCAACAATGCATACTCATAACAACAATGCATATTCATAATGGCTTGGATGATGCACTTACACAATGTTCAAGACCTTTTCTCTTATCAACAGTCCATACTCATAATGGCTTGGCTGATGCTCTTGACACAATATTCAAGACTTTAAAGTTTAATATCAATGATCAGCAGTCCATAGTCATAATGGCTTGGCTATGCTCTTGACACAATATTCAAGACTTTAGAGTTTAATATCAATGATCCCTTGAACGTAGGATCTCTCACATTTTTCAGCATGGAGCACTATCGGGAGATGAATCACTCCTGAAATGACAGTTTGCATTGTCAAAATTGTAAATTGTAATTTTGAGTGTTTGGATGAAATCAGGAATTTAGGATTTCTCATATTTTAAGCATTTGATATGGAATATTATCTGGAAATGAATTGTTGAAATGACAGTTTGCATTGTTTAAAATTATAAATAGTAATTTTGAATACTTAGACAAATTCAGAGTTTTGAAATTAATCTAAAAATACAATTTGAAATTTTGTATTAAACTAAAAAATTTGACTAAATTTTGATTGGTTTATGAAAAACAAATAACTAAAATAACAAGACTATACAATGGTCTCATATCCCAAGAATTTTTCATATATTCCTTACATGTCCTTAGTTCATTGACGATCAATATTCATCCTACCTCACAGCCTTGAATGTTGCAGCTGATAGTATATAGGAAGTTATCCAACAGCCTATATAGCACTCACCCCAACATTGAATACAGCTTAACAGGGTGGACATTGAATACAGCTTAACAATGTGGATATTGCTGTCAGTGGTTGATCAGTGTGAATAGATTAAAATATTATGACATTTTCCTATGTAATGAGACTGAGGAAAATAGAATTATAATAAGAATAATAATAATCTATTTTTAAGGTCACTGCCAAGCTAGCACATTAAATTGGTGTATGAGACTCCCTTGTTTGTGGGACAATGGACCCCCTCCATCCAAAGATTTGACTGGTAAAGTCTAAGAAGGTATACATACCCTACCCCTTCTGGATTTGAACCTATAACCTCTTAAGATGATACACATATTCTTAACCATTAATATATGTTGGTTTATAAAACAAGTCAATCAATTTTTCATTGATGGGAGCATATCGATCTGATGAATTTTATATCGTTTTTAGGTTGTTTGTCGATGGATAAATCGTTTATTTAAAACTTCAAAAGAAACAAAGGTTCAAAGTTCGATATGGTGAATGTCAAGTCAAGCTTAATTGCAGTAATTGGAAAGGTGATGGTTGGTACATCTTAGTCTACCTACACGCATTCTCCATCTCGCTTGTGCATAGCTTACTCGTGAAGACTCCTACTATGGGATGTGCAATACACACATGGAACCTTTGTTCTATGAATATCTCAACTTAAATGGGTGGTTTTAGCATGGAATGCAGATATCCTGCGCGTGCCCTCCACCAACCTTTGCATGTTGCTTGTGTGTGAAACTTCTTCATGTGAAATTTGTAACTTTACCTGATAATGCAGAGATTCAACAATTTCAAGGTTTTTGTTCCAGAGATTCAACCAGAGGGTTTCATGTTTTATTGCTGGCATTCAATTCGTTCTCATGCTTTCGCGTTGTGGCAGGAAGTTAACTTGGGCTGCAAATTGCTTCGAGAATTTATCATTGCATGTGCATTCATCGAAGGAATTTTGAGGGTTTTCTATAGTTCTTGCGAGAATCTACAGGTCCATTACAGGTCGATGACACTCTCAAGCTTGTGAAAATCTCGTGCTTTCTCGTTGTGGCAGACAGACAGTTTACTTGGGCTACGAATTCCTTCGAGAGTTTATCAATGCATGTGCATTCATCTAAGGAAATTTGAGGGTTTTCTATAGTTCTTTTGAGAATCTACAGGTCGATGACACTCTTAAGCTTGTGAAAAGCTTTAGGGTTTTTCGTTGTTTGTGAAAATCTTAGGGTTTTTCGTTGTTATGTGAGAATCCGCTGGTAATTTCATGTGAGAATCTCCAGGTCGATGACATTCTTAAGCTTGTGAAAATATTTAGGGTTTTTCGTTGTTATGTGAGAATCCGCTGGTAATCTTTGGTTTGTGTTGAATTATGATGGATGGCTTCCTTTCAAAGTGACCTCTATATGTTATATTTTCAGTATTTCACTGCTTATTTTGAATATGCTCTTAAACAGCCACTTTAAACACTATTTTGAATATGCTCTTAAACAGCAACTTTAAACACCATTGGAGGCAATAATATTAAAATGCCAAGTTGAGCGGTAGACTTGACCAGAGATAGAAAGGCGTGCCCGCCATCACTGCCATTTTCTTTTGGGTTGCTGGCATCAAATTGACACATCAAATATTGCTCTTTCTTTGTTGCTGACACAATCGAAGTGGCAGGGACATTGACTCAATGTCAAGGGGCTTTGAAACCAGTTTTTTTTTAAAGATAGGGTATCAATAGACAAATAAATTATTTTTTTGAAAGTTGTTACATAGGTGTGTGTAAGTTTTTTTATGAGTTTTTTAACGATAAATTATGGTATTTTTTGGTTTTTTTTGGAATACCTTTATGTAAATTTGAATAAAATTGTTATTTTTTTGTTGTTTAAATTGTATTTAATCACTCAAAATCTCTGAAATATTAAAATTATACAAATTTAACCATTCAAATTTATAAATCCAACTATTTTTTATTAAATTTACAATAAAATCAACACCAGAAAAAACAAAAAAATATGTTTATATCACCTTAATGAAAAATCAACAAGTAGTTGAAAATAGTCACATGCCAGAACCAAGTCAAAAACATGCAATAAGATAGATGGAAACTACCGAACATGTTATAGTAAAAGGAAATGGTTTTTGGTCGAGAAAACTTTGCAATGTAAAAAAAATCAAATAAAAAGAAATAATTTAAAAATGAAAATTTAATGTGAAACTAGCAAATAATTGCGTCCATGTACTTATTTGGTTTGCATCGTACCGTTGTCTAATAGGTGAAGGTCATGCATAGGCTTGCCCTAATAGTTATGGTCTTTAAGGTTTCTTTTCCATTTAGCATAGATAGAATTACACTTGTAAACACATTTTATATAGTGTATGCCTTTGAAAAGTTTTTTTAGTAATTGTTTTTTGGCAACTGGTTAACTAATGTTGTCTGATGGGTTAAGGCCTATGCATGGCCTTATGCATAGGCTTGGCTTAATTGTAAACCTAATTGTAATGGTTTTTAAAGGTTTCTTTTTCATTGAGCATAGTTAGAATTACACTTGTAAAAATACTTTATATAGTGCATGCTTTTGAACTTTGTTAAAATATTTTATAGTGCATGATTTTTAAGGTTTCTTTTCGATTTAGTATAGATAGAATCACATTTGTAAAAACATTTTATATAGTGCATGCTTTTGAACTCATTAGGAATAAAGTTTTTTTGTTAATTTTTTTTTGGCAACTTGTTAACTAACGTTGTCTAATGAGTTAAGGCCATGCATAGGTTTGCCTTAATTGTAATGGTTTTTAAAAGTTTCTTTTTCATTAATCATAGTTAGAATTACACTTGTAAAAATACTTGTCTAATGAGTTAAGGCCATGCATAGGTTTGCCCTAATTGTAATGGTTTTTAAAAGTTTCTTTTTCATTAAGCATAGTTAGAATTACACTTGTAAAAATACTTTATATAGAACATGCTTTTAAACTTTGCTAAAATATTTTATAGTGCATGTTGTTGAACTTTGATAAAGTGTAATAGCTTCTATCTTCTTTGTTTTTAATCTTAGATACTTGTCCATGTTTATTTTTAGTCACTAAGTATAATATAATTAAAACTTTGTATGTGTTTATTTCTAACATTTTCTACTTGTATGCTTTGTATCCATGAATATAGCATTCATTTTTTTTGGCTTTTTTTTAAGTTTTAATTCTACAACATTAATGCCTTCACGTTTTGTTTTGTACGTTAGTTTAGTTTGTAATCAATGGGTTTATATGCTTTGTTTTGCACATTAGTTTAGTTTGTAATGAATGGGCTTATATGCTTTGTTTTGCACATTAGTTTAGTGTGTAATTAGTTTAGTTTGTAATGAATGGGTTTATATGCTTTGTTTTGCATGTTAATTTAGTGTGTAATGAATTGTTATTTTTGACTTGTTTTTTTCAGTGGATATGTATAGCCATTATCATTGACTTATTTTTTTATTTTTTTAATTTTAAACAATAAATTTAATTATTGATATGATTGTTATTTAATTGTTATATAATATTATTTAGGGTTTTCTTTAGTTGTGGGTTTAAATGATTTTATTAACTAAATTGTTATTAGCAAAGCTTTTTCTTTGATCTTTTTATAAGTTATTAACATACAAAACAAAAGACAAAAAAATGCAATATCTTAATTAACACCAACTAGGCTTTCTTTTGATTGGTGTTTGCAAAGACATGAAGTCAAACCAATTAAGATGGGGAAGTTAACCAAAAAAATTGACAAACAGAATGTCATAAATAGTTGTTGTAAACTATAATTAAAGTACAATAAGAAATAGCATTCCACTTAGTTTTTGAAAAATACAAGTATGTAGTGAAACATGGTTGATACATCAATGTATTTTAAGAACAGCTTCAGTGGGTCTAATGGTTAAGAACATGTGGTTTCTTTTAAGAGGTCATAGATTCAAAGCCAAAAGAGATTCAAAGGTTTATTTTGATCAATAGAAATTATAAAGTTTGTGAGGGTTGAACATATAAGAATTTAAAAAAAAAAAAAACTAACCAAATTGATTACATTATCATAATAATATACATTTAAAAAATTAAATTAAATCTCTATGTAGAAATCACAATCCTTAACCACTCACAATAATATACACTTAAATTTATGTAGAAATCACAATCCTTAATCACTCACAATAATATACACTTAAATTTATGTAGAAATCACAATCCTTAACCACTCAATTAAAACTTTGATAGAATGTTTAATACTGTTTGAAAGAGGAATTACAATATCAATGGTATACTTCCCCCCTACAATCATACAATCATACAATTTCAAGTAGAAAATTCTTGAACTAAAGAGCTCATTCCTTTGGTAAAACCTTGTAAGAGACATCTCATGCATGGACTTTGTCTAGAGATAAAGACTAGGCTTCTTTCTCCAAAGATGGTTTTAATCATACAATCATTGCACTACTTTTATTATAGACCCTCAAAATATTGGGGTTAGCAAACTTCCAATTCTTTCCATAAAAATAAGAAATTGATCATTTGTCATTAAATGGAAAGTAGTGGGATTTTAATGTTCTAGTCCTCAAGGCACCATCCATTGAATGTTCCTCATTCAATGAAATGTGTATTCCTCCATCGACTGCACCTCATTCAATGAAATTCATATGCCTCCATTCAATGCACCTCATTCAATGGACACATGTGCTCCTCCATCTTGCACCTTTGGCCATTGTACAATGTGTGTAACTTGATGGTGGTATGCAACTGAATGAGAATAAGAATATGGTTGTTCAACCCCATGGATTCCAGAATCTTCCTTTTGAGTAAATCAATGTGATGAAGGTCGTCAAGAAGGTGTTTTTTCCAAGTACTCCAAAGGGCTCAAGATGTCCCCTTTTCTTATTGTTAGGTTTTTGAATGTATTAAAGCATAAGATAAAATCCCTATAATCAGAATTCGATTTTTCAATATGGATGCAATCATATGACTCTTATTTTAAAGGGGTTTAAACCATATGATGCAATTAAGATCAATATGTTGTTGAGAACATGGTGGAATTTTGGAAGATGTATTCCTTCCTACTAGAGGCATGTTTGAAGCCATATCTCTCATTGGCTATCATGTGCATGTGTAAGAGAAGCCTAAGGCATCATGTAATACCCTAGTCTTGAGTGTCTTTGGGTGCCTCTACTACACAATCACTTCGATGGTCATCGACTAGTGCGGATAAATATGGTAATGGCTAGATGACTATGCAAGCTAGTTTGGGCACCCTTGCATGATGGCAAGGTGTGCCATAGACTTACTAAGCACCCTTACATGATGGCGAGGTGAACCATAGAAATAGGTAAGATTCAGTTGGTTGGAATAGTAGGTTGCAAGGTCGGATGAGCATGCCTTGGGAAGTCTTGCACTATGGCAATGCATGCATAAGTGCTATATGAATTGGCAAAGCAACTTGTCTCTCTTTATAAACTTGGGTACCTTGGGAAGCATGTGGACCAAAGGGAAATGGGTGCTCCATTACTTAGGGGTTGTGACAAACAAGAAGAGTGTCTTCGAGCACAAGTAACAAGTAACCATTGTGGGCAACCATTGGATGCACCATCATTGGGTGCATGGCACATCGACACAAGTTACTAAAAGGTGTGAAGGTTTCATTGGGTGCAAGCAATCGATCGACAAGTTGCACATTGGATCCACTTTAGCATGGAGTGGGTTGCAAGGAACCTCACCTTGAGGAAACAACTAAGGAATGACTCATATATAAAGAGGATGCCTCAAAATGCAAAGAGAGGAAGAGGAAAGTCATTCATACAATGGTGTTCAAGGGAACAGTGTTTGTGCTAAGTTTTGGGGTTGGGACAGTGGAGACTTGAATGCTAATTGAAGTGATCTAAGAAGGAGTAAAAACCTATAGGAGACATGATTGTGAATTCTTCAAGGGTTGGATTGTGCAAGTCTATTGGTTAGCAGGTAGTAAGTAGTATTGCCTTAGATTTTTTATACATATATAATATAATTATAGGTAGGAGGTCGCACTCTCTTGTTGTATCTTCTAACATTCTTCATTGTAATAAAGTTAAGGTACCCACCTTAGGTGTCTCCCATACATTGTGTTGTCGATTCTTGTAATGATCTTTGTAATGCATTGTGTAGGATAAGTATTGTTGAAATATTATCTGAGTACAAAAGTATTGTCGGGATTCTTTAAGGCCATGATTGGACATGTTCCTAGTGTGGTTGAATTCGTTTTTGTTGAACTTGGTTGCAATCTAACATAGTGTATATTAAGGCGTAGTTATGGGTAGACTTTAAGTGAAGAGGTGTAGTCTAGTTATAGTAGAGGCAGGTTGGCCAAGACCCCATGGTCAAGGAAAGGTAGATATTTATGACCTCGGGTGTCGAAAGAAAAGAAAATTTTGAGCAAGAAAATAGGTCCATGATAACTATTTTCTAAGAAAACTCTTCACCATTTTCTAAAGGAACGCTAGTTTCAAAGCACACTCTTCACCAAATTCTAAAGGGAATGTTGGTTAAGAATACTTTGGGCATTCTTCACCATGACTTGGAAGGAAGTAGCAGGCTTTGGTGACACGTTGCATAGGTGAACAAGGGAAGACTTGAAAACTGACATTGCAGACTTTTAAGTTCGTTCATATAGAATGGTAAGTTCTTTTGGTGTTTCGAGAATGCAAGCCAGCATTACACGATGAAATGACTAGCACTTGGACAAAGTGCTAATGGAAAACTCGGGTGTAGAGAATTCCTCACATCATGAAGGAAGTGATGGTGGATGGATCCCTAAGACTCCAAGGATGAAGACTAGAATTGTGAACTTGGAGAAGTTTTTCAAGGAGATGACAACCTCTCTTTTTGAGCATGGAAAGAAGATATTATCTTTGGAAGCATGGTTGGACCACATGAGCTAGGTCTATGATGTTGTGACTAAGTGCCAGAAGACCATGAACTTATTTTTTGAAATGGCATACAATGTACTAATGTTGATGGAAAACTGAAAGTGTTGGAAGACTTGTTGAAGTCTCTTGGTGGGAAAGTCAAAGACCAAAAAGACACCATCAACTTGTTGAAGTGAACTATTTCTAGTGAGAATAGTTCATTGACTCCTATGAGAATAAAGATAAAGGAACCAAAACCATACAATGGCACCCACGATGCTATGTTACTTGGTAACTTTTGTTGGGGTGTTGAGAAGCACTTGGAATAGATGAATAGAAGTTTATATGAAGCCAAGGTTAACATTGCGGCAATGATCTTAAAACGTACCACAAAGCTTTGGTGGAGAAACGAAGCAAAGGACTTTTCAAGTGGATGTAGTACTGGAAATATTGACCACTGGGAAGAAATGAAATAAACCTTGAAGGCTCAATTTGGGTCAAGGAATTAGTCTTGGATTGCACAAAATCAATTGTTGGTTCTTAAGAATACATGCAATATTCAAGCTTACATCAAGGAGTTTCCAGGCCTCATGTTGGAGATCAAGGACATGTCTAAAGAAGACTGGTTGTTCCACTTTATGAATGGATTGCAACCTTGGGCATAGAGTGGCACCAAAATGTGTAAATTTGTGTGGTAACCATCACCGCAAAAAATAATATATTGGAATACAAGGAAGAGGAAAAAACAAGTCCAAAGACAAGTGAGGATGTTACATGAGAGAAGAAATTTGGAAAGATTACGAAGAAAAAGAAAAGGGAATTCAAGGACACCTAAAAAGATTGGTGATGACAAGGCCAAACAAATAGAGTCAACTAAGAAATAGGTAATTATATTTCTTGTTGGATCTGTCCAAAATATCATTATGATAAGACTTGTTAAATGAGGCATAATTGTCTTCCATGGAGAAACTAGACAAACCCTTTATTGGTTTTTTCCAAGTCTTGGGTGTTGCGTTGGAAGACAAACCTATAACAAGCCTAAATAGTAAGACTTCACAAGAATTAGTTATGTTTATGAAACCTTGAATGGATGGATGGCCAATGTGATGGTTGACAATGATGCAACCCACAAATTTATGAAGGAAAAAATGGCAATGGAACATGGATTGAAAATTGAACCAACATAGACTTATTTCAAAGCAATGAATTTTGGATTGGATAAGGTGGTTGGAATGGCCAATGGATCCACCTTATATCTTTGTGATTGGAGTGGAATAGTAAGTTTGATAATTGTGCTCATGCATGATTTTGAGATGGGTATTGGGAAATTTTTCATGATGAAGGTGAAAGCAACACCTATTCCTCACTTAGATAGTCTGGTCATATTTTTAGGCTAGTATACTTGTGGCATTCATATACTAAGGAGGAAACATGTAGTTTTTGGTAGGATGACTGCCTTGAGTTTGGTTGCCACAACTAATCAAGGAGTTGAGAAATGTTGCAATAGAAGAATTAGATGCATTGGGATAGATGGAGGATCAACACATGGAACCTCATAGAGGAGTTATATGCAATCTTTGGTGGACAATGTTTCAATGAAGGAATTAGATAAAAGAATCACTAGGATTAAATCCATAGTAGATTTCATAGTGACACCAATGGATAGATTGGTGGATTTTTACTTATATAAGAAATATGTTACAAATATAAGTGAACAAATGGAACATTCAACCAAGGAATCTTGTGAAGTATTTGACATGCATGGGTTGAATTTGAAAGAAAACCAATATGAAAAAGTTGAGGAGCATCGACCTTGATATGTCTGGACCAAGGAAGAGGATGAACCCTCTTCAAGCTCACTTAGATGATTATACTGGAAAGATGGCTGAGAAATATAAATATTATTGGTAGAAGGTGAGGGAAATTTTGGTTTTAATGTGCCTCTCTTAATGTACTTAAGTGAGAGGTATGGACATGTTTCAACTTATCCTAGTGACTTGGAGGATTTTGGATAGATTGTTGACTTAGTTGCTGGCAGCGGCCTTGGCCACAACTTGCCATATCATTGTCCTTGATAATACCACAAGGAAACTCAATTCCTAGAAGTAGGAAATGGAGCCTATTGCACCTATAAGAAGGTGTCCTGGAAATTTTTGTTTGGGAGATGACTTAATAGTTTGAGGAAAGGGTAGATACTTTTTCTTTGTTCAACATGGTTTTCTAGGAATACTAAAGTGCATAAGGAATTCACTAGTTTGGACATGAAGAAGTGAATTCTCATGGGTAGGATGGTTGGATTAAAAACCTAGTAAATTCAATACTTGAGAGGATCCAATGTATAGAAGCATGATAGAATTGGTTAAAGTATCGATGTCATAGTAGGTTTGGAGAGGTGCAACACTTGGATAATTGTATGACGTTCTTAGTCAATGTCGAGTTGCAATATTGTCAAGAGGTAGTTATAGCAATGTTGGATGCTTAGACTGAAATAGAAATGAAAGGAGACAACAACATACTTTGAAGGACAACGGGTTCTTAGAGACGTTAATGGGGATAGCAATGACTGTTATTGGGGGGAAATGTAAGGCCCTAGCCTTGAGTGGATTTGAGTTCCTACACTACACAATCACTTTAGTGGTCATCAACTAGCATGAATGGGCATAGCAGTGGCTAGATGCCTATACAATTTGATTTGGGCACCCTTTCAAGATGAAAAGGTGCATCGTAGACTTACCAAGCACCCTTGCATGAAGGAAAGGTGCACTACAAAAACAAGTAATATTTGATTTGTTTTGATGGTAGGTTGCAAGGTTGGAAACGTATGCCTTGGGTAGTCTTTCACTATGGCAAGGCATGACTAAATTCCAAATAGATTAGCAAAGAAATTTGGCTCACTTTATAGACTTGGAGGACTTTGGAAACATGTGGACACAAAGGATATGGGTGCTCCATTACTTGGGGGTTGCAATGGACAGCAAGAGTGTATTCAGGAACAAGTACCCATTGGGTGCAAGTTTTAGATGCACATTCATTGGGTGCATGTCATGTCAACAAAATTCACCAAAGGGCGTGAAGGTTCCATCAAGAATAAACAATTGGTGGACAAGTCACCTTCAGGCATGTTAAGCCATAATATTGGCTCATTACCCCTTAATTGGGGCATATTATATTAGTAATGTTATTTTATTTATGTCGGCTTTAGGCCATTAGTTGTAATTATACCTCCTAGTCTCCTATATATACCAAGGAGACATTTTCA
>ML777229.1:216386-264368 GCA_009831015.1 Picea engelmannii | reverse complement strand
TGAACAGTTAGATGTAAAAACAACTTTTCTCCATGGGGATTTGGAGGAAGAGATTTATATGCAGCAACCACATGGGTATGAGGTCAAAGGGAAGGAGAATTTGGTATGCAGGTTGAAGAAGAGATTATATGGCCTAAAGCAAGATCCAAGGTAGTTGTATCTGAAGTTTGACATGTTTATGACAGAACATGGTTATAGTAGATGTCATTCTGATCACTATGTTTATTTTTAAAATCTAGAAAATGGAAGCTTTATTATATTTCTATTGTATGTAGATGACATGCTTGTTGCAGGGTCTAATATGCAGAATTTGGGTGCTGCAAATAAAATCCTTGGTATGAGAATAACAAGAGACGGGAAAAATCACAAACTGATATTGTCTTAAGGTGAGTACACAAAGAAGGTGTTGGAGAGGTTTAGAATGCAGAATGCAAAACTAGTTAGTACACCTTTGGCCAGCCATTTCAAATTAACTAAGGAAATGTGTCCCAAGATACAGGAGGAGATAAAATACATGTCCAGGGTCCCATATTCATTAGCAGTTGGCAGCTTGATGTATGCAATGGTTTTCACAAGACCAGATATTGCACATGCAGTGGGAGTTGTGAGCAGATATATGAACAATCAAGGTAAAGAACATTGGGAGGCAGTAAAGTGGATTCTCAGATACTTGAGAGGTACTTCTAATCATGCATTATGTTTTGGAGTTTCAAAATTTTTCTACAAGGATATGTTGATTCAAATATGGTAGGTGATAAAGATAGAAGGACTACCACAGGGTATGTGTTTACTATAGGTGGAACAATAGTAAGTTGGATTTCAAAACTCCAAAAGGTTGTTGCACTTTCAACAACAGAGGCAGAGTATGTTGCTGCTACAGAGGCTAGTAAAGAGATGATTTGGTTACAAAGGTTTATGGAGGAATTGGGAAAGAAGCAAGAGAATAGCAGATTGTACTCTGATAGTGAGAGTGTCATTCATCTTGCAAAGAACTCAGCCTTCCATTCGAAGACTAAAGATATACAGTTGAGGTACCACTTCATATGATCTGCCTTGGAAGATGGACATTTGAAGTTGGAAAAGATACACACTAGCCAGAATCCCGCAGACAGTTAACAAAGGGAGTAACCAGGGAGAAACTGAGTTCCTGCTCAGTTTCAGTTGGTCTTCAAGAATGAAGATGAAGATGAGAAATTTGCCAGGTCCAAGAAGGTTCAGAGTCCAACATATACAATAGGGATGGAGCTATTGAGATCAGTCTCCAAGTGGGATATTGTTGGTTGTGGAGCCTGATTATCTTCTTGATTTAGAGGTCTTTTACTTTCAGCCATGTTTATACCCCATGAAGTATTTACACCCCAGAAATATTTACACTCTTCCACGCAGGAGAGTGAAGAGGGGGGGTAACCCCCTCTGTGGAGTTTGGGGGGGATATCCCCCCGGTTGGAGGGTCTGGGGGAAAGTGGGCCCCCAACGAGGGTTCGGGGGCGAAGCCCCGGAAGGAAAAATTGCCTTGTAAATGTATATTGTAATTTCATTGTAAATCTGGACCGTTCATTATAAGGTCACATATCTAACGATAGAGATTATGTTAGGGTTTTTTTCCCTAGAAGGAAACCCTCTTTTACGAGGGAAATGTATTGCGGTGATGGTTGATGGTATTGTATTCTGAGATAGGAGACTGTGAGAGAAATAAGAGGAAGTTACAATAGGTTTGTTGTAAGTTGTATCCCTTCATATGCTGGATAATAATAAAGGAAGGACCTGGCAATTTCTCTGGTGGACATAGCCCACACTGGGTGAACCACGTAAATCTGTGTCTCTATTGTATTGTGTATCTTCTATGTTTTGTTTCCGCATTTGTTTTATTTTATTGCTCCACGGTCCTGTTTTTCTAACAGGCAGTGTGTAGTAGGTAGTATTTACTTATATTTGTTGTAAATTTCTAATAGAGTTGCAAGAAACATTCCACACTCCCTTGTTTCATATTGTAACATTATTCATTATATGAAATTTAATGTACACACCTTTCGTGTCGCCCATACATTTTGTTTTGGACACTTGTTATGTCCTTTTCAATTCATTGTGTTGGCTATGTATTGTTGAAATATTGGCTAAGTATAAAGTATGGCTGGAATTCTTTAAGGCCATCATTGGATGTGTTCCTAGTGTTGGTTGTAATTTGTTGCAATCTAAAGTATTGTAGCTTAAGGCATAGTTATGGGAAGACCTTAAGTGAAGAGGCATAGTGTAGTTGTAATAGATGCAACATAGCCAAGACATTGTGCCAATCAAACTTAAGTGTCGAAAGCAAAGAAAACTTTAGGGAAGACTGTAGGTCCATGACACATTGCTTTTCTACAATGGATTAGAATATTAGGAAAACGTTTCACTAGCCTTCACAACATGGCTAGGAACCTAAATTTCAATTGTAATATTGTGTTGGAGCAAGAAGAAGAGATGGATGTGATACTCAATGTGAATTAAAAGTTGTGTGTGAGGGTCACAATAGAAATCCAAGCCAAGATAACTACACATAATATAAAAATACATAAATAATCATTAATAATAATAATAATAAAGTCCCGAAGGTGTAGATTAGTTGGCGATAGAATGGATTTTTAAGGTACTCCTTGTGACGTCACTGGTTTGAACCTTACAAAGTTGTGTGTATCGCACATGGGACTACAGGGGTACACTTGGACGTTATAGTGGTAGTGGTTGGAATTGACCCCATGTCACGCGACTACAATCCTACCTAGTTGTCAATTCCGCCAGATACAAATAATAATAATAATAATAAACTAAGGGACACAACCCTTTACCTTTATGACTAGCCAGTGCATGTAAGTACACTATTGTCATAAAGCTCATTATATCATCTCATTCATTCATTATCAATTATATATATTATGTGTCCTATATAGATTTCTTATTATATATATTATTCATCCTATATGGATTTCTGATCACTATCCTATTTATTTTGGATATTTAGAATATGAACCAGAATGGTTTATTCCACTAGGAACCAAATATGATGGTCATTTAGGAGGCACTACTAGAATGGTTTATTCCACTGGGAACGAAACATGTTGGTCATTTAGGAGGCACTACTAGTCTAGAAGAGTAAATTTCAGCTTATAAGTCTAGAGAAATTGTCAACATCATTCATAAATTATAGAAGGTAGAATGTCATATTGCTTGTAGCTTCTCCATTTCCATGGTAGATCTTAGATTGCATGTTTCAAAGTGCTTGAAAATGGTGTGAGGAAACCTCCATATAATGTGAACTAGTTAATCTAAGAACAAATATGAAGACTAACAAAATTGGTGGAGGGCTTGGTATCGATTATGAAGGAACCAAGTCACCTCTTATAAGATTGGGAAAATATGTAGTGGCAGGGTGACTTAGTAATTGGAATGTCTTTATGGGTGAAAAATATTTTGTCGTTAGTAGTTGGTAGAAAAAGTACACCACTTCCCCAAGACCCAAATTTGTAGTTGGTATAAAGGTAGATTACTTATCTAAACTTAGACCTTGGTTTTATTTGATTTTTATTTGAAGTTTCAAACTTAAAGTGGAATCCTTAAATGACACTCAAGTTCATGTATGATAATAGGAGATATTTTCAAGGTATTTTCTAGTATATGAGAATTTATGTCTAGGGTGTTGTGCATGAGGCTTGGCCCTTCAATAATAATTCAATTTATGGTCAGTTTCATCCCTGAAATGTCCTTGATATTTTATCCATCAAAATTTCTACAATTTCATGGTAATTATCTTTTCTAATAATTTAACTACGTATTAGAAAATAAAAAGGCTCTACCAATTCTACTAAATGGTGCAAAAAGGGAGAATGGATACTTCCACCATCCACACTTAATATTTTGATGTATAATGCCTTTCCACTTGATTTAACTCGACAAAGGTAAGTTTCATGCATCGTTCATTTTAGGCTTGATTTCAATTATTGGTTTTAGACATTGATATTGGTGGAGAACTTGTAGTGCACCTTTTCTACTACTTTGTTTAATCGCTCTTAAAATAAGACTATAACACCACTTTGTACATAACTCATACAGATGTTATTTAACCCACATGCCTTTAAACAATAAACACATTCAAAACAGAGTATTCATATGAATTACTTCCATAATCAACAAGCAATTAGCTTTTCATATTAATTCATATACACAGCGGAAAACATGATACATAAGCAGTACAGTCATGCAAAACATGATTAAAACATAATCAGATACTTATATTTATCAATGGTATATTCCACCAACCAAGTGTAGGCCTTCCACGAACCTCCCAGCCTTAGACCACACTGCTCATCAGCTCAGCAGTGGGTCACCCCCGAGCTAGGACTAAGCTCCACCCGAAGACAATGAAATCTAGGCTAGGCTGAGGTTACAGGGAAAACAACACACAACCACAAGGAAGGGATTCTATCCAAGGAACCTCCCATGCTCACTGCCCATAGACCCTCATTCCCCACATGCCTGTTCCACCCCAATAGAATACACCTTCTCTGTCACCTGGACAGTCCTTCGGCTGCTAATCTCCCTTGCCTTGGGTTACAAGAATAGGCCGAACCGGAAGTCTCCAAGCTCTGTGGCAGCTACAGGGTTCCTTCCAGGAGTCCTCTCCTTCCTTTGCGCACTCTCTCACCTGGAGAGAATCGCTCACAGGCCAACAACCTATTCTTCCAACCTCAATTACCTCTCTCACCTGGAGAGAGCGTTGCACCGCTGGCCAACAAGACCCCACGCAGTCCAGCACTGCGTGGTCACAACAACTCAGGGGAAAATAGACACAGGCTTCCCAATAGGTTCAACAATGGATGGTCACTTCTATTTCCCAATCCGCCATCATAGAATAGACTTACGCTCTGGTTGTCAGGGATGTGTGGCAAACAATCCACGCAGGGTCAACATAGGTTCGAACTATTCAGATAGGGGTGGTACTGGCTATATCAGAAGTCAACCCAGGCTTTCAGCTTTCAGGGATGCACCATGGTATTCTTTTTGCAGAGGTCCGATCGTTTACCTTCAGACCGTCAGGTAGAATGGAGGAGATCCCCTCTCACGGCTCTTCCTGGTCGTTTTATTTGCATGCTCCAGGGATGACACTTGTCACCCTTGGAACTGCATGCGTTCCATCAGCATGCATCCCCTTTGCACGCTTACCCTTTCCAAAACTTAGGATGAAATGAAATATAAAATGCACATGTTCTGTTTTTTTTTTTTTGGAATAATATTAAAATATTATTCCCAGGCTTAAGCCCCCCCTAGGCTTATCCCCCGGGCTCAACACTTAGCCCCTTTCCCACCTTCCAGCCCCTAATTCCTTGCCCACTCTATGGATGCTCAGTCCCCCTTCACTCATTCATCATGGTCGGTCTGCACCTGGCGGTGTTTATATTTTATTAAATGTTCTGCATACATACAAGTACAACAACAGGCTCCTAGCCTTCAACACTTAGGCTCCCTAGCCTAAGAAACACATAAGTCTCCAGCTTATAAGAACTTGGCTCACCAGCCTATAAAACATAATGACAATTTCTTTCAGAACTTGGTTTACAATGAGGCTCGGCCTTGGGGACACTACATAACTTATCTCATTTAAGTGTGGCATAGAATCCTTGCTTGCAACTTCTATTTGAAAAAATTTCATACATAAATATCAGGTGAACTTTCTCAATGTTATTGTCTTTTTATTATTATTATTTCATATATCAATATAGGTGATCCAGATTTATGAGTGGAATGAAAGGAATAACAGACTAAATACAATAACACAGAGATATGGAGAACAACAACAGATATCCAGTGAACAATAACTTCTATTGAATAAATAAAATAGGTTGAAACTGTAAAAATGCAGAACTAAAAACAACTTGCTCGAATGATGGTATATATCTCTGAGAAGAGATGTGTCTGCTATGCGCATCCATCTGAGAAGAATGATTACAGTGAGTCTCCAAAGGCCTTTTTAACATTACTCATGAATGCCAAAACCCTATACATCCAAAAACTTAACCCTAGGAGATGAAACAACAAAAGTTATGTGGGCCCCGATGGGTAAGTTGGTACCTCAACTTAATAGGGTCGTAACTTTTTCATACGACCTCCATTATAGGCACGTGATAACCCGCTGGAAAGGTATTTTCACGAACTACACATTATGTCGTCAAACTTTGATTATGTCTATAGTTTGACTATGGCAAGCCAAAGAAACATTGTTTAGGACCCCAAAACGGACCTCGAAGTACAGAAATATGTGCTGACATGAAAAATTCAAAAATAAGTCAGTTGAATTAGGTGGGAAACCACCAATATCCACCTGGAAGTTGTGTAGGGATTCAGACAGCCCCAGAGTGTAGAACCCAAAATTACAAAGAATTACAGAAGAATGTGTTAAACTAAAAAATTTCAAGAGGAACCAGTTGGAATAGGTGGGTGGTCACCAATATCCACCTAGATCAATCCTCCCCCCTTAGGAAGCAATGGTCTCCATTGTCTTGAGTGGCCCCATCAGGTGAGGAAACTTCTGCTGAATTTGGCCCTGGGTGAGCCACTTTCCTTGGTGTAGGAATTTCCCTGCCTTGACAACCCAATAAAGTTGGATCCTCTATTGGCGAGTTCCCTTGACTTGTGTGTCCACTATTTGACCAGTGGATGCACGTTTCATGCAGTCAGGGTTGATCTGTTTTGGTGTCAATTGTTCTATGATATCTAAGGTGTCCAATAATGGTGGAAAATATGGTCGAAGGAGGTCCACATTGAACATTGGGTGCAAGCCAAGGAAGGGTGGAGTGTTGAGATCAAAATAATTTCTACCCACAACCTTGGTGATAGTGTAAGGCCCATAGTGAAGTGGGTGAAGCTTCTGATGGGGCCCTGTAAGGAACTCTTTTTGAAAATGTAACCAAACCTTGTCTCCCACCTGAAACTGGTGTGGTACCCGGTGTTGATCATTGCGTTGCTTGTACTTTGCATTGGATTTCTGCAAAATCTCATGGACCTATTGGCAGATGTGTTGAATCCGCTCAATGAATCTGGTGGCTTTGTCAGCCTCAGAATGGACATGGGAATATTTCTCCTGTGTGGTTGCAAGAGGTAGTGAAACATCAATGGGACCCAAGGGTTGGAATCCCAACCCCACCTAAAATGGGTTATGGACAGTGGAGCTATGGAGAGTCTTGTTGTAGTTGTGTTGAACATAGAGAAGACTATCATCCCATTTACGTGGATGATTAGAGTTGTACAGGACCAGGATGTGCACAATCATTTGATTAATGACCTCTGTCTGGCCATCGGTTTGGGGGTGGAAAGCAATGGATTTAGTGAGCTTGGTGTCCAACAATGACAAGAGAATCGACCAAAATGTGTTGAGGAACCTGTTGTCCTGATCTGAGGTGATGGTCTATGGTATCCCAAAATGGACCCACACTCGCTCGAAGAAGAGCTTGGAAATATATGTCCTTGTGATTCTCTTCTTGCAGGTTTTGATAATGGCCATTTTCGAAAACCTATAAACCACCACAAATACACAATCATTGTCATGCTTGGTGGACAGAAGGCCAAACATGTAATCCATTGAGATGGATTCCCAAGTTCTATCAGGAGTAGGAAGAGGGGTGTATAATCCTTTCTTCTTGATGGTTGGTTTGGAAATAGAACATGTAGTGCAATATCCGATATACTTGTTAACATCTTGTTGAAGTTTTGGCCAATAAAAATGTTTTTGTAGAGCAACCATAGTTTTCTCCATGCCAAAATGTCATGCCATCTAACTGTAGTGGGCCTCCCAAATCATCTTTTCACGCTCACTTGTGGGAACACAGAGCTGGTCGAGATGGCATAACAGTCCATAATGGATGTGAAAATCAGTGACATTCACTCATGTACCAAAGAGTTGATATGTGGTGGCAAATTCAGGGTCATGTTGATAAATTTGGGGCCACTTAGATGCCTCATGCCCACAGGAATGGAGCATTTTGGTGAGTGAAGCAATGGGAGGGAGAATGAGGTAGTCAATGACATGATTTGTGCTCCTTATTTTATACTTGATGTTGATATGGAACTGTAGTAGGTATGTGGAACACTTTTTATGGCGGTCATTGTGCAACTTCCCTTATGTCTATATGCACTGCAAAGATTTGTGATCAGTGTCGATGATTGTCTCCTTTCTCAAAATCTAATGTTTCCATTGACGACATGCTTACACAATGAAATACATGTCTTTGTCATAGGTGGGGTATTTCCATACAGTATCTAAGAGTGTCATATTGTTGGCCCTTGACCAATTTTTGGGAGATTCTTCGTCATGTCGACCTATTTTTGGACTTCGGCAGCCTGTCGAAGGAGGAGCGCAAGATGAAGCGAAGATCACGGGATCTTGGCCCCTTTCGGGTCCTTTTTGGGATTTTGGGATAAAGTAACGTGATTGGGATGTCGGCCCATGGGTTATACCCATGTTTATTCCTAATTTGTAATATATATATATATATATATATATATATATATATATATATATATATATATATATATATATATATGTCTAGGCCATATAGAAGGTGTGTAAGGAAGTGCATCTATGTGATGTAGGAAGAGGCCGGTGTGCTAAGTGATAGTGTGGATTGTAAGGGCTTTATGCACTCTATGTAAGACTTGCAGAGCTGAGTGAAAGTCCTTGTGCGAGACTATGTGGAAGGATTTGTGTTGTAACACAAGGAAGAAGGATCTAGCGAGCTGCACAGATCTTTTGTCCTATGCGGAGTAAGGTTTTTGAGTCTCTGTGCTTGTAACCGATTGACTGAAGAATATAAAGAAGAAGAGTTGGTGGACATAGTCCCAGGGTGGAGGTGAACCACATAAATATTGTGTTATGATGCTTTGTGCTTTGTCTTTATGTGATTTACATGTTATTTTCTAAGTGCTTTGATATGTTTAGATAGATCTACTTCTGCTTTGTCCTTATGATATGAAAGAATGTTAGATCTGATCTATAGGACTATGCTTAGTGCTTGATATACTCGATCTAATCTATTTACTTATGCTAAATGCTTAAATACATTAGATTAGTGTGAATGTTGCGAAGTTATGTTCTATCAACGAAGTGAATACTGATTGCATATTGAAGAACTGACGGTGCTAAGCCCTTTATTAAGTGTTATAATCACAGATCTGTGTCCCAGCTAAGGTTGCAAACACCTGAGTCCTGCAACCACCCCTGCCTCTACCTCAAGTGAGACTTCATCTGCTTTGCAGGTGTTTCTGAAAGGGTCAATAGTTAGGGTTTTGTTGGTGCATTGTTCTAGCGTTGAACCCTGTGTCTGCCCCTGTTCCAACAAATGGTTCTGTTGTCGAGACCTGAAACTGTGATTGCTGGGAACTGAGGAAGAAGAAGCTTTGTGCAAAAATTTTACTTGAAACTGTGAAATCTCTATGCATAGATCTGTTTCCCTAGTGCGCATTATTCTACTTGACTTATAAAGCTCTGTGCTAAAGAAAGAATCCCTATCTGAAGAAATAAGATCAGATCTAAAAGAAAGAAGCCTGATCTGAAGAAAGGAGGTTGGATCTAAAGGGAAGAAGCAAGATCTGAAAAAATTGTGCTCTAAGAAAGGTAAAAGTGAAAATTTATGGTTAAAAGAGGTAAGATCTGCAAGATTTGTGCTCTGATAAAGGTAAAAATAGTGAAAATTTTTAGATCTGAAAGCTTTGTATTCTATAGAAGTAAGATAAGTGGAAATTTTTGTTTCTAGAGTATGGATCTAGGTATGTTTAATAGGGTCTGTCCTAGCTTGAAAACTAGGGTATTAATATATGAAAGAAGGTTTGATATGAGTATATCTAATAAGAATAGTGAAAGATATGTTATACCTATGCATAGAAAGAATGTTTGGACTAACGAATGGATGCAGGATCCTAGAAAGAATTTGTTGCAGGTTAGCTACCATGATCCTAGTGCGTAGTACAAAAGAGGCTAGGGATCATTTAAAAGAAGGAGAGGATTAACTCTCTGTTACAGTTGCAGAAGACTGGGGCATCTGGCTAAGGAATGCCCTGGTGGAAGACCTATTTTCCTATGTTGTAAATCTCTAGACCATGAAGTATTGGATTTCCCTAGAATGATTGCTAAGCTTGAAAGAATGCATCTGAATCAAGAGAACCCTAAGGTAGATCCATAAATGGCAGAACCCTGGAGAGAATCAGAGAAAGCATTGTTACAGATGAAAGAAACACTGAATGGCCATCGACATGTCATCTTATTAGAGATCTTCAAGGAAAAAGAAAGAATATGAGACTTCTACATTGACTGTGTTATGGATGAGGAAACACAGGTGAATGTCATGACCAAGAGAACTTGGGAAGCTATAGGGAGACCTTCTATGACTCCCTCATTAGGAGGAATAAGGTTATTCAGAGGAAATATCGTAAACCTATGTGGAAGGCTCGCCCAGATACCTATGAATGGCAATGGAACTTTGACGGAGGAAGATTTTGAGATTATTAAATTTGTTGAAGACAATGACCCATTTACCATGTTAACAGGAAAACCTTGGATTGATATAAATCAAGCCAGATGAAAGGAAGAAGAAGAAGTCTTGGAGCAGAAGAAACAAGAGTTAAAATATTTCATGACTAGAAGGATCGCACACTTGATTAAAGAACAGGAGAATAGATCGAAGTTATTTAACACTAGCAACCCAGATGTCGAAGTTGCAAGAACATTAGAAGATCCACAAAATATTGAAGTACCTATTCCAGATAAAGAATAAGTATTATCCCTGAACCCTAGGGAAGAACCTCAATAACGCGAAGTGACTAAGACCACAGAAGCTAAGAATCGGAATGGAAAATGAACTACCGAGATGAAGCTGACTAGAAAGAAGGATAGAAATAAAAGTAAGAAACGAGCTAAGTTGCAGAAGGTTCCAAAGGGAACTTCGAAGACAGAAAATTTCCAAAATTTGAGCTTCACCAGGATATCAAAACAATGACACATGGCACTTCGCCATGGAAAACCAATATAGTCGTTGGGGATATTATAACCATTTGATCGATGCTCCGAATGGGCAGAAAAGAAATAAAGGTTTGTCATCAGACTATTGAACCGTGCCATAATGGATCGAACAAGAGTTAATGAAGGCTCATAACCATTGCAAGCAAACCATTGTCAAGTTACCTATTTATCTCATCGCGCCATGCACCGAGAACACTTTTGCCAAATGAGAATTTTGATCCCATAGACTAAGTTGCTATTATATATAGTGATCATTGCACTCTTACTGATTATTCTAGTGCAATATCTAAGTTAACTTGACCCTGATCGAATTAATCCCGAGCATGTATGTCTGACGAGATCAACGCAGTTGAAGAATCAATGATAGAAGTACTCCTCGACTTGATGACTGAGAGAGTCATGTCAATGTCTAAAGTTATATAGAATTCATCTACAAGAACAGTGAAAGCATCTCCTTCCACTGCTCAAGCTAGACCATCCCGTCCAGCAGATGAAAAGCGAACTAAGCACAGAGACGATCTCGTGAATGCCAAGTTGATTCTGAGTATTTTACCCGCCTATCTACCACCTCTGAGCGGCACAATTAATCGAGATAGTGTGCCAAGATAATTTGAGTACACTTTGGTCACTGTTCAACTCCACCAGATCATTGATACAATCGAATCTCGCCTTCAACGAGCACAAGAGGAGATAGTGCAAGCCACCTAGGCTTTAGCACAAGTACAAGGAGACCTTCTAGAGAATCACAATACTGCAGAATGAGAGAATCTTTCTCTCCAGGTAAAGTTCGATGAATAAAAAGCCCAATTGCATAAAGAAAAGCAATAGTTGCTCGCAGAGCAACTTGAAGTAAAGGAAAGGGTCACCAGAGCACTTCTCTCTGTGACAGTCATCGAAGTAAAGGATGAAGAGAGAGCTCCATAGCAGGTGGCACAACTTGAATAATTGATTCAACAACTACAACAATGCATAGAAGACTTGGAGCTACGCACAGTACCCAAGAGCCCTCAAGATGTAAGAGACCAAAGGGAATCAACTGCCCAAAGTGCAGTTGACAGATTAAAAGCTCTTGTCTTGGAGTGTAAGAAGTTGAGTAACCGCAACGCCTAGACATATGAAAAACTCACTGAGAACCCAGAGTTACAGGCATTGGATTCGTAGCTCCAGGAAGCAAAGCAACATGTAGACACACTACAAGCACAGCTGAAATCCCTGTCAGTTGTAGACAGAATGAAGAGGTCTCAAGAGCAACACACAGTCCAGCAGTAGATCCATACGATTCAGAGAAAATTTATGGAATTAACTCAACGACTCCAACCTTTGCAAGATAAGGCATGTCAGTTGTTTACAAAGGTTGAAATTCGAGGAGTAGATCTAGAACAGGTCGTTACCATAGTAGAACAACACTTAGAAGGGCCAATAAACAACGCAGTGATCTAGGAGTTCATCGAGCAAGAGGTCACAGCAAAGTAGCAAGTCGAAGAAGCTTGATCCAAGCTTGAGGCATTCGAGGTAGAACTGATTAGACCAAAGTGACTTAGGACGAGTCACAGGTGAATTTTGGGAGCATGTTGGCCCTTGACCAAGTTTTGGGAGATTCTTGTTCATGTTGACCTATTTTTGGACTTTGACAGCCTATCGAAGAAGGAGCGCAAGACGAAGCAAAGATCACAGGATCTCGGCCCATTTCGGGTCCTTTTTGGGATTTTGGGATAATGTAACAGGATTGGGATGTCAGCCCATGGGTTCTACCCATGTTTAGGCCTATTTTGTAATATATATATCTATATATCTATATCTATATATATATATATATATATATATATATATATATATATATATAGAGAGAGAGAGAGAGAGATAGATAGATAGATGTCTAGGCCATATAGAAGGTGTGTAAGGAAGTGCATCTATGTGATGTAGGAAGAGGCTGGTGTGCTAAGTGATATATAAATGGCTAAGTGCTAGTGTGGATTGTAAAGGATTTATGCATTCTATGTAAGACTTGCAGAGCTAAGTGCAAGTCCTTGTGCGAGACTGTGTGGAAGGCTTTGTGTTGTAACATAAGGAAGAAGGATCTAGCGAGCTGGGCAAATCTTCTATCCTATGCAGAGTAAGGGTTTTGAGGCTCTGTGCTTGTAACCGATTTACTGAAGAATATAAAAAGAAGAGTTGGTGGATGTAGCCCCAGGGTGGGGGTGAACCATGTAAATACTATGTTATGATTCTTTGTGCTTTGTCTTTATGTGATTTACATGTTATTTGCTAAGCTCTTTGATATGTTTAGATAGATCTACTTCTACTTTATGCTTATGATATGCAAGAATGTTAGATCTGATCTATAGGACTATGCTTAGTGCTTGATTTGATCGATATGATCTATTTACTTATGCTAAGTGCTTAAATACATTAGATTAGTGTGAAAGTTGTGAAGCTATGTTCTATCAGCGAAGTGAATATTGATTGCATATTGAATAACTGACGGTGCTAAGTTATTTATTAAGCATTATAATCACATATTTGTGTCCCAGATAAGGTTGCAGACACCTGAGTCCTACAACCACCCCTGCCTATACCTCGGGTGAGAATTCATCTGCTTCGCAAGTGTTGGAGAAAGGGCTGGTAGTTAGGGTTTTGTTGGTGCGTTGTTGTAGCATTAAACCTTGGGTCTACCCCTGTGTCAACACTTACTATGGTATGCTACTAGATGACCATGTTGAGTGAGAACTACGCTAGCTACAACATAGTCAGAGGCATCAATATCAATGTTGAATGGTTGTTGTGGATCAGGTAAGGAGAGTACTGGAGCTAAGCACAAGCGATGCTTTAGATCATCAAATGCTTGGTGTTGTGCCTACACCCATGAGAACTTTGCCTTTCCACTACCCTTGGTTACTTGTTTGAGGTCACATGCAATATGGGAGAATCCCAATAGGAACCTTTGGTAGAAGTTGGCAAGTCCCAAGAAGCTTCGAAGCTCAGTTAGTCTGGTAGGAGATGGCTAGTCACAAATGGCTTGGATATTAGATCGATGTGCATGTACCCCATGCTCATCAACAGTGTAGCCCAAGTAGCATTTGACCTTGTTCATGCCAAAGGAGAATTTTTCCAAGTTGGCATATATCTTGTGCTACCACAGAGTGCCCAAAACCTATTAAATATGTTTCATGTGTTCCTCCCAAGTTCTGTTGAATATGAGGATGTGATCGAGATATACCACCACAAAAGAGTTGGTTAAGGGTCTCAATAAATCATCCATCAATCTCATGAAATTTGTTGGTGCATTTGTTAAGCCAAAGGGCATGACCAACCATTCGAAGAGACATTCTTTAGATTTGAAGTTTGTCTTCCATACATCGGCTGGTTTGATGGGAACCTGATGGTTGTCAGACTTTAGGTCAATCTTGTTGAAGAAATTTTCCCCCTTGAGTTGGTTAATAAGGTCATCAATTTGGGGGATTGGGTACCGGTTCTTGACTGTGATTTTGTTTAATGCTCTATAATCAATGCAGAGCCACCAGGTCCCATCTTTCTTCTGCACCAACACAATTGGGCTTTGACAAGGGGAGGAGTTGGGTCGCATGTGCCCTTTTTGAAGTATCTCTTGGATCTAGTGCTTGATTTCTTCATTTTCCATCACCGAGCGATGATAGACTAGTGCATTAGGTAGCGATGCGTTGGGGGTTAGATCAATTGGATGCTTGACTTTGCAATGCGTCGGTACCCTAGTGGGGGAGGAGAAGATGTCTTTGTACTCTTCCACGATCCTGTCCACTTGATCCTACTGCAAAGAGAGGCTATGTGTAGAGGTCACGGATGTGGCGGTAACCTTCTTCTTGCTGCGAGCAAGAATCACAAAGAAGATGAACTTACCGGTCTGTGAAATGACCTTACTGCATTTCTTAGAAAAGATTAAAGAAATAGCAGTAGGTAGTGCTACCTCTGGTATCCTGTACAATGGTCTACCCAAAGTAATAATAACACTGTGGGGTCTAGACTCATACACAACATGTTGTTTCTACAAATATGGTTGGCCTAAAAAAACATCACAAACTTCAAGGGGAGCAATATCACACACTACCTCATCTTTGAAGGGCTTGATGTTGTAGGGAAGACGACACTATTGGCTGACATGAAAATATCGTCATTGGTGAGGACAATTGATGGTGTATGGATGTGGGTGCGGTGTTATTGGCCGGTCCAACCACTTGAAGACCTCTTCTGAAATCAGGTTCTTTTAACTGCCACCATAGACAATGAAATGTAGTGGAGTCCCCTTTACCCACATCTATGAGTGAAATATGCACTCCCCCTCCTCTAGTTATTTTGGTTCACTTGGTTGGACTTTGGTGGTAGTGATAATGGCACTAGGTTTGACATCGATGATCTGTTGTATTTCATACACAGAAAATATGGAAAGTTTTGAGGAGAAAGAATGTTTTATTTACCTCTAGGAAAATCAGAACCATTGCACCAGTAAATAGCATCAACATAAAAAATACAATATTTCTCTGCACTTAGCAAGTTACAGTTCTATACAAACAGTCCTAGAGTGTGTCTAAGGTAGAAAATCATGGCTATATGGCCTATACGGTCCATGACAGCCAATAATCTTCCATAAAGAGTCAATATATGCATATAAATTTGTGCCAAAATAAAATTGTATGGAACAAAAAGAAAAAACTAAGAAAATGTGCATTGGAAATCATGCCAACCTATTGTAGAATGACAACCTCGATTCATGTTCCCTCCTCTTCTATTGTTGTATAGACTATGTTAATGGTTGCAAATGATCTTGGGTTGCATGCCAATCCCACTCCTTGGGATGTGTGCCAAACCCTCTATGTTGTATCTCTTCCTCCAAGCCAACACTCTTCCTTAGGATTTGTGCCCCTTCACCTTCCCTCAACCTCTCCTCAAAAAGTGCACCCTCCTTCTCCTAATGAGTTTCCTTTTATTAAAATTCCAAATGTAACTGCCCTAACCCTTGGTCTTCCAATGAGATTGACAATCAAGATTAGATATTTCCCTCATGAGTTCAACGATCACGACTTAATCATTCATTGAGGTCACTTAAGTCATTAAAGAGACCCATAACATCATAAAGTCACTTTTACATTAAAAAAATTAAAATACCCAACTTTATAAATTCACTTTATAAAAACATATTATAAAGTTACTAGGAGAAGGTGTTCTTGCTCACTTCCGCATGTTGAGTGCTTCCAATGGAGAAGTACCTCAAAGATACCAAATTTCAACACTCCCTCTTTGAGAGAGAGGTACTTTTGGTATCACCACCAGAATCTGTCTCCATCTCATCATCTTCCATAGTTGCTCCGTCTATACTAGAAGTCTTTGCTCCCTCTGAACAGGAAACCACTACACCCACTACACTAGAATTATATGGCGTTGCCTTTGTTTTACTACGAACTGAAGAAATTCTCCTAGGAGACTGCACAATCTCCTAAGAATCATTCTGTGTTGACTCATTCCTGTTGAGTCCTCTGAGAGTCTCAGAAGAAGACCGAGTCCCCGATATCAACTCTCTCTCCTATGATACCTGCCAACTCTCTAACACAGAATGTGAGTCCAGAAATCCACTAGACCCCAACATAGGTTGACCCAACAACCTGTACAGGCCCTCATACCTAACACCAAGATTTTTTTTTGTGTTATTAATTTCTCCCATGACATATAAAAATACATGTCCACCATAGAAGAAAACTCCAAATCCACTCTCATCCAAAGTGACACTGAGATAAAATTAACAATAAACTATGGAATACATAACACCTCGACAACCTCCAAAATACCTCATGACTCTAGTTGGAATCTCACCCTTCCAACCCCCTTTACTTCAAGTTGTGGACTGGCTCCATAATTCACTCTGCGGTCTAAGTCTATCTCTATAAGATTGAGGAAAAATGACCTCAACCCAGTCATGTGCCAAGAAGCTCCATTTTCCACAACCCATGACTCAATGTCCTTGGACGCTAGGCACCCACTTCCTACGAGACCAGTCATGAGAGAGAAATCCTTCTCATATCTCTCAGAAAAAGCTACAACCTCTGCTGAAGTTGATACCTCTGGTTCCATCTTCTTCTTCTTGTTCAGACATTAACTAGCATAATGGCTAGTCTTGTGACATTCAAAGAATCTCACCTTTATCATGTCCTTCTTCTTCTCATTTCCCTTTACCACAAGAGAAAATTTATTTTCGTCTGCACCATCCAATTCCTTTTCCTGATACCCCTCCCAGATCTCCTCCTTCGTAAAATCATCCCACAATCTACTCCAGTCAGGGAGCTTCTCTCTTCCCACCACACACTTCATGAAAACCTCCCACTCCTTGTTGAAGCATTTGAGGGATATTTGCACCAACTCTGATTCAGGAATAACTTCTCCAATAGTTGCCAACTTGTCCTTCACCTGTGCAACCCGGATGAGGTAAGTAGCCAAATTATCTCATTTGGCCATCCTAGCACCATGGAGCTTGTCCTGGAGAGCCATTTTCTAGTTCTCGTTATTTTCCTCATACATACTTTTGAGTGCATCCCACCTTTCTTTGGTTGTATTCTTCTTAGCCAAGTGTGGAATAAGGTGGTCTTTGACCCTGTCCAAGATGATTGAGTGCATCCCACCTTTCTTTGGTTGTATTCTTCTTAGCCAAGTGTGGAATAAGGTGGTCTTTGACCCTGTCCAAGATGATTCTCTGAGTCTTTGATTCATTCACCTCATGAACATCAAGAGCTATGGGATCTGAAGAAGGTACAGGCACGATGGTGTTCACAAACAACCATAATTTGTTCTCCTTGAGAACACTGTTGATTCCAACCTTCCATTTCAGGTAGTTGGAGATCCCCTCCAACCTATCTTCAAATATGATGTTGGAAGTCATATTTGTCCTCCTGACAAAGAATATCTTCTGCCTTTCTTCAATCTAATGCTTCATCAAATCACTTGTTGTCCCAAGTGACAAATATGCCCACTAACTTCAGAGCACCTGCTTTGATACCATGTTGAAATACATTTTAGTTCAGCATACACTTAGTCTAAATTATATTCCATCCACCTATAAACGTCCAACAACCATACAACTATACTTTATGGACAAATATACTAATAGAATAGTTCTAAAATAAAATAGCAGCGAAAATAACTCTCATATCAGTAGACTATAACTCTCATTTGGCACAAAAATATGTGCATAATCACTTGAAGAAATACACAGAAAATATGGACAATTTTGAGGAGAAAGAATCATTTATTTAGCTCTAGGAAAATCAGAACCATTACACCAACAAATAGCATACTGTAGACAATCCCATCTCTATGCAAACAATCCCATACCGTGTATAAGGTAGACAACCATGGTTGTACGACTTGTACAATCTAGGACAACCAATAATCTTCCATAAACAGTCAATATTTTAATAGAAATTCATTTCAAAAGGAAACTATACAGAACATAGAGAAAAAACTCAGTAATTGTGCATTAGAAATCGTGCCAGCCTGTTGTAGAATGACAACCTTGATTTTTGTGCCCTCCATTTGTTGTATAGTTAGCTTACACAACTGTACAAGCTCCTCTTTTGTTGTTGTATGTATTGTATTAATGGTTTCAAATGATCTTGGGTTGTGTGCCAATACCATTCCTTGGGATGCATGCCAAACCCTCTAAGTTGTGTCTCTTCCTCCAAGCCAACGCTCTTCCTTGGGATTCTTTCCCCTTCACCTTTTCTCAACCTCTCCTCAAAACATGCACCCTCCTTCTCGTAATAAGCTTCATTTTATTAAAATTTCAAATGTATTTCCCGAACCCTTGGTCTTCCAATGACATTGATGGTCAAGATTAGATATTTCCCTCATGAGATCAACAATCACAAATTAATCATTTGTTGAGGTCACTTAATTCATTAAAGTGACCCATAACATCATAAAGTCACTTTGACATTAGAAAAATGAAAAGACCCAACTTTATAAAATCACTTTTTAAAAAGATATTATAAATTTACTAGGAGAAGGTGTGCTTGGTCACTTTCGCATGTTGAGCGTTGCCAATGTAGAAGTACCTCCAAGCTACCAAATTTCAACAGTCCTTAGAGAGGACATATTTTCTATGTCCCTTTTTTTGTGGGTTGGGGCCACCTTTTCCCTGCTTCGGATGTGAGTAGTTTGTAAATCCAAACTCTCACCTCTTCTGCTTAAATTTTTGCTCGATCTTAAAAACATATCTATAAGTCGCACCTAATTATGTGATGTCCAAAAACTCCATTTCTTTTTTAATGTATCTATGCATACAGATGCGTTGTTTGAGCACTAGATGTCATTCATAGTCTTTGATACCCAATTTGGTGTGTAGGGTATGGAAAATATTGGTGAAATCTAGTACTGTCTGGTCCCTTTCCTGACACAGCATGGTCCATCTTGTGTACTAGTCCTCATAGCTTCCAACAGGGTAGTAGTGTTCTTTAATGGAATCCCTAAAGGAATCCCATGTGGGAGAGACCGCAAATATTGAAGATTCCTATATGGCCCTTTTTTCGGAGTAAGTATCCCACCAATCCTTAACATGGGGGACGACCTTGAGGAGTGCAAATGTAATCTTTTCCCTGTTGAAAAAATTGTGGACCAAAAAATACCCTTTGAGAAGATTCAACCATTTATCTATAACATCTGCATCTATCAGTCCTTCAAATAATGGAATATCAAAATTTACTTGTACCTTGAAGGGGCTTTCATGGCCGCTTGATGAAGATGTGTCTCCTGTGGGCAGTCATTGAAGGATCTGTGCAAATTTGTCCATGATTTTTTTCCTTTGTCACACAAGGGCTTCCTCGAGTAACATTTTAAAAGGATCTCCTGCTCCATCATATTTCTTTTTTTCCCCCATGGGTTGTTGTCGGGTTTGGCATGGCCGATCTTGAAAAGGCTCGACTAGTTTGAGTCCCAACTTCTTGTATCAAGATCTTTTCGGGGACATGCATGAAGAAAAATAAATGAAGAGCATACCGCTTTGATACCATTGATCCGGATTTATGAGTGGAATGAAAGGAATAACATACTTAATACAATAACATAGAGATACGAAGAACAACAACATATATCCAATGAACAATAACTTTTATTGAATAAATAAAATAGGCTGAAATTGTAAATCTATAGAACCAAAAACAACTTGCTCGAATGGTGGTAGCTATCTTTGAGAAGAGATGTGGCTAATATGCACATCCGTCTGAGAAGAATTATCACAATGAGGCTCCAGAGGCCTTTATAACATTACTCATGAATGCCAAAACCATAGACATCCAAAAACCTAACCCTAGGAGATGAAATGCTAAAAGTTATGTGGGCCCCAATGGGTAAGTTGGTACCTCAACTTCTCGGGTTCATAACTTTTGCATATGACCTCCATTTTAGGCATGTGATAGTCCGTTGTAAAGTTATTTTCAAGAAATACACATTATTCCATCAAACTATGACTTTGTCTATAGTTTGATCATAGAAAGCCAAAGAAACATTGTTTAGGGCCCCAAAACAACCCTGGAAGTACAGAAAGATGTATTGACATGAAAAAATACAAAATAATCCAGTTAGATTAGGTGGGAGGCCACCAATCTCCACATGGAAGTTGTGTAGGGCTTCATACAACCCCAGAGTGTAGAACCCACAATTACAAAGAATTACAAAAGAACATGTTGAACTAAACAATGTCAAGAGGAGCCACTTGGAATAGGTGGGTGGCCACCAATATCCACCTAGATCAATAAGGAACTAAAAGGTTTGTAGAAATATATGCATTTTGTTGGTATTAGTTTTGACAAGTTTTCATAGAAGTAAAGAAAGAAGAACATTAGCAAAACAAACATTTTTTTCTCTAACAAGTACCATGAATTTGACATGTATACAATGGCTAGTATACTATGTGTATTGATTTACTTCATATATAAATGTGATGTTTCTATGGAATTAGAGCATGCTTTGTGTGAAGAATTTGATCTGGATGCTTCAATGGATGTAGCTATGAAGGATGAAGATAATGTGCATTCTTAGTGGTTCTCAAAAAAATTATACAATGTTGGAATATAGTATGGATTGTTTGATAACATTCTAAAATAAACTATATGTTGTTTGTAAGAACTACTTCATGTTTAAATTTACTTTTGATGGCATTTTAAAAACTTTCCCAGAAAACCAAACCCTAACAAATAAAGTTGTTGGCATTTTCATTTGGTGTCTAACTATGTTGATATCTCCATATATGATATTTCTTGTAATAATGTATTTTAAAATCCCAATAATGTTTTATTTATTTATTTATTTATCTATATGGAAAATTTCGTATTGGGCATATAAATGCAAGCACAATTATATTAGAGAAGGTGAGTGTTGACCAGAAAAACAATGTGAAAAGACTTAGACTTAGTAGCTTGGAGGATTTAAAGTGAACCCCTTGAGGTCTCTAAGATTGAAGGTAGATTTTCTTTCACCAAGCATGTGGTGATGTTGTTGCATTTATATCCATTTGAAAGAAATTTATATAAATTTATGAATGGTGGATGCAAATATGGTTCTTATATGTTCTCAAAATAATTTTATGTGCTACAATTTTTATAGTTAAACGATTTTCTAGAAAACTAGCTATTTGTTAATCCTTGACAATGAAACATTGTGTATTTTATGTTTTTGGACCTCAAGATCTACAACAAGGTCTTTGAAAAGGAAAAAAACTAAAGGGTTTTGGGGGTAAGACTAGCCGCTTCATAAACATAAGGATGTGCATTGTGTGCCACTTTTCTTGAGTGATTTTCAAACAATGTTGGGAATATGTTACAATTATTTAAAAAAAAATTGCATTAGGTTTCAGCCTTGATGATTTATACCAAATATTTTAGTGGCTTATTAATCTTAGGTTTAAGCATTCCATTTTTTATAAAACAATCATAGCCACACTTAGCATTAATAGTCCTATGTTTTAGTACAATATTGTTTACATATTATTATGTTGTTGTTGCATTATGTGTGTTTGAATATTTGTATTCACAAATAAAGCAAGGACTAGTAACTTTGCAACTCATCTTGTTTGTTTATTTTTATTCTCATAAACAGACATGCTTATAATCTAGTCAATATCTTAATGAATTGCATGCTTTTAATCTACATACAATTTAGCATAAGAAGGTCTACAATGTATTCTAATGGTAATGGTCAGTTATTGATCATCAAAATTTAGAATATGCAATACATTAAATTTTCTAATATTTTTGGATTATTAACATCAATATCAATGTTTTTTTAAGTGTAATTTCGTCAGTTTGACTAAATTTCAATTTTTTTGCAAGAAACTTAGGCTAAACATTTTCATGCTTTTATTAAAATTGAAAACCTTGTAGCCTAATTTATAATTATAGTTATGCATACACTTATATTTTTCGTCTAAATATAAACATTTCCCATGAACATATAATAAGTTTTCTTAATATTTTCACCAAATCAATGATTAAGCATCCCAAATTTTGGGGTATATTCACTACATATGGATGATTAGTTAGTAGTAACTACTCTTGGGAAAACTATGAATTTTCATTTGAATTCATATGAATTTATATAGGACAAGAAGATGTTTTTAATAATTTACATCTATTATTTTTTCACTTCTTTCAACATGGAGGTAGTATATCATGTTGTATATTAGTATGTAAAAAAATTTCCATGTATTTTTAAAGATATTTCCATTGTCATTTTTTTGTTGTTGTAAATTCCTATTAATTGATATGAACGACTGTTTTTTTCTCTAAATATTTGTTCATAAGATATTTTTTGTTAGTTATTATCAATAATGCACATGCAACACAAATAAAATAGCATTGTTGTCAAATTATAAAGATAGTAACAAAAAATCAATTGATTTGATTGTTACCTAAAATAAATGATATAATTGTTTTTACAAATATGGTTAGATCGCGGAATAATTTAATAAGTTATAATTTATGTGTTTTGAAAATAAAGCATTAATCAACATGACACACATTGCAAACAAAATAGTAAAACCACACTTCCCTTTACAAGTACTAGTAATTGTACAAGAAAAGGAAGGATCTTGAAAGCATAAATAAACTAGCGACCAACATACTCAGAAAAAATATCCCCTACAAAACATATGTTGAAATTACTAAGACAACTGAGAGGGGAGGGGGTGAATCAGTTGTTATTGTGCTTAAACAATATTATGCCTATTAAAATATTATTAATCTTCTCCAAGTGATCATCAAGATTATGAAAGACATGAACAACAAAAATAATAAAAATCAGTCACACATATGATATACACAAAGACGGATATTCATGAGGAAACCCATGAAGGGAGAAAAGCTATTCTTCTTAGAATGATAGGCAGTATTTTATGTTATGTACATCATCTATCTTTGAGCACCAACTCAAAATGAGGCTACAACCTCTTCTTTAACAAGATGCAACTTGTAGAGAGCACCAACCTTCAAGATTCTCTAGCACTCACTAGAAAGAAGCATATTTTCTCCTTATGATATCCAGCACCAATTGGATGGAAGCACCTACTTCCACTTATACAAGCACCAACTTGCACATAGAAAACGCTTCGTTTTCCCTAGCACCACCCTGCCACCCTGTTTTCTAGCCACAACTAGATGGAAGCTACAACTCCCAGTATTCAAGCACCAACTCGAATAACACAGGACCACAGTCCTCCCTAGCACCACCCTACCACCCTGATTATAGATATTTTCTTGAATAATACCTTACAACAATACAGATATGTCAATGCTTAACATTTCTTCTCTTTTCTATAATTATTCTTTGCTTCTGTTTGTTCATGCTTGAATCCACTTGTTGTCTATTTTATGTTCTGCAGTACCACTCTACTTCTGTCTGTTCATACTTAGCTTCACTTGTTGTCTCTTTCCATCTGATCTTTTTCTAATCTTCTCATGCTCTTAGGATCTTGTACATTCTTCTCTTTCTCTAGTCTTCTCGTGCTCTTAGGCTCTTGTACACTCTTCTTTTTTCACCATTTCTGCTATGTCCTTTTGTTTTTCATCTCTGAATTTATTCTCATTCTATTCATAATGTGATTTCCATTACATATGGTTCAACTCATTTTACAGAGAAAATAGCCAACCACACTCTGTCACGACATTTTTCTTTTTTTCTTTTTCTCATAATCTGTTACACTATGAATCTCAAACACCCAAGAACAATGATTCAGTTCATATAATTGAATCGTAACTAATCAAGAAATCAAGAAATGAAATAGTAACCCTTCAATCAGATTGTCTATTTAATCTACGTCGTTGGATTATACACGTAGAGGATTTTTTATCAACAAGTCCTCGCGAACTTTACTCGTGCGAACAAGCACCGGGTTCAACGTTTCTCTCCACATGACCACTGATTGGGACCACTCGTCAATAGAAAAGGCTCTTCAAAACTTTATGCTTTGGATATTCTGCTGTGAGTTATTCCGATTCTCCCAACTTTCGATCTCTGAAGTAGAGCCTAGCAACGCTAGGTCTTTCCCTTATTCTCCACTAATCTAACCTTGGTTGTGACTTGGGGCTAAGAAATTCGGGACTTCAAGTTTTAGGAACTCACAAGTTAGCTCTCCTCCTTTATCCAATGTTCGAACTCCCAAACTCTGAACTTTGTCATGCCAAATCAACGATCCATGACCCTCAATGATCCAATGGTCTAGATCTCTCCTTCGTGAATCTGAACTTCGCAACTTCGTATTTTGGCTCTTGTCTAATCAATGGCCCACAACATTCCTCGATTCAATGGTCCAGATCTCATCCAGACTTTGCGTTTCGGTACTTTGAAGATGACCCCAACTCTCTTTTTTTAACTTTCATTTGTTTCCATGCACTGATATGAATGTGCGCCATATATCTATCATCCACGATAATCAATAGTTCATGATATAATTTATTTCAAACCTTTGTCTCACGATTGATACGAGGGAAAAAATCTGTATGGCCAAGGGTAAAACACAATAGACAGGCATGACTGCAGAAATCAGCTCGATTCCATTGTATACTATATAAACTAATGTGAAAGATAAGAAAGAGGCCTACCTCAATCCAACTTTCGATGATGTTCCACCGTTGAGCACTTCTACCCAATGCTTTTTACCTGCAATAAGTTCTTAACAAACAAGCAGAGAAAGTATATAATGATAATATAAAGGGGTTAGCACATCAGATAGAATAATCCATTAATAAACATTACAAACATGCCCATGGATAATAATCATGTATTTGCACGATACCAATAGGACAGGAAAGGAGTATTTCTATTAATAATTGATCAGCAGAAGTGTCAACATTACAGACTTACATGTCGGCACGGTTCGAAACCAAGGAACCAAGTTCCTTCCAACTAGGCCTCCACCACTTCAATCCTCCACCAAAGGCAAGCTCAAAGGAGAGAGACAATGAGTTTATCTCAACAATAGGAAAATATCTTGGGGGTTGAAAACTGTGTTTAGACTTGAGGGACAAAGGGATGCAGACTCAATATGAAGTAATTTCCCCAGAGTAACTTTTCTCTCAAAGTTTAATGATTTCTCCTCTTTTCCATAGCTCAGAATCACACTCTTATAGCCTTCAAAAAGCAATTGAAGGGTCAAGTCGTAATGTTTCCAGTATATGGAAGGCCAAGGATCAGAGATCTCCTGTCGTGACATGGAAAACCGACTCCATTTTTGTATTTTCTATCACAAATCACTATGTACACAGGTTTTAGTGGAGCAATCTGCATATACGCTTGTTGTATAGCTGATAGGGCGCGTATATGTGGAAAAATGTGTATTTTTAGTCTTTGGATTTATCAAAAAGGGATGATAAGTCTGCATAGGGAAATGAAAAAAGGCCATCTGTTCAAGATAGCAATGGTGAGGCAAATATTGCTATAACAGATGCCCCCTAATGTGTTAGATCAAAGGATTATCTGCGATGGCCGAAATACATTATAAATAACCCAAGAGTGGAGTGGTAGAGAACCAGTTGGACGAACTCGATTGCTCATTACATTCTGTACTGACTTTTCATACATGGCTACCAAGAATACAATGCAGATCCATGTGGAAAATATACCAACCAAGTGTCTGTGGCCATGAATAGGCAAATACAAATGTGGTTATATGCCAAAAGTTGTCATAGTCACGAACAAGGCCCAATGAAACTAGTCTCAAAACCAATCTGAAGATATCGGTATACCATGGAGTACAATCTGATCTCCCATGATCACTAAAGTCAAATAGGCATTGGTCCAATGAAAGGGAAGCAATAGCTCAGGAAAGTTGTGGCTACATAGTGATGTCTTCAAGTCTTCTACACTATCCACCAAGGGTGCAAGTCTACATCATGTGAATAAAGGAGTTGAGGTTGAACATAATGAGACATCGTTTGATTGCCGGTCATTGAGGTATACCATTAACAAACATGAGACAATCTACCAATAATGAAAGTAGGTATCAAGGCATCGAGTACATTCCTACAAGTGTGAATAAAGGAGTCGGTGTCGAACACTTGAGAAATCCATTGATCAAGAGATGTTTATGTATTCCCATCTATCAATGGCGAGAGAGCCTACCACTAATGACTGCAAGCCTCAAGGTACTCATAAAACTCTAGGTCCCATATCCAAAATAAATGAGTTGAAGTCAATGGAAAGAGACCCACTGAAATGAGAGCATTAAGGCATCTCTCATCAGTCAGTAGGAGGAACAAAGCAGGACCTTCATGATTTGGTGGAGATCAGACGAATAACATGTTCACAAACCAACGACCCTATGCATATTTCGTGTGTACCAAATGCAAGCGGTATATCAAAAAGACCCTCTGAATAGCAGCCAATGATGAAAATTGCTGACAAAGGAGAGGAAACCACCAATAAGGCTAATGGCATCCAAGACACTACATGAATCCCAAAGTGTGAATAGTTGTCTTGTCATCGAACACAAGGGAAACCACCCAGTCAACGACCAATGATGAAATTTTGATTGTTGGGTTCAAGGTGACCTATTGATGATGCAAGTAGGGCCAGGGTGCATTATAAGACCATAGTATCATGTGATTATAAGACAGACTGAGGGTACGACCGACATGCAAAGTCAATATTTTTGAGGAGTGGCTGACACAGGTTGATAGACTTCCTTTGAACAAGAGCATGAGACATATGGTGGACTCTGGTAGCATAAACTCAATGATGTGACTATTAGATGTAGGAGGAATCAATAACATTCTCTATAGGGACTGGAAGAGTAACCAACCGGTAGAGAAAATTCTGTAACAAGATCAACTTCCTAAGGCCATGCTAAACCAAAAATTATGATGACACAAGGACTCAATAATTTCATTCTCTGTTCAAAGGCGAACAACTGCTGCCAATTATAATATAGTACTCCCTTCCCACCCATCATTTTTTTGTTTTTTCATAACAAATAAATGTTATGATACAAAGAAGGAAACAAGTGTTGCAAGTAAGCAAAACTAGTTTCAACAGTGGAACGTACCTATGCTTAATGCAAGGAAATGCATGTGGGATATGGACATTCGGGGTGATGTTCCCTCTAGGGTATAGGGTGTCAAACTGTGAAGGATATAAACAAGGCTCTTCTTGGTTGAGGATGCAAAAACTGATTAGGAAACGGTTTATAACGCAAAGCAAGAACCGGCTAAAGGCTCAATACTGCAAGCGAGGACATGATATGCAATCACAACTTAACGCCAAAAAATATCCTTTTTTATTTCTTGTAGTCTACTTGGTGTGAAAAAGGGGTAAACTTGTGCCAAAATAGACGTCTTTTCAAATCCAATCTACGAGTGTGAAAAAGACAAGTTCACTCGGCAATCTTTTCTATTTTTGATAACGAGTCGGAAAAGAGCTTAACTAAGACTCATGACCTTTCAAATCCAATTTAATGAGTGTGAAAGGGACAAATCACTCTGCAATATTTTCATTTTTTAGACGAGTCATAAAAGAGCTTAACTAAGACTCGTTAGGGAGATTTTAGGCAGTAAGCCACGGGGGAGGCCAAGGCTCCCATGAAAACCTTCTATGGAATGTTAGTATCTTACGATGAACCGACACAAGCTTGGGAATACCCAAATCTCTCCGAGTTGAGGAGGACAAAGTTCTAATGGAGGTTATCGTCTCTGTGTTGTATTGGATAATGTCTCTTCCTGGAAAAGACATAGGCGGACGCATTGTATACCCCACAAGACCATCCCGACCAAGGGGAACCTCATCAATACTTGGAAGGAGAGAATTTGGAAAGGGTAAAACATTCTCTTGTTCAGAAGGTGAAGTACTAGAAATGCTAAGGACATGGCATAGAAGATATAGAACCAGAACTAGAAGAGCGAGATCGACCAAAAATTGCATTGGCGCAACCGCTTCCTTAAACTTGTCACTCTCCAAGAGAAGAGTGGGGTTGATTGAATATTACATCGATATGACCACTTCCTCAACCATTGGTTGAGTAAGATGCGAGACAACAAGGTCAAGAGGTGCATCACCCCAAAAAATAGGAGTGTTGTCGGTCGAAGATTGCATTGACATAATAGTTGGTTGAACAAGATGCAAGACAACAAGGTCAAGAGGCGCATCACCCCCGATCATAGGAGAGGTTTCTATCGAAGATTTCATCGATACGACCACATGTTGAACGGGATTTGAGACAACAAGGTCAAAGGATGCATTAACCCCTAAAGGAAAAGGGGTGTCGACCAAAGATTGCATCAGCATGACTGTTGTATCAACGAAAGGAGGAAACGAGTGTTGTGAAACCATAGATGCCTCAGAACTCAAAGGGCCCTTAGGTGAGCCCCACCTTTCTAGTATCCCAGCAGTAACAGGACACAAATGAGTAAGGTGACTTCCTTCACAAGTCATGGAAAGGAATCTAGGCTTACGTCCGAGATGTCTAGGCTTCTCAATCATATGAATACCCCCAGAATAACTTGTAGTGGTCGATGACATGCTCCCAACATGACTTGCAAAGGCTATTAGAAAATCTCCAAGATGACTAGCAGAGGTTGGTGATGAATCCTCAACACGACTAGAAGAGGTTGGTGATGTATGTGTAGTGTGGCTAGCAGTGACTAGACATGTGCCCCTGCATGACTTGTAGCAACTAGTTGTAGGTATTCAACATGACTTGCATAGGTTGTCAACCAATCCCCAACATGACTAGCAGAGGTTGGGGATACAATGCTAGTATGACACACAATGACTGAACTTGTGGCGATGGTATATTGCGGCATTTGAGACCAAGGTCCAAGGAAAGATTGGTTCAGATAAATTGCAGTCCAGGAAGGATCCTAGTTTACACCATGTCCCTGTTCGGAAGGATAGTATCCTCCTCCATACTAATTCATAAAGGGTTGTAAGGACATCGACACTGAGAAAGTGTCTTGTGAAGAGAAAGCAACATGACAAGGGTTACTCATGTGAGGATATATGTTGGCCCCAGACAAAGGAACTTCATGAGGGGGGTTGCCCATACTATAAAAATAACTCTCCCCAGATGAAACACCAAAGGGTAGACAGAGGTCCTCCATGGGAAAAGTGTTCGTAGGAACCGACATAGCGGAAGAAGGATAAGTGGATGGAGTGTAATAAGTAGAATGATTTCTTAATTGGGCACTTACTTCTCGCATAGTGGATTCGTAGGAAGGAATATTCCAACCTCCTACCATAAGAGGTGTTTGAAGGATATGACTCCCACCAAACAGAGAGGGATAATAAGAAGGCATCATGCCCCCCGGACCCAAAACTTGTATTTGCATAAGGAGGTGAGATAGAGGATGGTAAGTACGAAGACATATCAAGCATACCATGAAAAAAATGTTTAGAGATTCAAGGCGTTGACTGAGTATTATAATTTTTCATACCATAATGTGAAGTAGAAAGATCCATCCCCATGAAATGAGTGGACATCATGGGGGGGTAGCAGTAAATGAGGGAGAAAAAGGAACTCCATTGTTTATGATAATGAAGACTCGGTATAGACTCCTAAGTCCAACTAATAATCAAAGAGCATACCAAAAATTCAAACGGCCAATATGCATGCAAACGGGCTAAAGTGTCTGAGTGGCCTCCCTCACTGAAGAAGGTATATCTTGTCCAAGAGGGACCTGAGACTCCTTGCTAAAGTTTGGAGGTAACATAATCAATTATAGGGGCCCTCATGGGCTTAAGAAATAGTCGGTAAGATCCCCCTGAAGAGGTAATCCTCCATAAAGGTTGTGTGTTGGCCGACCCCTATCTGACCCAGGGTACAAGCAGAATAACCCCTACAAGTAACCTATGAGATACCTAAGTCAAGAAACTAATAAACCATTGTATAACCGATGCAAATGGGAGCATTCATAAGTCTGGATCACTGTATGGGCAGGGAAGAAAAGCCCCAAACCTTGAAATAACCGCCTCTCATAGAGGTATGGGTGCTAGGAATATCCCCAAATACGAATAAATCCACAGAAATATCTCTGATGTTAGGTGAGTATCCAGGGGTTATCCCTTCAACTAACTTGGTGCGACCTCATGATTAACTCTAGTGTGAGCGGATCCTCCTGATCTTACCAATTATACAATGGACTTCTCAACTCCTTGTCTCAGACACATATGTTGATTTAATTTCCTTGGAGAAGTTTACTCACAAAATCTTATTCCAAGGCACTAAATCCTAGACTAGTTTGTGCACCCTAAAAATAAAATCGTGACTAATCAATTTTAGTTTAAAGTGTAAATTTTTATTGGTCGTGGTTACTCAAAGAGGTACGGAAGTGAAACTCATGATGTTATGACTCTGCAAGAAAATAAATATGAATATAATGCAAAGTCTATCTTTAATTTTTCAATGAATGATATGCTAATAAAAACAGTACAATTTTCAATTTCAACTCTGCAATTGAGAAGTAAAATGCAATCTTTTGCTAAATGTACTAAGTTAATGATAAAGTTTCAAAGACAAAAATGTTAACCAATGAAAAATGCCTATTTTTTTTTTTTCAATATATTAAAGAGAAAATGCATGGACTGAGAAGAAGCCTGATATAAAAATTCTACTATGTATAAACGAAATAATTCAAGAAGAATAACAAGTAGCCAAGCAAACATCCCAGGGTTCAAGAACAAATCAAAAATAAAAAAAACAATGAGAAAGACTATTCCCATAAATTCAACTCCCAACAGGCTTCCTGTCAACCCAGAGAAGCTCAATAGGCATTACAGAGACCTAAGGAGGCTCAACAATCATCAAATCCCACCCAACAGTCACTAATCCAAGAAAAAAAGCAAGGGAAAGTGGTATACGTGACTGTTAAGAAGAAAAGTGTGTATATACGCAGCTTGCAGTGCAACAACACGTGGGTATACACGACTATCAAATAAAAAATAGCGTACAGGCTTTAAAACAAGGCTAGGAAAGGGAAAAAAGGCTGAAAACTCAGACTTAGAGTGAACAGAATCTGTCAAGCAGTGATATGACAAGAAACACAAAGGAAAAAGAGCAATGCAAGAAGAAAAAATATGTCAACCCTTATAATGAAGATCTCTCCCTAGTGGAGTCGCCATTTCTGTTACGAGGGAAAAAATCTCTATGGCCAAGGGTAAACCACAACAAACAGGTATGACTGCAGAAACCAACCCAAATCCATTGTATTCTATATAAACTAATGTGCAATATATGAAAGAGGCCTACCTCGATCCAATGTTTGATGATGTTCCACCATTGAGCACTTCAACCCAATGCTTTATACCTGCAATAAGCTCTTAACAAACAAGCAGAGAAATTATATAGTGACAATATAAAGGGGTTAGGACATCAGATAGCATAATCCATTAATAAACATTACAAACATGCCCATGGATAATAATCATATATTTGGACAATACCAATAGGATGGGAAAGGAGCATTTATATTAATAATTGATCAACAAAAGTGTCAACATTACAGACTTCTGTGTTGGCACAGTTCGAAACCAAAGAACCAAGTTCCTTCCAACTAGGCCTCTACCACTTCAATCCTCCACCAAAGGAAATTTCAAAGGAGAGAGACAATGAGGTTCTCTCAACAATAGGAAAAGAGCTTGGGGGTTGAACACTATGTTCAGACTTGAGGGACAAAGGGATGCAGACTCAATATGAATTAATTTTCCCAGAGTAACTTTTCTCTCAAAGTTGAATCCTTTCTCCTCTTTTCCATAGCTCGTAATTGCGCTCTTATAGCCTTCAAAATGCAACTAAAGTTTCGAGTCAGAACATTTACAGTATATGGAAGGCCAAGGATCAGAGATCTCCTGTCATGACATGGAAACCTGACTCCATTTTTGTATTTTCTGGCACAAATCCTGATGTATGCGGGCTATAGTGGATAAGTGTGCATATACGCTTGCTATATAGTTTATAGGGTGTGTATATGTGGAAAAATGTGTATTTTTAGCTCTGGATTCATCAAAAAGGGATGATAAGTCTGCATAGGGAAATGGAAAAAGGCCCTCTATGTAAGATAGAAATGGTGAGGCAAATCTTGTTATAACATCGATTCCTTATTTCCTTCTCAGCATTCTCAGTTGAAATCAATGACAACACTAATAGCACACCAAACAAAGAACTCGCCAACAATCTTCCTCTTTGACATTGATGGCAACTTTATGCATTCTAGCAATTCGACATTTTCACAACAATATCTTTCTCCCCCTTTGACATCGATGACGAAGGAAACACACTCCCCCTTCAAATATGAATGGAAAAACCAGAACAATATTCACCAAAAATACAACAGATAATCAATAAGTACTCCCCCTGACAAGGTGAACACATTAGATGAAAGAAGATATGACCCACAACTTCTAACGAAGATATTCAAATGGTGTCTTTGCTAATGGTTTAGTAAAGATATGAACTATCTTCTCTGTGGAAGGAATACAATTCAGCTGAACAACTTTGTTTGTAACTTGCTCTTTGAGAAAGTGATATTTTATATGTATATGCTTAGTATTTGAATGGAGAACAAGTTTCTTGGAGACACTAATGGCACTTGTGTTATCACAATGAATTGGAATGACATCAGTATAAGTTACCTTCAAATCTGCAAGAGTTTGTGTCATCCATAATAAATGAGTGCGGCAAGTAGAAACAGAAATGTACTCTGCCTCTGTAGTTGACAAATAAATAGATGCATACTTATTACTAAGGCATGCTACTAACAAATCACCTAAGAAGAATGCACCTCCACTGGTGCTCTTTCTCACATCCAAACAATTATCCCAGTCAGCATCTGAATATGCAGTTAATTGAAAATTATGATTTCTAGGATACCAAAGGCCATAAGTCATTGTACCCTTCAATTATTTGAATATCCTCTTAAAAACTGCTAAATGACTTTGTTTAGGAGCAAACTGATAACAATTTTCTTTATATCAGGACGAAATGTTGTGATGTATAGAATATTGCCTATCATTTATCGATATGTTCTTTGATCAACATTAGGTGAAATATCATCTTACTGAGCTTGCAACCAACCACCATAGGTGTACTAACAGGAGAGGAATCTTCCATCTGAAACTTCTTCAACATCTCATTCAAATACTTTTCTTGAGAGATAAATAACCCTGCAGAACTCTCATTGATTTGAAAACCAAGAAAATATGAAAGGTCTCCTATCATGGAAATCTCAAACTCAGTTTGTGTAGAATTAGCAAACCACTAAACAGAAAGTTCATTAGTAAATCCAAAAATAATGTCATCTACATAAACCAAAACAACTAATAAATTATCACCTTCAGACTTAATGTATAGATTATAGTCAATTGTGCCTTTCTTAAACCCTTTTTTCCTGTAAAATTTTGTTCAGTCTATAATACCAGGCTCATGGTGCATGTTTCAGTCCATATAATTCCTTTTTCAACTTCCAGACATAGTCAGGATTATCTATCAGTGAAAATCTTTCAGGTTGTTCCATATATACTTCTTCTTCTAGGTCTCCATTAATAAATACTGACTTAACATCCATTTCATATACTTTAAAGTTCTTATTACATTCATAGGCAAGAAACATTCTGATGGTTTATAATCTTGCCACTGGTGCAAAGGTTTCATAAAAATCATGTCCTTCAACTTGTGCATACCCCTTACAGACCAATCTGGATTTATTCCTAACAATTTGTCCTTGTTCATTCATTTTATTCTTAAACAGCCATTTGGAGCCAATTACATTCTTATTTATCGGTCTAGGAACAAACTCCCAAGTATTGTTCTTCTCATTTGATCAAGCTCTTCATTCATAGATATAATCCAATCATCATGCTTGTTGGATTCATAAAAACAATTAGGTTCAATAATAGATAGGAAAGCAATATGAGATCGTTCTGAGTCTTTAATCAATTGCCTTCTTGTCTGAACTCCTTTATTCATATCACCAATTATTTGTTTTTCAGGATGATTCTTTCTAACAATTTTGAGAGGTGGTTTTGTTTCTGTCTATTGATTTGAATCTGTTTGAGTATTTGTATCTTCATCTAACTATGAGTCTTCTCCTTCTGATTCTTGGACCTGTTCATCTTCAACTTCAACTATATACTCTATGGTTGATTCAACACTTCTTACATCTCGTACCGGGATTTCTTCATCAAATTTTATGTCAATACAATCAACTAATTTATGCAGCCTCTTATTATAACATATGTATCCTTTATTGTTTGTATCATACCCTAAGAAGATGCCTTCATCAGCCCTGTTATCATATTTGCCAACATTTTCATCATTATTCTTGATATAACACTTACTCCCAAAGACTTTAAAATGCTTGATTGAAGCAAGTCTTCCAAACGATAGTTCATAAGGAGTCTTGTCATTGTGTGACCTGATATTAGCTTTGTTAAGAATATGTACAGTTGTATGAATTTCTTCTACCCAATATGTCCGAGCAATATTCCTTTCATTCATCATTGATCTTTCCATCTGCTGAATTGATCTATTCTGCCTCTCAACTACTCCATTTTTCTGTGGAGTCCTTGGAATAGTATACTCTCTTTTGATCCCATGTTTATCACAAAAATCTTTGAAGTCCCCTGAACTAAACTCTCCTCCTCTATCAAACCTTACTGCCTTCAATGTTTTTCCTGTTTGATTCTCATTCAGAGCCTTAAACACTTTGATTTTTCAAATGCTTCAGAATTTTATTTCAGAAAGGCAACCCACGTGAGTCTAGAATAATCATCAATAATCAACATGAAATAATTTTATTTTCCTGTACCTTCCTTCCTTGATGGTCCACATAAATCCATATGTACTAAATGAAGAGGTTTCTCTATTGATGCAAATTTATTAGATTTAAACTGTGTCTGAGTAAGTTTTCCTATTTGGCAAGGTTTACATACAGAATCATATGGCTTTGATATCTTTGGAATATATTTTACTGCCCCACTATTTCTAAGTTTGATTAGATGATCAAAATTTAGGTGTCCAAGTCTCCTATGCCATATCCAACTTTCATCATACTTACTTAAGTGGAATTCTTCTTTTTCTTCTTTCAAAACATAGACATTGTTTTATGTTATTATTCCTTTTACAATCAGTTGTCCTGAATTCACAGATTGTATTCTACAACCTTTACAAGTGAAAACAACTTCACATCCTCTGTCACAAACTTGACTGAAACTAAGAATATTGTGTTTCAGACCATCTACGAACAACACATCTTGAGCTTTCCCTTTGCCATTACTTATACTTACCATTCCTTTACCTTTGATTTTTCCTTGTGCATCATTTCCAAAAGTTACATTCCCTGATTTGCTTTCACTTAGAGACAAAAACTTACTTTTATCTCCAGTCATATGTTTGGAACATCCATTGTCAGTATACCAATGATCCTTTTGTCTTTGAGCAGAAATTACTAACACGCACTTGTTACTTTCTTTCTTTTTCCATATTTTTACATTTGCAGCTGAGGAATTTATTCATGGATCAACTTTGTAATTCTTCAAATGAGAATCTAAGGCTTTGTGACCAAAATTATGACAAATGTAACATTCGGTCTCATTATACAATGGATCAAAATAATTGTTATGAAATTGTCTACTCACTAACTGTTTAGTTCTATGTTGCAACCATTGTTCATTCTGTGACCTCCTTAATTGCATACTTCTAAACTTAATTCCACAATTTGCAGCTTTATGAACAAAATTAGAACAATAATAATAGTAACCATAGAACAAATTTTGATACCTGAATATTGACTTTCCTCTTGAAATTGGTTGCTTTATCTTTTGTTGTATTTGTTCCTATTCAGAATTCAACCCATCTTTATTAGATTTTGTTTGCAGAGTATGATCATAATTTGACTGTCTGTTGACTTGAAATTTGATCATCTTAGTTAATTCTTTGTTTTCTGGTTGATTGCTACTAGAACCACTTTCATAACCTAGACTAGTCTTTATCAATGGAGATCTTTGTTTACTCAGGATGTTATTCAGTTCTTCTGAGGCATTGATACTTTACAGATTTTGGTGATACAAGGCTTGAAACTTCTCCAACTCTTTTCTAGATTTCACTATTTCTTCTTCTAGAGATTCATATCTCACCTTCTTCTCTGCTAATTGTTGTTTTAGAATATCTTCTATTTTCTTTGCTTCTTCTAATTCTACTTTTAACAAAACAAAATCTTCACTTGGTTGTTCACCATTCTTTTCAATTGCATCAACAATTTTTTTTGCTTTCTCTTCTTAAGTCTGAGCCTGACAATCTCTTCTACGCACTGATTAGTTCACCTTCCATATCGACCACAACTTCTTCTTCATTCATGTCACTTCCTGTGTATTCATAATCAAGATCTCTTATCGCCATAAGCATAAAATCATTCACTTTATCTTCACAAGATGAATTTCTATCTATGTCTTCTGAGGAGTCATCATTATTTTCACACAAACTTTTCTTTTTACTATATTTCTTAAATTTGTATTTATTTACATCATCAGAGTTCTAGTGTTTTTCTTTGTAAGGACACTTGGATGAAAAATGACCTATTTTACCACAGTTGAAACATTTAAATGGCATCTTGCCTTGGTATTTTCATGATCCTTTCTTTAACCTTCTCACAAATTTAGCCTCAATCTCATCTAATTACGAATCAATATTCTTGTCTGCTTTAAAATATGCTTCTTTAGTGGTGGATTTATCTTTACTAATCCTCATTCCATAAGCAATTAGAGTTCCTAGGAGTTGATCAATAGGCATAATGTTAAGATCATTCAATTCTTCAATTACAGAAACTTTTGGATTAAATATATCAGGCAGAGATCTTAAAATATTTTGAACTAAAAGTGTGTCTTCAATCTTCTCACCAAGACCCTTCATGGAATTCACAAGCTCCTCAATTCTTAAAAAATATTTACTAACTGTTTCATCCTCATTCATCTTTAGTTGTTCAAATTTCAATCTATATGTCTGAAGTTTGGCACCTTTTACTTTCTCATTTCCTTCATGACTGCTAATAAGTTTATCCCACATCTCTTTGGAAGATTCAAGATGCATCACCTTTACAAACTTAGCTTCAACAATCCCACTCAAGATAGAATTCATTTCCTTTGCATTGAAGCTAAATTTTAGCTTATCATCTTTGGAAGCTAGCACAATAGGTTTTGTATATCCAGTCTCTACTACATCCCAAACATCAGCACCTAAGGCCATAATGTATGTTCTCATTCTAACTTTCCAGAAAGAAAAATGTGTTCCATCAAACATAGGAGGCATATTGGTTGATGTCCCTTCATGACTTGTCATGTCTAAGATTACAAATCTACCCTTAAATAAAAAGAACCCTCTCTGATACCAATTGTTGAAATTACTCAAACAACTGAGAGGGGGGGGGGGTGAATCAGTTGTTACTCTGCTTAAACAATATTATGCCTATTAAAATATTATTAATCTTCTCCAAGTGATCATCAAGATTATGCAAGACATGAACAATAGAAATAATAAACATCAATCACACATATGATATACACAGAGACATATATTCATGAGGAAACCCATAAAGGGATAAAACCTCTTCTTCTTAGAATGATAGGCAGTCTTTTATGCTCTGTACATATATCTTTGAGAACCAACTCAAAATGAGGCTACAACCTCTTCTTTAACAAGCTGCAACTTGTAGAGAGCACCAACCCCCAATATTCTCTAGTACTCACTAGAAAGAAGCATATTTTCTCCTTATGATCTCTAGCACCAAATGGATGGAAGCACCTACTTCCACTTTTATAAGCACCAACTTGCACATAGACAACTCTTAGTTTTCCCTAGCACCACCCCGCCACACTATTTTCTAGCCACAACTAGATGGAAGCTACAAATCCTAGTATTCAAGCACCAACTTGAATAACAGAGGACCACAGTCCTCCCTAGCACCACCCTACCACCCTGATTATAGATCTTTGTTTGAATAATACCTTACAACAATACAAATATGTCAATGCTTACCATTTCTTCTCTTTTCTGCAATTCTTCTCTGCTTCTCTCTATTCATGCTTGACTCCACTTGTTGTCTCTTTTTTGTTCTACAGTACTATTAGCTATATTTCTTGTCTTGGGATTAGGCGTACCCAGGTCTGCAGTTTGCGCAGGAAGCGCCCAAGCGCAGCACGGGAGAATCCCTTTTGCAATAGCGAGTCAAGCGAGCGGGCGTAGTTTTTTGCCGTTGGTGGCCGAGATCCATCCATAAAAACAGATCGACGGTCATCGGGTTTTCGGGGCCGTTAAGTTGCCCGGGGTTTAGCACGAAGGACAGCGCTAACGATTCAAAGAAAATCTAGATCGTCCAATCTCGTTGGGACAGGTGACATCCAGTCAGCGTATCGAGGATCGGTGATTTGGGAGACAAGGAGTTGTTCGTTCATTGCATTTGAAATCGTCGATCGGGGAAGTTCTGAAAGCACCTTTAGCGCCTAGCCCCAGGTCTCAGCCCCAGGTCATATCAAGCGAGCCTGCAAAATGGGGGGAGCCCCCTATATAATATCATACTATCTGTTTCGTTCATCTGAGGGACATGCGGCACATGTCCGTGTCGCGTCGGCATTCGGGAGTTCGAGGAGTACGCGCTCCCCGTCCCTTAACTTCTCGAAACCTTGAACCCCGAAATGCCGATAGTGCCCAGAATCGGGCCCGTGGTTTTGGCACCTGGTCGTAAAGGAGAAATCCTAGAGGAGGGGCGCTTATGATTAAGCGAGAAGAAAATTTGGACGACAGATATTCACGCGCCCGGATCAACGGCGCACATGGGATTCCGGAGCCCCCTCGCCTTTCTACCTTTAAGCGGAGGGGGGTGTCCGGAATTGAGGGCGCACCTCTTCAATGGTCATGATTGAAGCACCCGGATCAACGGTTCCCAAGGCAATTCCGGACCCCCCCCCCCCTCCTTTCTATCTTTAAGCCGAGGGGGGGGTCCGGAATCGGGCGCGCAGCTTCCCAACAGCCGAGATCTAAGCGCCCAGATCAACGGCGCTCGTGCGATCTCACCCTTATCAGCTGCTCTATATTTAACCAAGGTGGGCCCTTTTCCCGTTATGTCATCCTCCTGAGCCACCTCTCCCCTGTTGCCATGCATCATTTTTCTATCTCCACTTTAGTCCAGGTGGTCCCTTCTCCATCTCATCATTCATTTACCACCTGCCATGTGTCCCGCTCCTTTCCATGTCATCCTCCCATTAATAATGTGTCCATTGTATTTCATCTCCTACCCCCCTCCGCTTATTGCTTTCCGCCGTATGTCCTTCCCTGTCATATTTCCCACACCTCACTACCTCTCATCTCACCCTCATGGTCTTGGCGCCACCACTTCCGTTACGGCCCCCCAAGCTTTCGCGCTGTCCACCACGTCTACTCATCAGGCCGTTCAGCTAATCCAGGTGGCAGCGTGAAGGGTCTTCCATGTTACAAGGGGGAAGAGTTGACCGAGGTCATTCCCAATCCCAAGGAAGCAGTTATTATTGCCATGAAGGTGGTTGAACGTCATCCTCTTCCATAAATAGAAGGCCAGGAAAGGACCAAGCGTAAAAGCAGACTGATAGTCCTTCCTGGCAGAGATTGCGTCTGTCAAACCACTGCAGGACAGTCAGGAGTCCCATTGCGTCTGTCATGAGTGCACAATCATCCAGAGTCTGCATGCGCAGACTGTCAGAAGACATGCAGACGCAAATTTTTTAATGCAGCTTCTTGTTTCCGCTGTTGTTTTGTTTTGGCTATATGTCGGCATTTTTGCCATTTTGTAAAGAATCGATGGTCGAGCAAGGATCCTGGTTGTAAATCTTTAATGAAGCACTGTTATCTCTAGTTATGTATGAACTCTTGAGACTTCTTGCCTTATGGATATCAGTTTCTTTCATGTCTTTGTTCAAACTATGTTAGAGCAGCTTGGAATTGGAGAATCCAGTCAAGTTGTGGCTGTTATAGGATGATGTAGAATTTGATCACTGTGACAGTCGCATTGTCTCTAATCAGTCCTTGTGATTTTCCTAATGATGAACAAATTGGAATTGGAGAATCCAGTCAAGTCCCTTTTTCAGTATCTCGAAGCCTTGAACCAGAGGATCTCGCATTCGGGGTTTTTCTTCTACAAATTGCTAAAAGCCTGTTGCCCAAAGCAATTTGTTCACTCTTCTTATCAAGTCTTCCAACTGTTCACCTTTTAATCAACCCACTGATTGAAGTTAGGCCAAGACCTCCTTTGTTTCTTACATGCCGGACTCAGTCTCTTCGTTAGAGTGACACCTCCCTGAGTCTCTGTCCATTTGATCACCCATTGAAACCACCGATCCAGGAGTGACTTTCGTCGCCAACATCTCTGGCACCGTTGCCGGGGACGAAGTTGAAGATTTTCCCTGGGCAGAACGACAATGATCAACTGATTCTGAAGGTGCATCAGAAATCAGAATTATTCATTTTTCTACTGTGCACCTGGCGACTCCACTGTGGCGACTCCATTGTTTCCACTTTACTGTTTTAGTTGTGGCTACTGTTAGCACACATGAAAGATGACCCTAAGGAGATTTCTCGAGAAGGTTTCAGCAGCTGCTTTCTCAGTCTGAGAAGCTTCCTGGGGTAACGACAACATTAAGATCTGGCCTTTGATGGTGAACAAGGACCAGACACACTTGAAACTGCGCATCTTTCATCTGGCGAATCCATGATTCAAGGATCGATTGGCGACTCCACTGGTTCGGTATGGAGAAAATTCTAGCTCAAAGGTTTGCTTTCTGTGACTTTTCTCAAATAGTTGGTTTTCCTAATGCACTTCCTGATAGAGACATCTAGGAAGATCTCCTCCCCGAATTTCACGCAAAGGATTGGGAGGTACCAACTGAGCATTTACTGGACTTCCATGAGGCTATCCACCGACACCATATCACGCATGAGGATGTCCAGATTAAACTCTTCAGGTTTTACTTGAAGGGAGCTTCTCTTGAATGGTGTCGGCCTCTTCTCGCTGCAAGCATCCGCTCTTTAACAGGTTTTCATACAGCTTTCAATTCATTTTGCAAAGACTACTATCCAGCTGTTCACTTGTTTGAAAGCTGTTGTAAAGAGTTTTCTTCACTTCATGAAGCCTTTGTTGGCCCGGAAGACCATGTTCATGATGAAGCTATTACTATGGAGGAAAGCATCTGCTATAAAAAAATTGAGGTGTTGAATGATATGAGTGGTGTTAGCTCGAGGATGGAAGCATCAGACATCATATCGAATGTGTCTGTTCTTTTAGATGTTCATAAAGGTCAACATGCCACCTGTGGAGATTATGAGTTGGTGGAGCATATGTGTTCCATGGTAGATGGCTCACCTAAATGTCGGGTTGAAGCAGATATTCCTAGCAACCCTGTTTCTGAGGACGGAGACCTTCCCGTTTGTAAAGAAGAGATTATTGTGGAAGAGGTCTCCTCTCTTTTTCTCCAAGGAGTTTCTCATGATATATTTTTACCTTGGAAGAAGATTATGTATGAGCAACCAGAAGCAGCGGGTCTCACTGTCCCTAAAACAAATATTTTTGACAGGATCACCATTCTGGAGGAGGATCATAAAGATAAGGGTCAGCCCCTTTTTGATGAATATTATAGTGATGATGAGCTACAAGATTATCCTACATTCGATCACTATAAACATACTGAAGAGCCAGTCAGTAAGCAGCCACCACCCGAGATCAGCGATCCCACTTTAGTTATTCACCCGCTTGTGCTTATCAGATATATTCGGCCGCATGTGAACAATTGTGGAGTAGAATAGGCTCTCTGTTGCCAATTTCCTGGAATTGGCCACTCATTCAATGACCCTGTCGGTGAATACATGGAGTGGCATTTCCCTTATACTTTGGAGCCGCCCTATTTCATTTCAACTCCAGCCTGTAAGGAGGAGTTGATGAGTGTAACCATTCTGCTATCATGGTTACACCATCTGCTGGTGATCATCGACAGAAGGAAGGAGCTTCTATCCAGTAAGCTGCTTGAATGGCTATGGTGGAAGTTTTCTTTCACCTAGCCTATGTAAAATATTTTATTAGTTTAGGATTGTATATAAATAAGCTCTTTGAGAATGTATCTTTATTTTGTTACTTTTACTTTTCGGCATATATTTCTCAGCAAGGCGTTTGAGCTTGACTCCATAGCCCAACAGCAAGGCACTGAAGCTACAGAATGAGTTCTTAAAGCATCGCAGGGATGACTCTATCCCCCATGGAGCCTAATGTTAGCGATATTTCTTGTCTCGGGATTAGGCATACTCGGGTTTGCAGTTTGTGCAGGAAGCGCCCAAGCGCAGCATGGGAGAATCCCCTTTGCAATAGCGAGTCAAGTGAGCGGGCACAGTTTTTTTCCATTGGCGGCCGAGATCCATCCATAAAAATAGATCGACGGTCATCGGGTTTTCGGGGCCGTTAAGTTGCCCGGGGTTTAGCACGAAGGACAGCGCCAATGGTTCAAAGCAAATCTGGATCGTCCGATCTCGTTGGGACAGGTGACAGCCAGTCGACGTATCGAGGATCGGTGATTCGGGAGACAAGGAGTTGTCCATTCATTGCATTTGAAATCGCCGATCAGCGAAGTTTCGAAAGCACCTTTGGCGCCTAGCCCCGGTTCTTAGCCCCAGGTCATATCAAGCAAGCCTACAAAATGGGGGGAGCCCCCTATATAATAGCATACTATCTGGGTCGTTCATTTGAGGGACACGTGGCACACGTCCATGTCACATCGGCATTCAGGAGTTCGAGGAGTACGCGCTCCTCATCCTTTAACTTCTCGAAACCCCAAACCCTGAAACGCCGATAGCACCCAGAATCGGGCCCGTGGTTCTGGCACCTGGTCATAAAGGATCAAGCCTGGAGGATGGGATCTTATGATTAAGTGAGAAGGAAATTTGGACGGCAGAGATTCACGCGCCCGGATCAACGGCGCACATGGGATTCTGGAGCCCCCCCGCCTTTCTACCTTTAAGCGGAGGGGGGGCGGGTCCAGAATCGAGGGCACACCTCTTCAACGGTCATGATCAAAGTGCTTGGATCAACGGTTCCCAAGGCGATTCCGGACCCCCCTAGCCTTTCCATCTTTAAGCTGAGGGGGGGGGTCCGGAATCGGGCGCGCAGCTTCCCAACGGCCGAGATCTAAGCGCTTGGATCAACGACGCTCACGCGATCTCACCCTTCTCAGCTGCTCTATGTTTAACCAAGGTGGTCCCTTTTCCTGTTATGTGATCCTCCTGAGCTGCCTCTCCCCTATTGCCATGCGCCATCTGTCTATCTCCACTTTAGTCCAGGTGGTCCCTTCTCCATCTCATCATTTATTTACCACCTTCCATGTGTCCCGCTCCTTTTCATGTCAGCCTCCCATTAATAATGTGTCCATTGTATTTCATCTCCTACCCCCCTCCGCTTATTTCTTTCCATTGTATGTCCTTCCCTGTCATATTTCCCACACCTCACTACCTCCCATCTCACCCTCATGGTCTTGGCGCCACCACTTCCGTTACGCCCCCCCTAGCTTTCACACTATCAACCACGTCTACTCATCAGGTCATTCAACTAATCCAGGTGGTAGCGCGAAGGCTCTTCCACATTGCAAGGGGGAAAAGTTGACCGAGGTTGTTCCCAATCCCAAAGAAGCAGTTATTATTGCCGTGAAGGTGGTTGAACGTCATCCTCTTCCATAAATGGAAGGCCAGGAAAGGACCAAGCATAAAAGCAGAATGATAGTCCTTCCTGACGAAGATTGCGTCTGTCAAACCACTGCAGGACAATCAGGAGTCCCATTGCATCTGTCATAAGTGCACGATCATCCAGAGTCTGCATGCGCAGACTGTCATAAGACATGCAGACGCAAATTTTTTAATGCAGCTTCTCGTTTCCGCTGCTATTTTTTTTTGGCTATATGTAGGCATTTTTGCCATTTTGTAAAGAATCGGTGGTCGAGCAAGGCTCCCGGTTGTAAAGCTTTAATGAAGCAATGTTATCTCTGGTTATGTATGAACTCTTGAGACTTCTTGCCTTATGGATATCAGTTTCTTTCATGTCTTTGTTCAAACTGTGTTAGAGCAGCTTGGAATTGGAGAATCCAGTCAAGTTGTGGTTGTTATAGGATGATGTAGAATTTGATCACTGTGACAGTCGCATTGTCTCTGATCAGTCCTTGTGATTTTCCTAATGTTGAATGACTTGGAATTAGAGAATCCAGTCAAGTCCCTTTTTCAGTATCTCGAAGCCTTGAACCAGAGGATCTCGCATTCGGGGTTTTTCTTCTACAAATTGTTGAAAGCCTGTTGCCCAAAGAAATTTGTTCACTCTTCTTATCAAGTCTTCCACCTGTTCACCCTTTAATCAACCCATTGATTGAAGTTAGGCAAAGACCTCCTTTTTTTCTTACATGCTGGACTCAGTATCTGCGTTAGAGAGACACCTCCCTGAGTCTCTATCCATTTGATCACCCATTGAAACCACCGTGACATAAAACTGATGGGCGTCGGGCTCTACTCCTGCTCCCTTTTCCCGTTATGTCATCCTCCTGAGCCACCTCTCCCCTGTTTCCATGCATCATTTGTCTATCTCCACTTTAGTCCAGGTGGTCCCTTCTCCATCTCATCATTCATTTACCACCTGCCATGTGTCTCGCTCCTTAAAATGTCAGCCTCCCATTAATAATGTGTCCATTGTATTTCATCTCCTACCCCCCTCCGCTTATTTCTTTCCGCCGTATGTCCTTCCCTGTCATATTTCCCACACCTCACTACCTCTCATCTCACCCTCATGGTCTTGGCACCACCACTTCCGTTACACCCCCCCATCTTTTGTGTTGTCCACCACATCTACTCATCAGGCCGTTCAGCTAATCCAGGTGGCAGCGTGAAGGATCTTCCACGTTGCAAGGGGGCAGAGTTGACCGAGGTCGTTCCCAATCCCAAGGAAGCAGTTATTATTTCCGTGAAGGTGGTTGAACGTCATCCTCTTCCATAAATAAAAGGCCAGGAAAGGACCAAGCGTAAAAGCAGACTGATAGTCCTTCCTGACAGAGATTGTGTCTGTCAAACCACTGCAGGACAGTCAGGAGTCCCATTGCCTCTGTCATAAGTGCACGATCATCTAGAGTCTACATGCGTAGACTATCAGAAGACATGCAGTCGCAAAGTTTTTAATGCAGCTTCTCGTTTCCGCTGTTGTTTTGTTTTGGCTATATGTAGGCATTTTTTCCATTTTTTAAAGAATCGATGGTCGCGCAAGGCTCCCGGTTGTAAATATTTAATGAAGCACTGTTATCTCTGGTTATGTATGAACTCTTGAGACTTCTTGCCTTATGGATATCAGTTTCTTTCATGTCTTTGTTCAAACTGTGTTAGAACAGCTTGGAATTGGAGAATCCAGTCAAGTTGTGGCTGTTATAGGATGATGTAGAATTTGATCACTGTGACAGTCGCATTGTCTCTGATCAGTCCTTGTGATTTTCCTAACGCTGAATGACTTGGAATTGGAGAATCCAGTCAAGTCCCGTTTTCAGTATCTCGAAGCCCTGAACTAGAGGATCTCGCATTCGGGGTTTTTCTTCTACAAATTGTTGAAAACCTGTTGCCCAAAGCAATTTGTTCACTCTTCTTATCAAGTCTTCCACCTGTTCACCCTTTAATCAACCCATTGATTGAAGTTAGGCCAAGACCTCCTTTGTTTCTTACATGCTGGACTCAGTATCTGCATTAGAGTGACACCTCCCTGAGTCTCTGTCCATTTGATCACCCATTGAAACCACCGTGACATAAAACTGATGGGCGTCGGGCTCTACTCCTGCTAGCGATCCAGGAGTGACTTCCATCGCCAATAAGTACCACTCTGCTTCTGTCTATTCATACTTAGCCCCACTTGCTATCTTTTTCCATCTTCTCTTTTTCTAATCTTCTCATTCTCTTAGGCTCTTGTAGATTCTGCTCTTTCTCTAGTCTTCTCATGCTCTTAGGCTCTTGTACATTCTACTCTTTTCACCATTTCTGATCTATCCCACTTATGTTCTTCTTCTCTGAATTTGTTCTCATTCTGTTCATACTTTGATTTTCATTAAATGCAGTTCAACTCATTTTACAGAGAAAATAGGAAACCACACTCTGTCAGGGCATTTTTCTTTTTTACTTTTTCTCATAATTTGTTACACTACGAATCTCAAACACCCAAGAACAATGATTCAGTTCATATAAATAAATCGTAATTGATCGAGAAATCACGAAGTGAAATAGTAACCCTTCGATCAAATTGTCTATTTAATCTGCGTCGTTGGATTATACGCATAGACGCTTTTTGATCCACAAGTCCTCGTGAACTTTACCCGCGTGAACAAGCACCGGGTGCAACGTTTCTCTCCACATGAACACTGCTTCTGACCACTCATAAATAAAAAAGGCTCTTTGAAACTTCGCACTCCGGATATTCTGCAGTGAGTTATTCCGACTCTCCCAACTTGTTGGAAGATTGGTTGTTGCCATTGATGTCAACCCTTGTCATGGGTTTTGGACCGCAAGATTGATAAAGGTATTTGGACATGAAGGACAATGCACATGCATATACAACACCCATGAATGGATAGTATGCATCATGCTATTTCCGGTGGTATGTGGCATGTCATGTGGATCCTCATGGTTGAGGAGAAATGAATTTTTGAAGATGACAAAGTGAATTGAAGAAGGAAGTACATGTAGGCCCTAAAGATAATTAAAGAAAAGAATTACAAAATAAGAAAGTGTCAGGTCGGCCCTAATGTTAAAATGAAGTGATATAAATGGTATAAATAAACATCATTATACATTCATTTTTATACAGATGAATTTCAGAGGAAATAAGAAGTAAAGAAGGCCGGATTTCAAGGGAGGATGAAGTCTTTTGGTGATGTGTTCTAAAGTATGTTATTTTCAAGTCATCTTACCATTTTTGCTATAAATTTTTTTCTAGAATGATTCAGATGGTGAAATCGCTATGGTATTGAGAAGACATATCAAGGTACCTCTGGTAAACATTTCAGCTCTTGATTCACTATAATTATGGAGATACACTCTGTGGAAGATAGGGTTTGTGACCAGTCCGGAAGCTAGTCAATAAATAGGTGTTCCGGGTAAAACAGTCATAACTTCTTCATAGAGAATCAAAATTACGTGGGAAGAATTTCATTGAAAAGAGTACAGACTTTAGTTTCTTTTATGTTAGTTTCCTAATTGGATGTTAAATATTGAGCATGGGGCATTCTGTACAAGTTCGATCTCCTGAATAGACCAGAATTGAATAAAGTCTACCATTCTTTCTATAACTTATTTTTGGGGAGGATTCAAGGAGTGAAACTTGGAGGAGTTTCAGAGAATACATTGAGTAATATTATATACAGGATCAGAGTACTCCAAGAAT
>ML777229.1:191781-216179 GCA_009831015.1 Picea engelmannii | reverse complement strand
GGACACCTTTGGAAGTCATTACTTCCCTTGAGAAATAACTATTGATTATTTCTCATATATTGTGCATGGTGTATTGTGGTGTATTGGTGTAACTCTTATACTATTGTTCATTGCTCACTGGATATAGTTGAAACGTTTAAGTATAAGTTGAAAAAGGTTTTAAATTGTACTTGATATTGATTAACCCCCCTCTCAGTATCAACAATTGGTATCAGAGCGGGTTACCTTCAGTACAGTTTAACCACTGGAAGGAAGATCCTAAGAAGAAATGGAAGACAAAATTCCAAATGGGATTCCACCACTTGATGGAAGCAATTTTGAATACTGGAGTAATAGAATGGAAACTTACTTGAATTCTCTTGGGGTATATGTTTGGTTCTTAGTTGCTTCAAGATACAATGCTTTGAAGAAACCAAAGACTGCAGCTCAGGAGGAAGAAAAAAGGAACAACAAATTGGCAATAGATACCATCCTGGATGGATTGACAGATTCAGTGAAATCCATGATGGGATCATGTGCATCATCAAAAGATATTTGGGACAAGCTACAAGACCTTTATGTAAGGGAAGATGCAGAAGAAGAAGAAGAAGAAGAAGAAGTTGAAGAAAATTACAACATCTCAGATTTCAAAGAAGAAAATAGAGGTCAGTTCTTTTGATTTAATTGTGAAGGAGTAGGTCATGTTGAATTTGAATTTCCTCATCCAAGGATTGAAAGAAATGACACTGAAGAAGAAAATTCCAATGAAGAAGAAGAAAATCATGAAGAAAAACTTATTCAACAAGAAGATGAGAATCTTAAAAAATTGAAGCATGTTGAGATTGATAGTCTAGAGAGTCTTTCACTCTGTATATCTACAGTTTTGTACATTTCACTCATTAATAGAAATTGTGTATTACTGTATATTTTTGTTTATGGTTGCATATTTGATATATTTTTGTTATATTATTTCATATTCAATATATATTTTTACGTTTCTTTATTACATCTTCACTCTCATTTCGTTCCAAAAATAATCTAGATCAGTGGTATTAGAGCAGTATGCTCTTGATCGTTTTTCAGTGCATGTCCCCAACGAGGTCCAAGTATAGAAAGTTGAGTCTTGATCTTGTATCTCTTTAGGAAAATATCTCTTGCACTCCCAAGAAACCCTCCATTGTGGAAGAAAATAAAAATGACAGAGAAGACGATTCTATTAATGTGTTTCTTGAGCAAGCTCTCATGCGACAGAGGGGCGAAATGATGGAGAATGTTTCCCACATCCTTCAACGCTTGTTGATAACAACAGATTTTTCTTCATCAAGTGGCCATTTTGGAGGCACCTCAACTTTCAAGGTACAAGTCAATTTTTATATTCCCATATTTTAAGGACAGATAGATGCAGATTCCCTAGAAAAATGGTTAAATCTGCTAGAAGGTTATTTCTCTGTTCATAATTTCTTCAACAGGAAAAAGATCAAATTCGCACTTATTAAGGCTCTCCCCCATGTCAAACATTGCTAGGAAACTTATTGGTAGAAAATTTCTACAGAGGATTATGGAATATATGGGGTCGAGCCCACTTGCGAATTTTTTGTGGATGTGGTCAAGGAACAATATTACCCAGTTGGAAACTATGATGACTAGTACATGAGATGGACCACACTACAGAAAGAGAGGGGCCAAACAATGTCGAAGTTCACCAATACCTTCCATACCTTGCACACCAAGCTGGGTATCAAAGACTCCAAGTGACATCTGGTTCTGAAATATCATGGAGCTATACACAGATACATCCAAACTGAAATGGATTTTCTGGAAATCTCATCATTGGGTGTTGCTTATCGATATGTTGTTAAAATCGAGTAGAAATTTAAGCACCGAAATAAGAGGGAGTTTGGGTCTGCAAATCCGCAACATCCAAAGTATGGTAAATATGACCCTAACAACCAGCCTCCAGAAAACCAATCCAAGCCATAGGAAAATAAGGGTAACAGAAAGACGAAGGACACTGGAAAATGGTGCAATTTCCACAAAATTCTCTGGCAAAACATGAATGAATGTTGCTCAAAACTGTCATTGGTGGCCAATATCAAAGTCAAGGAACCGAAACCTGATTCAGAATTTGATTTAGAAAATACTCGTAAAAGACAGATCATCGACGCAAACCCCGTTGCTATTTTCGCGACCAGAAAAATTCAACCAAAAGAACCAGCAGATCCTGGAGAGGGGGAGCACACTTTTCATTCACATATGTGGGTGAAGGGGACACCGCTTCATTTTATTGTTGATAGCGGAAGCCAAAATAACCTCATCTTAACAGAGGTATTCAAACAGTTGGGATTGGTGACAGCACCACACCTGCAACCATACAACATCGGGCAACTTCTCTAGGGACATGATCTTCATGTCAGCCAGTAGTGTCGATTGTCATACAGAATCCATCCCTTCAAGGATGAGGTATTATGTGATGTTCCTTGCTAGATGTTTGTGATGTTCTCTTGGGCCAACCATATATGTGGAAGCACCGTGCTATTTATGAGTCTTGACCCCGTAGTTTCATTTTTACTCTAGGGGTTCATCTCTACAGGATACCAGAGGTAGTTCCAACTACTGTCCCATATAAACAGTGTCTCAAGGTAGTATATCATACTACAAAATTTATCTTCTTCACAATTTGTTCAAAATGTGAACAGAAGGACACTACAACCATTGCAGCCTCGATCCAAGAAACTTCTATCCAACAGAAGCAAGTCGAAAATATTGCAGCAAAGTGTAAATATTCCTTCTGCACATAGGCATCTGATGTAGCCATACTGGTTAAAAAGTTCCAATCCTTCCAGCCATATTTTCGTGACAACATTCAACAAGCTAAGTAACACAACTTCTCTAGCAATGCAAGCATCTCATTAAGATGCAGATTCAGTAAATGCTTTTCCCTCTCCCTTGGAAACTCAACGCAGTGGATACCATATTTTCCTAAGGATGGAGGAATGATCCAAGTGGATATTATTGGCCACCCACCTAGTCCAAAAGGCTCAAAAATAGTCTTCTGGCAACTTACTATTCTTAGCCGTTTTTTAGTTCCTAAATTTCTGAGGCCATTCTGAGGGCCTAAATGAAGTTTTTTCGGGATCGAGCACCTCAATGAATGTCAAAATATCTATTTGAAACTCTAAAATTAATCTCCTCGAAGATACCTTTCCAATGATATGTTGTGCACCCCAAATGGAGATCATATACCAAAGTTATGCCCCGACAAGTTGATACACAAAACTACCCAAAACGGCGTCCACAAAATGGTTGGATTTTCATCTTCTGGGTTAGGGTTTTTTATTTTCTTTATGTTAAAAATGCCTTTAGATCCTATTGTAATCATCTTCTTGAAAATGTGAGTAGTCATCACATCTCTTCTCAAAGATAAGCTTCCACGATTCTAGCGATTCTTTCACTCTATATTTCTACAATTTTGTACATTTCGCTCATTAATAGAAATTGTGTATTATTGTATATATATGTTTCTGGTTGCATCTCTGATATATTTATGTTATATCATTGGATATTTGAGATATATATATATATATATATATATATATATATATATATATATATATATATATATATATATATATATTTATTATATATCCTCTCTCATTACGTGTCGAAAATAATCCAGATCATATTCAACAGGTCCTTCACACTTTACGAAAACACAAGCTATATGCCAACTTGGAAAAATGCTCATTCGGCATGAACATGGTCCAATACCTAAGCTACATTGTTAATGAGCATGGTGTGCATGTGGATCTAGCCAAGATCCAAGTCATTCGTGATTGGCCAGCCTCGACCACACTCATCCATATTTATTAAAGGAATGAAATGAAATACATATGTATAGAAAAGAAATACACAAAGATACAATAAAAATTGACTTCTATTAATAAACATAACTGGTTTAAACTATAAAAATGCAAATTGAAACAAACTTGCTCGAATGGTGGAAGCTTATCTCTGAGAAGAGATGTGATGGATATGCTCATTCACAAGAATATGAGTACAATGAGGCTCCAAAGTCATTTTTAGCATAAAACATAAATGATAAAACCCTAAACATCCAAACCCTAACCTTGGGAGACGAAACCCCAAAAGGTTTGTGGGCCTCGATGGGGGTAGTTGATACATCAACTTCCCGAGGGTGTAACTTTTGAATAGGATCTCCATCGGGGGTGCTCGATACATTGTTGGAAAGGTATAGCCGAGGAGTACATATTTTGTTTGTCCTAGAATTTTACTTTGACTACATGTTAGGTGTTGTTGAGCCCAAAAAATGTCGTTTAGGGCCTCAAAATGCCCCTAGAAGTTTGGGACCTGAAAAACTGTAAAAGAATTGCCAAAATGGAAATTGTTCTTTGAGGTAGTGTAATAGGTGGGTGGTAAGCGATATCCACTTAGATCACTTGGTGAAGTAGTTTCCCTACTTTTATAGAGTTGGATATTATGTTGGTGAGTTCTCTTAACATGTGTTTCCATGATCCAATCAATGGTTGCATGTTCCATGCAATCAAGGTTGAGCTTTGTAGGTGTCAGTTGCTCTTCCACTTCCCATGTGTCTAGTAGTGGTGTAAAACATGGATGGAGGAGGTCCACATTGAATATTGGGTGAAATCCAAGAAAGGGGGAATACTTAACTCAAAATCATTGTCACCCATAGACTTGGTGATGGTGTAAGGGACATTTAGAAGTGGACGTAGATTTTGATGGTATATTGTAAGGAATTATTTCTTCAAATGCAGCCAAACCCAGTCCCCCACCTAAAACTTGTGTGGAACTCAGTGTTGATCATGGAACTTCTTGTACTTAGCATTGGCTTTCAGCAAAATACCATGGACCTGTTGGAGGATGTGCTATATATGTTCAATGAATTTGGTGGCTTTGTCAACCTCACATTAAGCATGGGAATATTATTCCTACGTGGACGCAAGGGGAAGTGCTACATCAATGGGGCCCAATGCTTGAAATCTCGAGCCTACCTAAAAAGAGTTTTGGTTGTGTTGAACATAATAAAGGCTCTCATCTCATGTGCACGAATGCTTGGAGTTGTACATGTGCAATATATGCACAATCATCCCATTGCCAACCTCTACCTATTCATCAATTTGGGGGTGAAAGGCAGTGGATTTGGTGAGATTGGTGTCCAACAATGACCATAGGATCAACCAAAATGTACTTAAGAACTTATTATCTCAATATGATATGAGGGTCTATGGTAGACCAAAGTGTACACACACTTTCTTGAACAAGAGCGTGGAAGTGGCCTGGGTTGTGATACCCTTCTTGCACGTTTTCACAATGGTCATATTAGATACTCTATCAACAACCACGAATACAAAGTCATTTCCAATCTTGGTTGATGGTAGACCTGACATGTAGTCCATCAAGATGGATTCCTAGGGCTTGTTAGAAATAGGAAAATGGGTGTACAGTCCTTGTTTTCCAATGTTATACTTGGCAATGGAGCAGATAGTGTAGGATCTGATATACTTACTAACATCCTTTTGAAGCTTTAGCCAATATAAATACTTATATAGCACTATCGTTGTCTTCTCCATGTCAAAGTGTCTTACCACCCGACTATAGAGGGATTCCCAAATGGAATAATAGTGCATCCTAAATATGAAGGTAGGAAATGGTTGTGCATGTTCCCAACATCTGGTAGGTCGTAGCGAAGTTAGGCTCATTTTCATAGAGTTGGGGACACCCAAAAGTCTCATGCATGTAAGAGTCGAGCACCATGGTTAGTTTTGAAAATGGATGTCAACTGAGGAATTTAGCGATGTGATTGGTTCTCCCTTTCTTATATTTAATGTTGAGGTGAAACTTTTCCAAGTATGTGGACCACTTTTGATGGTGGTCATTCTGTATATTTCCTTATGTCTACATGCACTATAGAGGCTTGTGATCTGTATGGATGAATATCTCCTTCCCTAGAATGTAATGCTTCCATTGGTGGTAGGCTTGTAAAATGGAATACATCTCTTTGTCATAGGTGGGGTACTTACTGTAAGGTACTAGATGTATTATAATTATGTATAAACATAAATATTGCAGAAAATACCAGCAAAACAACAAAATATAGATAATCACAACACCAAAAATGATACCTTTATTGATAGAAAGCTAAGTTTGTTTGCCTCTTTGAGGGGGAAACCTCCAACAGAGAAGAGCTCTATTGCAATAATTCTCAACAACCTTTCTTATGCATTCTACTCTTATTTATACTAATTCTACCTTCTAAAGAACATTCTAGAGGAATATCTTTCTAGAAGTGGAAGCTTCTATTAAGTCTTCGTACATTAGACTTGCTCACATTATTAAATATGCCTTATTAACTAATTTAGTCAATTACTACATGGAAAATATATTATTATGCCTACATGAGGGGTTAAGGAGGTCCCTAACATTCCCTCCTCCTTGAAGAATAGCCTTGTCCTTAAGGCTAGAGATGAAGAAATTGTTTCAGAATGGTAGTTGGCTCCCAGGTGGAATATTCCAGAGTTGTATCCTTCTATTGAACTAACACTTCCTTGATGGTTTTCTAATGGAGACGACGCTTGTGTTGGTCCAATATTTCTTTGGGATGCAACCAAATGGAACCTTCTTCATCCAAATCAGGGAGACTTATTTGATTCTAGCATTTAGTTCCAATCACTTTCTTTAAGAGGGAGATATGAAAAATAGGATAGATCTTAGAATGATTGGGAAACGCTAACTAGTAGGCCATGGGTCCTACTTTCTTGAGAATTGTATAAGGACCATAAATTTGGGGGCAAGTTTCTGACAATGTTCATATTTGAGTGAAGTTAGCTTATAAGGTTGCACATGAAGAAACACTTAGTCCCCTTTGGTGAATTGACATTCGGAGCGATCTTGATCTACTTGTTTCTTCATGCAGTTCTGAGCCATGACTAAATTTCCATTGAGGGTACGGAGAATGGATACTCGAATTGTAAGATTGTTTTCCACCTTCTGAACCTTTGAGACACCAAGAATGTAAGAGAGAACCACAATGGATTTTTCTTATAGACTTCTTCAAAAGAAGTCTTGTGAGTGGCAATATGGTAAAATGTGTTGTACCACCATTTAACTTGGGGTAACCACTAATCCAATTGATTCTTTTGGTTATATGCAAAAAACTGCAAATATGTTTCCAAACACTTTTTGATGGCTTATGGTTTTCCATTAGTTTGGGGATGATATGTGTTTCTGAGATGCAATTGGGTTCCTTGGAGTCAGAATAATTCTTTCCAAAAAATGTTGGTGAAAGTTGGATCTTGGACAAAGACATTAGAATGAGGCATGCCATGGGGTTTGAATATATTATCCATAAAAATATGAGCCACTGCAGATGTGGTAAACGAGTGTTGAAGAGCACAAAAATGAGCATATTTGGAAATATTATCTACTACCACCATGATGACTCACTTATTTCTTGATTTACGCAAGCCAACAATGAAATCCATGGAAATATCCATCCAAATAGCAGGTGGAATTGGGAGCGGTTGGATATTTCCTGAATATTTGATTATTTCACCCTTATTGCATTGACAAGTATCACATTAGCCAAAGAGGTGTAGATGTCTTGTTTCATATTGTCCCATAAAAAAGAACATTTGACTCATTCATAGGTTTGGTAAACCCGGAATGCCCAGTTGTGGGTGAATCTTGGAACTCAAAGAGGACCATGGGTTTAAGGTTCAATTGTTTTCTTAAATACAGGTGACCTTTATAGAGAATCTCTTCATTGTGCCAAGAATACCCTAGAGAATTTTTAGGATCATGTTGCAATTGTTGGAATAGGATAGAAAGTTTGGGGTATTGCAACCATTCATGGAAAATGGCTTGAATCCATTATGTGCAATGAATGAGAGGGAAAAGAGGGACCCTTCTTCTTCATATTTCCTTGAAAGATCATCAACACATTTTAGTTTCCCTTATTGTATATGATATCATAATCATACACAAATAGTTCGTCACCCATATTTTTTTCTTTGGGGAGGAAATTATTTGCTCCAAAAAATAATTTAGCCTATGATGATCATTTTTAATTTGGAAGTGTTTCCCTAATGGATAATGACGCCAGAGATCCATTGCATGTAGGATATCCAAAATTTACTTTTCATATGTTAATTGGCCCAATTTTCACTATGCATTGGGTTTCTACTTCATCCTGGCTATCATTCTTGTGTTGACCCAGGTTCAGGTCCTGATTTGGTTTCCAATAAAACCCTCCTTAAAAATATCGACCCTACTGGTAACCCAGAAGACAACACAACACATAGGATGCATTGTGAATTCTCATCTAAGATAGTTCTTAGGGGTGGCTGCAACGCTCAGGTGCTTGCAACCTAGGAATGAGTGGTGATTTTTGAATGCACCCTCTATGGTCTTCATCCAATTAATGGCTCATACATCTAAATTTATTCTATTGTTATTCTTACTCATGCATGTAAAATATCAAATCTAACTAAGTCATTCATTCATTTATCTAACATATAATCATCAACATCAAAGAAGATACATAACATTCAGTCACATAACACAGGGTATATTGTGGTTCACCCCTCCTAGGCTACGTCCACAATGATTTGGTTATTCTTCTCTTTTATTATCTCTTCCTCAAAACTATAGCACCTCAGGCATTACATATCTTCCTAAAAACAAGTCAAGATATTACAATGAGGCAGACTAGATCACACCAGGCTCATCAGCCTGCGATCTAACCCTCAAGATCTACACCCATCCCTCTCCTCAGCTCAATAGATTACAAAATTAGATCGTACTTACAGTCGCATTAAGCAACAACAACTACTAACAATGTTTGAACATTCTAGCATTCAACCAACTCCGAACCCCTTACCTAGACCTTCGAGGTACCTATTTATCCACATTTTCATCTTACCAGCCATTACATTCTCTTACCAAAACCCTAACCCTATCCTGGCTAGGTCTTCTTGCATGCGTGACTCGCATGCCTTCCTCTTATGCATGTGTGTTTGTTTTACACATGTTGATCCTTCTGCATGCACATATGCCTCCCACATCGTGCCTTTCCCTCAAATATGGCCTACGCCTAACAGGTCCCCAACACTGACATCATGACTCATCCCGAGTCACTGACTAACTACCGTGTATGCCACTTCTTGTGCCAATGCTTTGTACATATCTACTATCCATTGGCATTTCTCATGAGCCTGGCTTCTCTTTTTTGTCATGGCTTTGACCACCTGTGTAGTGACTGGCAATATTAATATCTCACCCCCCTCCAAGCCTATCTATTCGAGGCATGATTTCGTTGCATCGATTTCCATGACCAACTGTTCTTCCTTTTCCTATAGGGGCTCCAACTGAGGTTGTCACTACTTGACATATTCCATTGTTGCATGCAATTTATCTTCCTTTCCTTGCAACTCTTGTAGGATCCCATCTTCTAACAGTTGGGTCCATAGCTAGTCACTCTTCTCTAGTAGTTCTGTCACCCTATGTATTTTCTACATGATTTTTTCTGCAGAGGTTGGCGCATCTTGTTATCTTTTCTCTCGGACTATTGGGGGAGTCATAGGTACTACACTCTCCTCCAGTTCCTCGATATACTATTTATATTGTTGTAGAGTTTGCGCTATTTTTTTTATCTTCTCCTCCGAGGATGCTTCCTCTGATACTGTGTCATCTGAGATAGATTGAAAGACTATGTCTATCTGGGTCTCCATCTAGTCCACATGTTGTTGTGTTATCTCTTTCTTTTTCCCTTCCCAGTTGATGGCTTCCTTCAATACCATATTTTATTCCTTCATTATTTGTAGATTCATCACGTCATACCTTGCTCTAGACTAAATCTCATGTGCAACACTAACTTGTAAATTCTATAGTGCCTTTGTTCGTATTTTGGGAATTGCCAAGTCTAACGTTTTGATATCCTTCACGGGCTTATGTGTCATTTCCTCATCAATGAACAACATATCTGGTGTTATGATAAAGTTAGCACTTCCCTGCATTGTGATTTGTATTGTTTCTCTAATAGTTCCTCCTTCTCTTACTGGCGTCGGTTTCTCCTTTTGTTGTTGTTCCACCTTAATCCTCAATATAGTTTTTACCTCTTGCACCTATTCTAAAATTCAAGCTCGATGGTTTTCTTCATTTTCCCATACTTCTGATAGTCTATATTCTACTGTTGTGGATATCATCTCTACGTCATATGTTGTTAGTGACGTTTCCATTTGTTTCTTGTGGGCCTTTACTTTCTTTCTGGGGCCACTTACTTTCTATGTTGTTCTCTTTCTTTGGACATCTAATTTTTCATATGCATCGGGAATCTATGTATCCATGTTGGTATCATGTTCAACTTATTCGTCCATGGTTATATCTTGTGCCTCTTTCTGCACTTCCTCTACACTCCCTTGTCCTATTGGTCCTCCTGGTGCCTACTCTGTAGCCAGTGGGCCTTGTGTAGGACCACGCTATAAATTATTTTGTGTCCTAGTCTTCTTTCGAATGGATTTTCTTGCCCCCATTGTACCTATTATTGTTTTATTTTGTTGGCTAGCACCATTCCTTCCTATCTGTTGTGTGAGGACTATGATACCCTATGTCTGGGCTTGTACTGTTGGCATTTATCTTGGAATATCTTGTACTTTCCACTCCTCGGGCCACTCTTGGACCTCCAAGTGGATGTCCTGCATTGTCACACAGTACTTCAGTTGCAACCACTCCTTAATTGGGTCCTTCTTTTCCCATAGCCACATGTTGTGATGTGATGCGTGGAAATTTTCTATATGTCCATACTCCTCAACAGTTTCTGGTGAGATCCTCCATGTATCTGCCACGTTGTTATGAATCTCTATTAAGTACTACATGAACATGTCAGTGTTGAGTTTCTTTACCTTGGGATCTATTGTGCTTCACATCGATGTGTAGCACATTGCACCACATTTTCTTGTCCTTGTCAGGAACATCGTATATGTCAGTCCATGCCACCCCATAAGTGCAATGAGGATGCATAACCACGAGTAGTGGAACTCAGAGCCCCATTATTGTGCATCCTTATAGTCTTCTAGGAATGAGTTGAGTAAGTATGGGGCCCAGCTCATCAAGCTCCCCTTTGCGCACTGTGCCACAGATGCTACTACTCTTGCGGGCACTTCTTCTTTTCATCACTTGCACATTAATTTTCACCCGAGAAATATGGTTTTACCGAGTTATAGGATGATTGATTTCATTGATCTCGATTCCTATGTTCCCCCTCTCTGCCCCATACTTCACTTTAATCTCATCGGAGATGGAATTTTCCCGAATCTTGTCTTGTAGGTATTGCTCTGGCTTCTCCCCATCTGTGGGTAGCCCTGTAATCTTTTTGATGAGTTCAACATTGATCGGTACTAGAATTTCCATCCATAGGATGCCTCCATGCACCCTTTCTAGCAATTGTTTAACACATGAATTTATGTATTTCTCACACCCAAAGTGTGGTATGTCTAAGAGATTCATGATACATGTGTTTTATAGGCCCAGGATCCACTGTGAAGGCTCCAACAGTGGCACGCCTGATGGGCCTTCTCCCCTACTCTCTAGGTAGCTCTGCACTGCCAAATCTAGGAACTTTGTGGCATCTGAGACATCATGGTCGGAGTATTTAAGGCCATCGACTCCTCCTACCATGTTATCCCATGTTTTCACTTCTTTAGGAATTTTAGACATTACTATACTTAGCTCTGCCTGAGAGCATTGCACGCCCTGCATACTAATTTATGCTCTCATCTTCTTTTTCCCATGTGGGGATGATTTTTATCAGACAAATCGGTAATTTCGGTCACAAACTAATATCCCTAATTTCCACAGGAATCTAGAAAAAAATAAGACATAATACAAACTTCACCTTAGACTTCATTGTCATATAAACTAGTTTAGAGAGGGACAAGTGACATACATTTTAAATGACATTTGATCCTCACTAGTGTCATCCTTGTCACTCTATCTTTGGATTTGCGGGATGGTGAACTTGTTTAAGAATAACAAACCAACAAAGAGAGAGATAACAAAGATATATATATATTCCAATGAATTCTATGTATAAGATCAAGGAGTTATACAATAAAATCAAAGACACTTTTATAGGGAAGAAATATTTTGTTGCATTATATTAAAATGGAAAGTGGAGAATACAACCCATGCCTTTATGTTGCAAGATCACTTTCAATGTCTCTTTTCTCCAACACTGACACCTTTGTTCCAATGCCTTCGATGAAGAAGATCCACAATCTGGCTTAGAGAGCTAAATCAAATCTATCTCAAGTATAATCTATAATACAACTCTTCATGCATATTCAAACCTTAGACTTTTCCATGAGAGATCCCTCTTTATATAGGGTGAAAGAGGGATGGATGAGGATATTAGGATGACCCCACTAAATCAAATAAGTGAGTAAGATTCAAATCGACCAGAGGCCACTTCATCTTCTAGAAGATTCCCTTCTAGAACATTTGTGAATTTTCACTTTTCCTTTGCTTAAGCATCGTTGCACCCTATGCATAGGTAGCATGCGATGATTCCGCAATCCATATTTTGTGAAGCATTCGATGATCAAGAATCTTCGCACCCAAACCATAGAGAAGGGTGCGACGATATCCCTTGTCATAGTTGTTGAGGGAGGAAAAGAAAACCACTTTTCTCATGGAGAAAGTCTATTTTAATATTTTCAGGGAACACGAAAGTGAGTTAAGCACATGTCCTCAATTGATCACTGGGGTGACCAAAATAATGTGTAAGAGAATTCCCCCCCAAGTGTGAAGCTGGAACCTGTGATAGTTGAAATAATTTGTATAATGTGTGTGTTGAAAACAAGGAGCGCATCGATCAGGAACCTGCAAATAATCAAGCATCTGCATAATAATATACCATCTTCTGAGGAAGGCATTCCCATACTTAGACTACAAGTGACTCTAATCATAAGTTTCAAGTGATTCATGCCCACTAAATATACAATGTGGATCCATGTCATCATGATTCAACATAGCCATGAGAAATACACTGTGGATCTATGCTCTAAAAGAATTCAAATTGATACATAGCCACGAGACATACACAGTGGATCTATGTGTCAATGCAAACTTATAAATACTTTGTTGCAACCTGGACCGATATGGTGAGATCCAGGGTCTTCAATTCCATCATCCCTAAGTACGAATCTAGCCATGTGATTACAGGTATCGAAGTCTAACATGGTAGAAACCACTTGATTACTGGTCATTAATGAAAATCATTAACAAGTGCGAGGAAAATCACCATTGATGTCAATGACTCCCAAGGTACTCTAGTACAATCCAATGAATGTGAATGAATGTGTTGAAGTTGAAAACTCGATGGAATCTTCCAATTAGAGGCCAATGATGTGAACCCACTTTTGGAAGCGGAGAGACCTGTCATTGAGGCATGCAGGCTCCAAGGTACTCTATGATTTCTAGGTCCTATTCTCAGATAATGAGTTGAATTTGACAGGAAAAGACTCGTAATAGGAGGGCCTTAATGTATCCCCCATCAATGACATGAAATATGTAAAAGTTTTGAAGTAAATTAGTGTATGAAGTGATTCAAGACTGACTCAGGGAAGGTCGACATGGTAGAAAATTTATAACTGCAAATGGTCAACTCGATAGAAGGCTAGTTTAGGTTGGACTTCTCTTGAACATATGAATGACACGACAATGTCTTGGCATCATTGACTCAAGGAGGACCCAACATATGAACTTGTGTATGGTAAAATGAGAGACAAATGGATTTCCCAAACCGGATACAGTTATGAAGGGGGTGTCATGTTCAAGAGAGACTTTACTTCCACTAACATAGATACAATGACACATTTCTTTCCCAATTTTCCCCCACCATTTCTAGTGAGTACCTCTTTATTTTTACGCAAGCTTGAGGAGGATAACATATGCTTGTAATATAAGCTCATTCGTCGGACGAGTCCCTCATATTATATTTAACGAACCCTAAGAAGGAGTGGTTCAATCCCATATGGGCCTTTTGATGCTTGTTTAACGAGTCGAAAGAAAGAAAACTAAAGGGTTTTTCATGTTTAGAGAGTCTGAAAAACACTTAAAGAGAACTCCATAATGTCATTTTTTGTAATTTAGTCTAATGAGAGAGAAAAAGAGATAACCTACCTCTCATTGGATGTTTTCTACAAATACTTTTACGAGCGTGAAAAGATCAAGTTTGTTGGCTATATTTTCATGTTTAGGGAGATTGAAAAGAGCTTAAAGGATACTCCATAGGGTTCATTTTTCATATTACCAAAGTGAGTTTGAAAAAGAGATAAAAGGTTATTTGATTGCATTCTCATGGTTTCATGAGCGTGAGAAAGAATTAAGATTGTGCTCAGAGTTTTTCCTAAAAAACACTAAAAGCATATATACATAAGAAAAACACACAAAAATAGTAAAAAATGGTGGACCTCTGCCAAACATCTCATCCTTAGAACTTTCAGTCTGCAATATAAAACACTTTGCAAAGTTGGTTAGATTTTAGGGCATGGGTAAAATATAAAAAATAGCTTAATTTTGCAATAAAATATGGTAAAAAGTAATAAAATAGGTCAAAACAACCCATTTACCATTTCATTTTAAAATTTCACCCAAATAGTTCCCAAAACCCTCTTTTTCTCCGAAACTTCAAGCGTTAATTCCGAAGTGCCTGGTGGACTATTTCACAAACCGCTTCCATCAAAAAGGTAGTCTCTTTCCTCTTTATCTTTTCATGGTTTAAAATTTTGTTTTTATTAGTTTATTGTTGAGTTAGGGTCGATTTTTTGGGGGTACATGTGCTTTCATATCGTCGCAGGCCCATAGTATCGTGAACTTCAAAAATCTAAAATCGTCACAGGGGACTCAAATATAGGGTGTGACGACATCACTCTATGTAAAAGAAAAGCCCTGCGATGACCACGACTCAATTTTTGAAAAGATAAGATGAGTTAGGAAATCTTCCAAGAATTGATTTTTTATCATTCTAATCCTCTTTTGATGTTACTTGGTAGTTTTTCCTCAGTCAAAATGCTCAAGTGCAGAGAACGAGAGCATGAGGAAGAAGACTATTTTTTTGGGAATGACCCGGGCACAGTTATGGAACTTAGGAAATGTGGATTACTCAAGTTCTTCAAAATTCATGGCATGAGAGCCCAACTGAGATTGTTAGAGTATCTGGTCCCCATGTGGGATGTGAATGAAAAATCCTTTCACGTGGATGTGCATACACTCACCTTGAATATAGATGACATTTACTTTATAACGGGGTTATCTCACTGAGGCTCTCGGGTATCACTCTCGGGAAGAAAGGGTGGAGGAGAACCCATGGATCACTATGTTGCACACCATTGCATGATAGGTACGGAAAAACATAGTGGCAAGGTTGTCATTAGATATGTTCAGGATTTACCATTGCATACCATCCTTTATAACATTACCCATATAGCAGGGAGTGAATATCCCCATATGGATTTGCAAAGTTACTTTCAGTACACCATAGAGTGCATGGAGACCAAGGTCTTCAACTAGTGTGAGGGTGTCTTAAAGAACATGGAAAAGAAACTAACAAAGTGTCGAAATGGTCGGTTGAAATAGTTTGGTTACAGGTCCATTTTGGTGTCCTTCTTATTGGAGAGGGTCCCCATCTTACATCTACAGGTGGAGTGGGGAATACCTGCTCCACAAGATCTATGGATGAAAACATGGGTGGAATTGATGGCTCATCACGATGGCATGCCTATCGTCAAGTATGATGATTCTTTCTTCCAATGGATGAAAAATCAGCTAATCATGATGGAGAACTATGCATACGTAGGGATGTAATTTCATGGGGATCCTGAATTAGCTCTTCCTAAGGGATCTCAGTGGGGAGACATAGGTAAGAAGGAAAATTTTCCTTATATGATGTTTTTGATATTTTAATTATATAAAATGATTTTTGTCATTTATCCAAGAATAATCAAGTGCTCTCAATAATGCATACGTGGCACCTTATCGTCCTCTAGGATCATCTCTCATTCAGAGGCAAGGAGGGAGACGTGTTGTAGCAGGAGTGGTCATCACAGATCTTGAGGTGATTGAGCATAACCTAGAGGGATTAACCATGAATATCCTTGATTCCATGATGGGCAAACTTCCTCGGCATTATCAACCCCATACAGTTGGAGTATCTTCATATATTGTTCGACTAATCCATAGAGTAGCATGGGAAGTTGTTTGTTACAATGAGCAGCATCCTTGATGCTTTTGTACATGAAGCCATGAGCTTCTTTATTTTGATATTTTGGTCTTTGGACAAACACATTTTGTAACTTTTATCGTTATTAATATAGAGTTGCTACCAGCTTACTTGTCTTTTTTTAAATGTGTTTTTGGATTTATAAATGTCTCAAATTTTTGTCTAACATATAATTAGCCAATGCATCTGTCAATGTGTTTATACATATATGAATATGTTGATATTCGATATAATCAAAATGTTGTTCCAAGAGGTGAATTATTAAGTATACCCATAACAATGCAGGACTTCATATGGAATAAATGTTACTTAACTGCAGCACTACTAACTGTGAATCAAGTCGTACAATAAGATGACGTATTCCAAACGAAATGGCGTCAGTTAATAATTCGATAACTGCACTGTATTTCGCGATATTATTAGTTGCACGACCAAGGCAAACATCATGTAGACTAATCAACTCATTCGTAGGTGCATAGATTTCCCATGCAGTAGACGTTATTTTTTGAGTACTACAACTAGCACCATTAGCAAAGTCAATATAGGGTAGTGAAGACACTGACATATGGAAACCAATCACAATGCAAGGTAAGCAGCTAAAATGTAGAACAAAAATGAAAAAAACACAGTAGAGTATGATACACTAAAAATACATAGCACTCATGCAAAAATATTTTAAGCATAGTACTTCTTCAAGTAAATCCCATTTCTAGGTTCACTTAAAGTAATTCCATCGTAATCTACCAGCTCATAATCCCCTTTCTCCAACACTCGCTTCACAATATAAGGGCCATGCCATATAGGCTCAAATTTACCGGTCCCTAATAATTCATGATCATGTTCGTAAAGAAGAACCAAATCGCCCTCAGAAAAAACACGTGGTTTGACATGCTTGTCATATTGAGATTTGACACGCTTCTTTTGAGTTTCAATGACTAAGGAAACATCACAGTGATTCTCGTCCAATTGCATCAAATACAATAGATGTTCCTCTTCAGCTGATCTATTAGGGATAAGTTCAATAGCTATTTTCAAAGATGGGATTTCACATTCAATTGGAAGAATAAATTCAATACCATATACTAACTGGAAAGGTGTAAATGTCGTGGCAGATTTAACGGATGTCCAATAGGCCCATAATGCCAAGAAGAACATTGTTTTGAAGCTTGACTTGCGAATTCCTATCATTCGTCGAAGCATAGTAGTAATAACTTTGTTAATTGCTTCAACCTGGCCATTGGCTTGTGGATAGTAAGGTGTTGAGTTTTCATGTCGAAAACCCAACTTCTTGGTAAGTTTAGACATCATGAAATTGTGAAAATGACTACCATGGTCAATGATGATGGTTTGAGGGACACCAAATATAGTAACTATATGATTGAATATGAATAATGTTGTATTTTTCCCAGTGTTATCAAATGTAGACGTCGCCTCAGCCCATTTAGTGAAATAATCCATAGCTACGATGATGTATCCATGCCCCCCCGGCCAAGTGAGGGTTACATGTCATGAATTCAATGCCCCAATTAGCGAATGGACTAATGGAAACTATAGGGTAAAGAGGAGAAAGATTATATCGAATCTTATAGCTATATGCTTGACAAGTGTGGCATTTCTAGACGGCAGTAATGAAATATTTAAACAATGAAGGCCAGAAGTAACCAACTCGTAAGATCTTTTGGGCAGTGGCATACCCAGACATATGACCACCACATTCTCTGGAATGACAGTCATTCAAATCTTTCTCAACTTCAATGTAGGTTAGACATCGTTGAAATATGGAATCAATACCACGATGGTAAAGGGTATCACCAAGGATAATGTATTGATGGGCTTGATAACGAATACAATGACAATCCACACTAGAAAGATCGGGCCAAAAAGTTTGGGTTTGGAGATAAATGATAATGTCTCCATACCAGATGTTGTCAGAACTGATCATAAAGAGAGACCCATCATGAAAGGAATCCTATGCCACATTTTTTGTCTCAATAGAGGAAAGGTCACATATCAAATTGGAAAAAACCAAATATTTCTTTGATTTGGCACGCTCAAATTCCAAATCAAAATACTGGAGAATAACTATCCATTTGTAGTATCTTCCCCCCAACAATTGTCAAGTAAGGATGTGCTGCATAGGGTTGCAATCGAAAATGATATTGTTTTAACTTGGGAAACTGGGCTAGCATGTGTAAGAAGGTGAGGTCTTGGTTTAACTTCAGCCAGTAGGTTGTAGTAAAGGTGAGTAGGAGGAAGAGTTGAGGAGAAAAATGTGGAGGCTTGTCAAGGACATCAGGTCTTCTAACAGCCCAAAGAGGAAAGACTTAAATATGAGATCTTATTGAAATTCAAATATCAGAGAAATTGAAAGAAGCTATAACAACATTATAATCAAACATACATCATAACACAGTCACAACAATCCATGTGAATTAGTCATCATGAATCCTCTCAGTAACAGAGGCAAATAAGTTGGAGTAAGAAAGATGACTTTCATTAAACAAAGAGTCTCAAATATAAATACATAACCAGAGAACCAGAGTATTCATTAAAAATTTACAAATATGGGAGCATAGCTCAACCATCGACCTCTGCAAAATATAAAAACTAAGTATATAAACTCAAAGCGACTTGCTCCCTACAGAAGCAGGCTCTGATTACTGCATTCAAGGCTTTGCGTCTTCTTCTTCTTTTATCTAAATCCACATTCTTTCCTCTGTCAGACGCTATCTCAGATTGGTATGGGCTCTGCAGAACAATCTGTTGGCAAGTGGACCTTCAGCTGACAGTCTGTGCCCACAACTAGTGCTTCCATGCTTCCTATTTACGAGGTGAAACAAGGTTTCAAATACCTCCTCCTACTTCCATTAACTAACCTCCTCAGGATTGAGATGGAGCCTGACACCTATGAATTCCCCAGGAGGTTCCCAGGACTTATTCGAAATGATCTCGGTGCTTTGGGCTATGCTGCATCCTTCTACATTTAATGCAGGTGCTCAGCCCTTTGGTGCGGCTCCCCTCTATCGCTACTATCCTACAAGTGACCTTGGGCCACGACCTGGGGATTCCATCCAAAAGAGTTGTTGGGACATCAACTATCAAGATTTTCCACACTCCTGTCTTCAGATTTCCCGATCTGCGAAACCCCAAAACTTGTCGATGCATATCAACGACTGCAACTTTTTTATGATTTCACATTTTGCGAGATCTGATGACTCTACTCCTTGATCGCTCCACCTTGTGAAATCACGAAATTTCCAATCACGTACTACGTGTCCCTTTGGTTGGACGGCCCATATTATTTCATCACCCCTTTCGATCTCGGGACTTCGGGCCATGGATGAACCTTTGTGAAAAGAACCCCAAACTCTCTATCCCCCAAAACTTGTCGAAACAGATCAACAACCCTTGAATTTTCTCGAATGGATGGCCCAGACCTTTCCTTTCATGAATTGGGATTTCATGATCCTTTCTGAGTCATTTTACATTATTTGAAACTCCTGATTCCCGTGCTCACATGCCTTCTTTGAACCTCGAACTTGCTCGCTTAATTTGAATCCATGTTTGATTGCCCTAAGTGTTGCGGCCTGTGACATTGAGGTCTTGGAAGACAGGATGGAGGCTCGGGGAGACTAAGGGGATCGGTGACAAAAGAAAAGGGAGAAATTCATCTACCCCAGAGAAAACATAAAGGCTTATGGTCGATGGATTTCAGGCGGTCTTACAAGGAAAACAGGTTGATCAACTAGATGTAGACGAATGGAAGGAAAACTTCAAGCCGAGGGGAAAAAATTATAATTGGGTCTACACAGGGAGAAAATACAGACAAAATTACAGACCTAGGCAGGAAACACGACTCTAAAGACCTTGACAAGCTTATGTGCTAACATTAGGCTTCATGGGGGATAGAGTCCTCCTTGCGAGGCTATAAGAATTCCTTTCGCAGCTTCAGTGCCTTAGTGTTGGTTTGTGGAGTCTTCTATTAGAAACAAGACAAATTAAACATGAAACATGAATAGTATTTACAATGGCAGGATGTTGACTGTGGCTTTAAGAAAAAAACTATTTCAGGAAGTGGCCATTTACAGGGCCACCAAAAACTTCATCACCCTCCAAATTCTGTAACCTGTAAGTATTGTTCGGAAATGATTCAGAAATATTGAAGGGGTCAATCCATAAGGCCTCGAATTTGGTATGCTTTCCTCTGTCCTGCTTCGGTGCATCCCATTTTAAGACTAGATCTCCCAACTGAAAATATCCCTTTCGCATCTTCTTGTCAAAATCTTGTTTGACTCTCTACTGATGAGTGTGTGATCTGTCTAGGAGTTGCTCTCTTGCTTGCTGCACTTCGACTAACTATTGGATTCTTCTTATCATATCATCGATCTCAACTTGGCGATATTGAAAGAATTTCCCCACGAGTAAGGCCAGCTGAGAGGGGAAAATTGCTTCAGTTCCATATACCAGCTGGAACGAAGAGACGCCGAGAGATATTTTTGTTGTCACTCTATTGGCCCATAGAGAAAACTTGAGCTTTGAATCCCATGTTTTTTTGTTATCCTCTAACAGTATTTTAATAATTTTGATCAGGCTCTTGTTATAGGACTCTGCCAGTCCATTTCCCTGGGGTTAGTATGGGTTAGAGTGAATCAACTTAATTTTGAACTGCTCACAAAAGAGGATCAATGGTTTATCTTTGAAAGAAGTGGCATTATCTGTGAAAATTCTGCTCGGATAGCCAAATCTTGCTATGATATCCTCCAGGAAACTGATGATTACCTTGTGGGAAGTGCTCCTTGTGGGGATAGCTTCTATCCACTTGGTAAAATAATATGTGGCAGTCAGGATCCATCTATGTTGACCGATGGATGCTAGATGAATATCCCTAATGAAGTCTAGGCCCCACTATTGGAAGGGCCCTGAAGAAACCACAGGTTTCAATGGCAGGGGCTTTAGATGCTTCTTTCTTGAGAATTTTTTACATTGAGCATAGGCTCTGAATTTTGCGCAAACATCAATGAACAGAGTAGGCCAGAAATAACCAGCCCTAAGAATTTTATGGGCTGTCATTCTCTAGAAGTGATTCCCCCCACACAAACTGTCATGAAAGTCTGACATAATCATTTGTGCTTCGTGTGGATCTAAGCATCTTAGAAGTACCCCCAGGGGGTATTTCCAATATAAATTTCTATCAACAAGGCAGTATTTAATTGCTTTGAGCTTTAAATCTCTTTCCTTGTTCCTTTGCATGCCATCGGTGTATTGCAATTCTTGTAGAAAATATATGACATCTTTGTACCAAGGACATCCTGCTAATGGGGGGTATGCCTGAGCATTCGTATCATATAGTTCAGCTTGCTGATTTTATGAGCATTCATTGATGAATCTTAACCCCAAAGCTTTGAAATTAGATTCAGCCAGTAGTCTGGCTAAAACTATACCTTTAATCAATTTGGTGGGCTTTATCTCCAGGTCAAATTTGAGGATTTTGGCAATCCATCAACTCCTCCTTCCGTCTATGTATGGTTGATTGAGAATTTCCTTCATGGCAGCTATAAGGACATATGCAGTGATTTTTACTGCAGGACATAGACTCTGAAAGATTTGATAGATTTAACCAAAGCGTAGGCTTGCTTCTCCACCATGTCATATTTCACCTCAGCATCTCTCAATGCTCGACTGAAAAAGGAGATGGGCTACTCCATCCCTTCAGCATTTTTCTGCAACAAAATGGTTGCTACTGTATCACACAAAGCAAAGGAAAAGATTAGGAAATCCTTGGAATAATCGAGACTGATCAACACAGGTGTCTCAGTCAGTTCCTTCTTGATTTGGTTGAAGGATTTCCTAGGTTCAACAATCCATTTCACTTCATTCCCCTCCCTAATCATGGTTGTGATATACTTCACCAATTCAACAAAATTTGAAACAAACCTTCTAAGAAATTTGACTTTCCCCAAGAAATACTGGACCTCTTTCTTGGATCTTGGGAGTGACAAATTTTGTATTTCTTCCACCCTTTTGGGATCAATTCTTACTCCCTCAGTAGATACTATATGCCCCAATAATTTTCCCTCCTTCATGGAAAACAATGATTTCTTGGGATTTAAGGAGAGACCAAATTTTTTGCATTTCAGGAAAACCCTTTTTAAATGCTGACAGTGCTCTATATATGATTTGGAGAAGACTATAATATCATACAGATAGATAACCACAAACTTGTCCTTTTATCCAATGAAAGCGATATCCATGGCTCTTTGAAAGGTTGCCCCCGCATTCATCAATCAAAAGGGCATTTTGGCATACATGAATGTACCCCAAGGAGTAGTGAAGGTTTTTTTTTCTCTGTCCTTGGGTAGGTCCGAGATCTGATTGTATCCTAAAATACCATCAATCATGGATATCCTTGATGATCCAGTTACTCTTTGTAATACGTGTTCCATTTTTGGCAAGCGGTAATTGTCTTTCCTTGAGATCCTTTTCAGGTTCCTGAAATTGACATAAAGTCTAATTTCCCCACTTTTCTTTATCACTAGGACCAGGTTTGCCACCCACTCTGAATATCTCAAAGGCGTGATGATTTGGGTGTCCAATAGATTCTTTACCTCCTTGTCCATAATAGGCAGTAACATAGGATTTATTTGTCTTAATTTCTTCCTAAACGGTTTGGACTCTTCTCTCAAAGGGATCTTATGCTCAATTACGTTAGTTTCATATGTTCTGAGGTCTTCATAGGTCCAAGAAAACACATCAGTAAATTCCTTTAATAACCCAGCATACTCGGCCCTCTACTCCTTTGACAGGCTGGTTTATAGCTTGACAAACTTTGGATTCCCTTATGTGCCAATATTACACTCAACCACATCACCATCCTCATTTGAAACCTCACCCTTCATAGCCACATCATTCCAATCGAACAACCTTTCTAAAGGAACCAGTCCCTTTGGAATGTGGTTTCTAGGCAACTGAACAATATGGTGATTAGCAATTTTATTCAAAAATACTTGCTCATGAGTATCTATTCCAGGATCGGGATCTTGATCAATGTGTAATGTTGAAAACTCATCAACAGTATCCAGGAATATTTTGATTTCAATATTATCCTCAAACACCTTCCAATGCTTGATATTGTCTGGTATAGAGGGTCTATATTTCACCCCTACATGATACTTGAGTTTAGGTGGCAATGGGACTCTAAAATGGCTTGCTAAAATACCCAAAGAATCATCCATAGTATTCTCTTCTCTTGGAATGAATGAAATGTTGAAAGCCAAGAAAACACTGTCAATTAAATCCCACACTTCACTCCTATACAATCTTGTCCTGGGGTGCTTGGCTTGGTAAAGATTTCTTACCTAATTTACTACCAACTCAGCATCCCCAACCACAAATATCTCTTTGATTTCCATGTTTTTTGCAGCCCACAACCCCAACACAAGAGATTCACACTCTGTCATGTTATTGGTGGTTTCAAATTCTAACTTGTAGGACAAAGGTATGGTCTCTTGAGTTGATGAAACAAAGATCACTCTGGCGCTAGAACCTTCCCTGGAGGAGGCTCAATCAAAGAACATTTTCTAAATAGAGGTGGTGGGGGAAGAATCTTCATGAAAAGCAATGAACTACTTTTTGATTTTAAGGGGAGGTTTTGGAGAATCAGTGAGTTGTAGTAGACTAGACCCCAAATCAGTGTCAAGTGAAAAGATAGGTGTTAGAAAACAGGACCGCGGAGCAATAAAATAAAGCAAATTCAGAAACAAAAACATAGAAGACACACAATACAAGAGAGACACAGATTTACGTGGTTCACCCAGTGTGGGCTACGTCCACCAGAGAAATTGCCAGGTCCTTCCTTTATTATTATCCAGCAAATGAAGGGATACAACCTACAGCAAAACCCACTGTAACTTCCTCTCCTTTCTCTCACAGTCTCCTCTCTCAGAATACAATATTCACCCTCATACATAGCCGCAATACATTTCCCTCATAAAAGAGGGTTGCCTTCTAGGGAAAAAACCCTAACATAATCTCTACCGTTATATCTGCGACCTTATAATGAACGGTCCAGATTTACAATGAAATTACAATATACTTTTATAAGGCA